>JASJET010000051.1:0-600000 GCA_034092305.1 Diaprepes abbreviatus | reverse complement strand
TACCTCGCAATGACTTCAAGGTGGCAGAAAAGTACCCATTTTATCCAAAGTTGTAAATCACCCTAAAATGAACCACTAAAAATTCTTTGATTCTTAGAGTTCTCCAAATACCAGTGAAATTGTGTCAAACAAATATTTAATCTGTCATAGTAAATCCACTATCTTAAATTTGAAATTAATTTTAGATTGGTAATATAGGCCCTTGAGACATAAATTTCTTAGCCCGATATATTTTATATTGCATGTTGAGTTTGTATTCGCCCCAAGAACCCCGCAATATCTATTTTAGATAAAACCAAAAAATGTAAAATTTTTAGTCCCTCATATTGTATATTATCAACCTAATAGTTGTAAAAAGTTAACTTCATATTCGTAATACGTCACCCCCCAACCCCCTAATACCAAATCTGAAAAAATGCGAATAAGGTAAAATTTTCAACCCACCATATTGGATCTGCCATATTGAATTTCCGAAAAATAATTTTAACGTCTTAATCTAATTTAAATCTAAACCCTTCAAAGCCCCCTAGTACCAATTTCAGATGAAATCCAGAAATTTAAAATTTCTAAACGGTCATATTGCATCTGACATATTAGATTTTCTTAAAATAATTTTATATCATCTATTTACATCCTCAAAAACGATTCAGTTCCACATTTAAACAAAATCGAAAAATGTAAAATTTTTGTCAGCTATATTGCGTTCGCGATATTGAATCCAAAAAAATACTATTAAATTCATAATTTACACCCTCAAGAACCCTCTATATCAGTTTTGGAAAAAGTCGAAAAATGAAAAATTTTTAGGACACTATATTGAATCCGCCAGATTAAGTTTTCCAAAAAATATTTTAATTTCGTAATTAACATTAACAAAAATCCCCCAATACTGATTTTAGACAAAATCGAGAGATGTAGAATATTTAATCCTCCATCTTAGATCCGCCATATTTATTTTTTTTTAATTAATACCAATTTCGTAATGTGCTATCATATCAATTTTGAAAAAATCGGACAAAACTAATTTTTTATCCACCATATTGGATACGCCATATTGAATTTTTTAAAAATAATTTTAGATTCGTCATGTGTGACCCCCGAAAACTCTCCCATACCAATTTTGGTGAAAATCTGACAAAATTGATTTTTTTGTCCGCCATATTGAATTTTTTAAAAATAATTTCAGATTCGTTATGTGAGGCTTCGAAAACTCCCCCATACCAATTTTGGAGAAAATCGGACAAAATTAAATTTTTTTGTCCGCCATATTGGATCCACCATTTTTCATTTTTTTAAAATAATTTCAGATTCGTCGGGTACAATCCTGAAAATTCCTCCATACCAATTTTGGAGAAAATCGGACAAAATTAATTTGGCCGCCATATTGTCAGCGCCATCTTGAATTTTACTGCACCAATTTCATCTAAAAAAATATGGGACCACCGCAGCAACTTCCTTTACATAACGTAAAAAATTTCATTCAAATCGATGCAGCCGTTCCGGAGTAATCGGTGTACATACATAAAAAAAAATACATAGTCGACGAATTGAGAACCTCCTTCTTTTAGAAGTCGGTTAAAAAAAACTGAAAGTTTTTGTAACTATTACAATGTAAACGATTTCTTCCGTGAAGATGAATTTTGGTATAATCAATGGAAATGAAAATTATTAAGTACATTTTTTTCATATATCATGTTTTTAAAATGTAGTAAAAAATATAAAATAATTTGTCATATTTTCCTGAAAATTTGTGATTGTAAATTTTTAATAACTATGAATTTACTTGTAAGATTTAAAATAAAAAACGTGGTGTGTGTGCATGCAATAGGTAATAGTAAGCTCTCGTTGATAAAACTTACATAACAGTTGTTATCTATGCACCATACGTTTTTCGTTTTAAATTCTGCAAGTATTTTTATAGCTTTTCAAAATCACACATTTTCAGGAAAATGTGACAAATTATTTTATACTTTTTAGACTGTGTAAAATCGTGGTACATTTTTTTATTTAAATATTTTTTTTTCTGCCTTTTAGTCCTTAGTTTAAGATCGATTATAAAATTTGTATCTAACAGACAAGTAAACAAACAGGCAGACAAGAAAGCGAATTAATATTGCATTGCCATTTAAAGGGTGTTTTTTTTATAGAGGAATAGAACTTTAAGTTGGCGACACTTTTTTAACTGGCAGCCATTTTGTCAGCTGTCAAGTGATTTATGTTTAGTTTGGTTTGGCATTTCAACATGAATAGACTGACGCCTGAACAACGCTTCCAAATTGTGCAAATTTATTTTGAAAATCATGGTTCTGTTCGAAATACGTATCGCGCACTACGTCCATTTTACGGTCAACATAATCGTCCATCAGAGCAATTAATTCGATTAAATATGGAACGTTTTCGCACCACGTTTACTCTAAATGATAGTACGCATCCACAGAGACGTCGTACAGTGCGTACAGAATAAGTCATTGCTGCTGTAGAGCGTAGCGTAGAGAAAGACCCGAATCAGTCTATCCGCCATCGTGCACAGAAATTGGATATGTATCCATTCACTTTATGGAAGATTTTGCGGAAAGATCTTGGTTTGCGTGCATACAAAATCCAACTCGTGCAAGAATTGAAGCCACACGATCACCTAGCAAGGCGTAGATTCGGTGAATGGGCCCAAAACAAGATTGCCGTTGATCCCGATTTTCATAAGCGAAATTTGTTTAGCGATGAAGCTCACTTTTGTTTGAATGGATACGTCAATAAACAAAACTGCCGTACTTGAAGTGATGATAATTCTCAAATGTATGTTGAGACACCGTTACATCCACAAAAACTGACTGTTTGGTGTGCTTTATGGGCTAGTGGAATCATTGGTCCGTACTTCTTTAAAAACGATGCTGGTCAGAACGTTACAGTCAATGGTGACCGCTATAGAGCCATGATTACTGACTTTTTCGTTCATCAATTGAACAACCATGATGTGCAGGAGCTGTGGTTTCAACAAGACGGCGCAACATGTCACACAGCTCTTGCCACAATTGATTTATTGAAGGAAACGTTTGGTAACCGCATAGTTTCACGTTTCGGACCCGTGAATTGGCCTCCAAGATCGTGCGAATTAACGCCGCTAGACTATTTTCTGTGGGGATATGTGAAGTCGCTAGTCTACGCCGATAAGCCCGAAACGATTGATCACTTGGAGGACAACATTCGCCGCGTTATTGCCGATATACGGCCACAAATGTTGGAAAAAGTCATCGAAAATTGGACTTCCAGATTAGACTACGTCTGAGCCAGCCGTGGCGGTCATATGCCAGAAGTCATATTTAAATTATAATGCCAGAAGGTTATCTTTCGAATAAAGTAAATTTCATGTCAATTTAAAAAATTCATCTTTGTTTTATTCCATTTAAAAGTTCTATACCTCTATAAAAAACACCCTTTAGTTCTGAGCTATATTTAAAACTTCAAGTCTTTAGCTCATCGGGAAGTTAATTTAAAATCGATTGCAAAATTCTCACCCAAACACAGTCTAAACAGACAGACAAGAAAGTGAGTTGTTAAAAACGTGGTAAAAAACGAAGTTGACCTTAAAATAACCTTGAAGCATACGTGCAAGATTAGTTTTAAGGTATTATATTATAATTTCAGCGTGATCGGATAATCGGAAGTAAACACCTTGAAATGAGCTGGAACTACACATTTATGGTCAATTTCAAGGTCATAATACTGCATTTTCATGGGTTTATATAGGTCTGCCAACTTTTAGCTTGATTGGATAATCCTAAAAGAAGTTGAGCATGAAATGACTTTGATATACACGTTGAAAGTCAGTTTCAAGGTCATAATGTCACATTGTCATCTAGTTCGCAAATATGTTTAAAATTTCTAGTCTTTAGCTCATCGGGAAGTTAATTTGAAATCGATTGCAAAATTCTCACCCAGACACAGTCTAAACAGGCAGACAAGAAAGTGAGTTGTTAAAAACGTGGTAAAAAACGAAGTTGACCTTAAAATAACCTTGAAACATAAGTGCAAGATTAGTTTTAAGGTATTATATTATAATTTCAGCGTGATCGGACAATCGGAAGTAAACACCTTGAAATGAGCTGGAACTACATATTTATGGTCCATTTCAAGGTCACAATACTGCATTTTCATGGGTTTATATAGGTCTGCCAACTTATACACGTTGAAAGTCAGTTCCAAGGTCATAATGTCACATTGTCATCTAGTTCGTAAATATGTTTAAAATTTTATATCTTTGGCTCATCAGGAAATTAGTTTAAAATCGATTGCAAAATTTATATAGGACAGACAAACAAACAAACAGACTCGAATACGGGTTAATAAAAATGTGGTAAAATAAAAATAAAGTAAATTATGCAGATGTGCAAATCAGTTTATGTGATCTTAAATATAATAAATGG
The DNA here is from genome assembly GCA_034092305.1 of Diaprepes abbreviatus. NCBI lineage: Eukaryota > Metazoa > Arthropoda > Insecta > Coleoptera > Curculionidae > Diaprepes > Diaprepes abbreviatus. The sequence goes on along the minus strand of JASJET010000051.1, from coordinate 595,579 downwards.
AAGTGTAAATAAGTTAGATCAGTAGTCACGATTTCACCGACTGTAAATTTGCTTTTCGTGAAAACAGTATTACATACTGATTTATTTGGAAGGAAAACGTATTCTCAGAAAATGCGCTGAGAGATCTTTACTCGTGGATGCTAGAAATTTCATTTTAGAAAAGAGTTTTTTTGTTTTTCAGTTAAGCACTGAGAGTTTATGGCAAAAGATAAAAGCAGGATTCCTTTCATTCCGTAAGGCATTGCATGATGTTGCGAAGTTTGTTGTGCGATTGTGTAAAAAGAGGAAGTAAAGGAAAAACCTCCTTAATTTTAGTTGTATATGATTACATTTTTTATTTAGTTGTAAATTAGTAAAGTGTCCTTTATTTTTATGTTTTCCAAATACTACATATATATATATATATATATATATATATATATATATATATATATATATATATATATACAGGGTGTCCAAGATAAGGATCCTAAGCATGGGGATCTCGGAAACAGTTGGAGATACGAGGTCGGTTAAATTAGAGAAAAGTTGCGCAATTTAGTGCTAAATTAAACGCAGTTAAAAAAATTTAAAAATTTCAATCAGTTCCGGAGATTTCCGGAAAAAAACGAAATTTGGCAAAATCGTTTTTAATTTTTGCAGGCTTTATTTAAAGAGATATCAGAAAATAAAAGGTAGATTCTCATTGCCACTTTCTATTTTTTATAATTTGGTCTAAACAAAATTTAAATCCGACGTTTCATTTCCGAGATACCATCATGAACTTTCATTTTTTATATGGAACAAAAAAAAGTATTCCATGTATTTGATAGCATTTTTTATTACAAATTCAACGGTGTATCACACTTGCATATCGAATACGTAGTTCAAGTACTTTCCATAAGAGCTCCGTGAGAGCGAGAGAGAAAGGTATATCAGTTTTATAAAAGCCAATGAACTACACACTTGATATGCAAGTGTGATACACCGTTGAATTTGTAATAAAAAATGCTATCAAATACATGGGATACTTTTTTTTGTTCCATATAAAAAATGAAAGTTCATGATGGTATCTCAGAAACGAAACGTCGGATTTAAATTTTGTTTAGACCAAATTATAAAAAATAAAAAGTGGCAATGAGAATCTACCTTTTATTTTCGGATATCTCTTTAAATAAAGCCTGCAAAAATTAAAAACGATTTTGCCAAATTTCGTTTCTCTCCGGAAATCTCCGGAAGTGTTTGAAATTTTTAAATTTTTTTAACTGCGTTTAATTTAGCACTAAATTGCGCAACTTTTCTCTAATTTAACCGAACTCGTATCTCCAACTGTTTCCGAGATCCCCATGCTTAGGATCCTTATCTTGGACACCCTGTATATATATATATATATATATATATATATATATATATATAACAAAAAAGCTACAAAATTCTCTCAATGTTTGGCAAGAGCTTCGAAGGTTTGGTATGTGTGGAGACAAGGGTAAAAGGGACATTCCTGACAGCCTCAATATGCCAGATGAACTCAATTTATGTTTCACAGTTAATTCGCCTCCAACAACAACAAACGGACATCTCTTTGATAAGTGTCAGAATAAAGTCAGCGAAAAGATTTCATCAATTTTGAATTTTAAGGAAGTCATTGAGGCTAATATCTACAAACATATAATGGACATTAAATCTAAGGTTCAAGGTGTTAACTACATAAACAGTTTTGTTTTAAAATTATGCTCTCCCTTCTTATTATCATACGTAGAACATATGATAAATTTGTGTATTTGTCATTCTGAATTTCCACACTTGTGAAAAAAGCATTGGTAACACCGATTCCTAAAACTGCCTCTCCACAGGAATTTAAAGATCTACGACCTATTAGTATTCTACCTTGTGTGATGACTGAGCATGTTGAGTCCTATCATTTGTTACTTGAAACTCAATCAGGGTTCCGAGAACACCATGGATGCTCAACAGCATTAGCAAAGGTTACTGACAATATTTTTGGAGCTATTGATAAAGGTAAAATTACAGTTTTGGCATTGTTAGATTTTTCAAAAGCCTTCGATACTCTAAATCACGAGTTACTTCTCTGTTAAATTCTTTTTTAATTTTTTAAGCAACAGATGTCAGTCAATTCAGATTGGCAGAAGAGTGTCAGCTCCTATGTTGACTAACATTGTCGTACCTCAGGATTCGGCTTTGTCTCCGTTGTTGTATGCGATCTATAGTTCTTTTCTTTTAGAGGTTTTACAGGTTTGTTCTGCTCAGGGTTATGCATAGGACATGCAGGTTTATTTATCATTTCATAGGGCTGATGCTGTTGAGGGCTGTGAGGCTATAAGTTTAAATTTGTTAAGCAAACTGTCATTGGAACACTCTCTTATAGTGAATCCTAAAAAATGTTGTATAATGGTCTTCGGCCATTGTGCAGATATAGAATATTTAAAAGGATCAATTAATGTAAAGATAGATAATACAGTGTTGCCAATAAAAGACAATGTGCGTAATTTAGGTGTTATTTTTGACATCTCTTTAAGATTTAGTGCCCATGTATACAGAGGGCTTTTGTGAAATTAAATATACTGTATCATAATCGCCATTTTTTTTTCGCCACATGTGAAGACCCTATTGTGTGACTCTTTGGTGCTCTCCGTGTTTAACTATGGTGACACTATTTATGGTAAATGTCTTACTATTGTAGATGGAGGAGCGAAAAGATTTACATCTTGCATGTTTTCTTTATAAGATTATCTCCCTGAAATGCCCCACATATTTATATAAACGTATTGTATTTAGAACCATGTTCATAATATTAATATTAGATTTAAAGTTACAGTGATACCACCGTATCATCGAACTGCAATATTTAAACGTAGCTTTTCAAATAGCATTGCCAAATTTTACAATTCTTTGCCCGATAAATTTAAAGGGCTTTCACAATCTGCCTTTAAAATAAATTATATTAAATTTATAATGAGTAAACGCTGCTCACCTCTTCTGTATCTAACTTATTTTTTTTGTTTTTGTATAACAACTTTTATTTTAGTTTCTTTATCATCTTCACCTAACGTGAGCCATATAATTAGTATAAGGTAACAAAAATTTTAATAACACATGGGTTGAGTATGATAAGGGAGGCACAACAGAATGCCTCATCTGAACTTCGCCTTATTCTAAATATTGTTAATTTTTTTTAATTAGTCTCATGTAGTATGTAGTTGAATATTTAGAAATAAAGACATTTATTATATATATATATATATATATATATATATATATATATATATATAAATGCTTACGTGGCTTTCATGGATTCCTCCGTGTGAGATGCAATAGCAGTGGCTATATCAACATTATGCTGTTGTGATGCTGAAATCACATTCAACAAAAGTACAACTCTATGTAACTCCGAACTGTAAATGCAAACCTAGCTCCATCATATTCTTTCCGTCTTAGAGGTTGCACAGTTTGAATAAAGGGCTACAAAACACAATTTATCCTATTCCACCACCATCGAGATTATGACCTACTTGTACCACTATACTGAGAAGAACGTCAAAACTTACCCTCCTCGCTACAGTGATACAGCAGAGGTACGTGTTTCGTTTCTTACTAGACTCATCAGGGTAGCGACATGCACCTGTTTGGGCAAATGACAGATTGGAAGGAAGTATGCAATACTGAACGCGGCTTCGCCGACTTCCCGCCGGATAGCGTATATATATTTACGCGGCTTACACGGATTCCTCCGTGCGAGAAGCAACAGCATAATGTGGATATAACCACTGCTATTGCATCTCACATGGAGGAGTCCTTGAAAGCCAACAAACTTTTACAAACTTTGTTAATCTGTGTGGTTCTTGTATTATCAAGTGGACCATCGAGATGTCGCCTTTGTCGTCTTGTTTGCTGTTTTTTGATTTTAAATTCAGCTTTATACGATGCAAAGGCGAGATGATGGTTTGTACCGAATGCGGTGGCCTGACGAGTTCCATATTAGGACGACACAGCGCTGTCGCCATCTGTCGGACCCGGAGTTTTTCCATATTTTGGAGTGCTCCGCACTTTTTAACACGAGAATCATGTAGATTGACAAATTTTCACGTCCGCTTCGCCAATATTTTATATATATATATATATATATATATATATATATATATATATATATATATATATATATATATATGCCATCCGGCGGGAGATTGGCGAAGCCACGTTCAGTGTTCCATACTTCCTTCCGATCTGTCCTTTGCACAAACAGGTGCATGTCGGTATCCTGATGAGTCTAGTAAGAGACGAAACATGTACATCTGTTGCATCACTGCAGCATTGAGGGTAAGTTTTGACGTTCTCGGTATGGTGGTACAGGTAGGCCATCATCTCGATGGTGATGGAATAGGATAAATTGTGTTTTGTAGCAATTTATTCAAACTTTGAAACCTTTAACACGGAAAGGATATGATGGAGCAAAGAATGTATTTACTGTTCGTATTTTACTTTATATATATATATATATATATATATATATATATATATATATATATATATATATATATATATATATATATATATAAAGGAGATATTCCACATGAACAGTCCAGTTTTATATGTCAATGCCAAATGAGATTTTGGCGAAGCGTCGTGAAAACGATTTTTTAAACGAACGGATTTTCGTTTCAATTTCAATAGTCTATTTTGTAATACAGTTTGGAATTGATTCTGTGAGTTGAAACTGCAGTCACTGTTTCTTAATAAAACTTTAGTAGTTAATAAAACATAGTAGTTCCTTTTTTAAACATTTCCCTATAACAACTAGTATATATTTTCCAAATACGCTTTTAGAAACATTCGCTTAAAATTTTAATTCTTATCATATTTTGCAATTTTTTGTTCGATAATCGTTTTGCACCTTTTGGATAAAGGAATATTTTTCTTTAAAATGATGTGCAGAAATTATCCTTTACCTTTTGAAATTCTTCGTTTAAATAGGATTCATAATTAAAATAAGATTCTATTTTTTAGGTTTTCCACCACTCGAAAAGTAAGCCTTGAATCTTTTTTTAAAACCACTCTTTTGCTGCTTCGTTTATTTGTAACCGGTTTTTAATGTTACAGAAAAAAAACTTTCCACTTATCAGTAAACAGCGTTACTTTTAATTAACCAAAAGCGGGATTCTAAAATCGATTTTAAATTTGAATGTACACGGGCGGACTGGGACAAATAAATGAATTCAAATTGAAGGTTGTATGGTATAATTTACAGGTATTATTTCTGTCATTTTTACTGAAAGATAAGGCTTTAAAAACTGATTTTTTAAATTATAGTCTGCAATTTGGAACAACGTTTCAAGACGGCTGTTCTTTTAATCGAGTTAAGAATTCAGCATTTTATAAATCTAACTGTAATCACCAGAAATGTTGAATAACAAAAGCTTGCCGAGAAACGCGGACTTGATATTTGTTACGTTATCTGTAATAATAGAACGAACTGAAAGAGGAGAAGGAATCTAATTTAGAAAATATAATTAAAAAATGAAAATTGAATTGGTTTAGTTTTTATTGTACAAATGGTGGGTTGACATGAACCCAAAAATTTACAATCTAATGTTTAAGTTTCAAACAAAATCTAATTGCCATGGAAGTGAGATATAATTTGCATTAATTATGTCCACAAATAAACCTTTATATGGGAAAATATATATGTACATTAAATTTAAGATTATTTTTAACAGTGCACGTTAGATGAAAAATATGTATTTTTTTATTTGAGTCCAAAATTATACTGAGCTTTATTTTAGTGACAAATAAATTACACACAAACAAATTTTTTATTTTTCAGTTTTTTTTATGCCAATCACGATTAAGTCCTGAATAAAAACAAATTGAGTTTTAGAAATAAGTATACTATTTGAATTAGAGTTTGAGTTAAAGTGTATTTCAAAATTATAGTTGGATTAAGTTTTTTTGATTACTAAAAAGATTAAATACAGTTTGCAGCAAAAACATATAATATTTTTATCTTTTTATTTTCAAAGGTCATACTATTTCTGAAACTGATAAATCTGACATAATATTTACACTTTTGTCCAACAAAATCAACCTAAAATAGGATTTCTGTACTATATGTTTGCGATCTATTTTTTATATAGGGTTTAATCTTATTTTTTGTCAGAAATGAACAAAATTTCGTAATTTCATAAGTTTTAAATATAAACAATATTCCTTAATAAAAATATTTTCTAAATTGAAAAGAGAGGTACTTTACTGTTAGCAAAGTTTCGAATTTTTGACTCTCTTTTGTATAATATAAGACTTTCACCGGATTTGATAAGTCCTATTTTGATTTAGGTGAAAACAGAACTTTTTCGAAATAAAATTTTTATAAAAAAAATTGAACCGACTTCTAAAAGTGCAGTAAAAAGTGGAAAATAATTATAAATTTTTATATGAAATTGAAATTTTTGAAGTCGGCGTCAAACTAATACCTGACAAAATGTGATTTGCATAAATAGATTAAAAATACTTTATTTGTAATTGCTTTCTTACCATAATTTGTATATATTAGTAGTTATTTATTTCATTTAGAAATAATTTGGCGCCGACTTCAAAGATTTCAGTTTCATATGAAAATTTATATTTTTTACTTTTTAGCGCATTTTTCGATTTTTAATTGTGAATTCATTCTGATATCCATAAATTACTTGAACTAAGTACTAATCGAGATTAGTGTACCTCGCAATGATTCACAGGTAGCAAAAAAGTACCCATTTTATCCAAAGTTGTAAATCACCCTAAAATGAATCACTAAATATTCTTTGATTCTTAGAATTTTCCAAATATCAGTGAAATTGTGTCAAATAAATATTTAGTCTGTCACAGTAAATCCACTATCTTAAATTTCAAATTAATTTTAGATTTATAATATAGGGCCCAAAACCTATATCGATATTTAAAGAACTTGAGACGCAGACTTCTGCTTGATATATTAGTTATACTGCATATTAAGTTTAAATACGTCTCAAGAACCCCGCAATATCAATTTTATACAAAATTAAAAAATGGTAAATTTTCAGTCCCTCATATGGTATCTTATCAACCTAATAGTTGTAAAAAATTAACATCATATTCGTAATACACGAAACCCAAAAACCCCCTAATACCCAATCTCAAAAAATGCGAATAAGGTAAAATTTTCAACCCACTATAATGAATTTCAAAAAAATAATTTTAACGCCTTAATCTAATCTAAATCTAAACCCTTCACAGCTCCCTAGTACCAATTTTGGATGAAATCCGAAAATTTAAAATTTCTAGACCGTCATATTGCATCTGCCATAGTAGATTTCCTTAAAATAATTTTATATTCGCTATTTACATCCTCAAAAACGATTCAGTTCCACCTTTGAACAACAAAATCGAAAAATGTAAAATTTTTAGTCCGCTCTCTTGGATCCGCCATATTGAATCCTGAAAAAATACTTTTAAATTCATGGTTTACATCCTCAAAAACCCCTTAAAATATTTTGGATTCGTTATGTGTGATTCTGAAAACATCTTCACACCAATTTTAGAGAAAATCAGATAAAATGAAATTTTTTTGTCCGCCATATTGGATCCGCCATATTGATTTTTTTAAAAGTAATTTCAAATTCGTTGTATACAACCCCGAAATCTCCCGTATACCAATTTTGAAGACAATTGGACATAATTAATTTTTTTGGCCATATTAAAATTGCCATTTTGAATTTCACTGAACCAATTTCGGCCACAATAATATGGCATTATCGTAGCAAGTTCCTGAACATAAAACAAAAAATTTCATTTAAATCGATGCCGCCGTTTTAGAGTAATCGACGTAGATAAGTAACAAACATACATAATTGTCGAATGTAGGAACTCCTTCTTTTAGATGTCAGTTAATGAGAACTTCTGGAAGTTTGTGAGATGCTTTTTTATGTAGAATTATCCCATGTAATAGGAGTACTATTGTCATATAAGCATTCATTTAATAGATTTAAGATTACTTTTTACATTTTTTTACCTTCTTTATGACTATTTGATCCTATTAGGGGCTTTTATTATTCTTCTTCTTAACTTACTCTCTGTTTAATTCTTCTTTAATTATTTCTGGCAATTCCTCGGAACTTTGGGCTTTTCTACATTGAGTTTGACGATTTCTTCTTTTGTACATCTTTATCATTTTACTGAAATATTTCTTTCCTTCAAGTAGACTTACTGTTTCTTAAAATTTTCTAGTTTTTTTTTCTTTCTATTATTTTCTTTTTGGCATTCAATTATTTATTTATGCCTTCGCAAATTTCAGTAAATATAGTTCTTATTATTTCTTGCACATCCTCTTTAATGGCATTGATAATTTTTGTTGAATTTTCGATATCTTTTTAAGTGATTTCGGACTTGACAGCCACGATTTTGGTTTCAAAAGCATGGCTATCGGATATATGCCATTAATATAAGTCAAACGTGGACATTTAGCAAACAAGTGAATTAAATGCCTATTAGATGAATAACATCAGCACATAGATAAGTTTACGATATGGGCTATATTCTTTTGAGTAATTATCAATTGATCAAAGTGAACAAAGTGAAACTGATAACTTCACGTTCTTTTGAATATGCATTTACTTGTCATTGGGCTGAAGTGATCATGATTACTTCAAGTGATAGAAGTGAAAGTGATAATGACTCAAAAGAATAGCCCTATGATTGCGACTATTTTCAAGCGAAAATAAAAAATTTGCACTAATTTTGTCTAGGTGTGGTGTATTGAAATGAATGAAATAATTTACATCTCTTGGACAATTTAGATTTATTTTGATAGAAAAATGTAAGGGATAAAGATTACCAAACAAATAGATAAATTTAAAAGAATGATGTTACTTTATTAGGTTTTCTTTTATATTGATTTTGTATTGAATTCATTTGTCTTCATATCTTTGCTAGTAAACTTGTGAAAAGCAGAAAATTTATTTTTACTTCTTTTCGATTTCTTTTACAAGAAAAACAGCCGTTTTTTGTTGTTTTTTATGTTGCCAAAAACTTGCTAGTTGTAAAAATATGAATAAAAACGAAATATTTCTGTCTCGATAACATTGCCACAAGACATGTAAATTTGTCAAAATATTTTCGGTCACAGTAAAATTTTTCCCAAAGCGAAAATAACATCGACAAAGTTGACGATACTAAAAAAGTTCAAACTTTTCTGTATATAATCGAATTATTAACTTTTCGGAAAGTTTTCGAGTTTGTCAACAGAGGATTGGTGAAAGGCCGCAAAGTTATAAGTCCTGATTTTAGGAGAGATTTAAATATTTACTTCCTTTTGAACTTAAAATTCTTCCGTGGAAGTGAGAAGTAATTTATGAATTTTATTCTGTATAAATATTATTTAAAAAAAAAATAGAAGAGTTTGTGGATTTATGACATTGAAAAGAATCTATAAACGTCCTAAAAATATTTAGATATTATTAGTGACGCTTATTAATAAAGTATGTTTTTGTTTGTAACTTTATCACTAATATCTCGTGACAATATGTTTATTAAAATTTCTATTTACATTATTCTTATATAACAAAATAACCACAACCAACATATGTCATGTTACTAAATATTCATATGGATAAAAAATAAAAAAGTGTATTTATCTCCGTTAAGGAGAGTTAGTCAGTTAATTCCTTGAGAATTCCATTCGATTTTTTTCTATACGCATTTTGACTATCTCACAGTCTCATCAGCGGAGCTGTAACGAACCGAGAGCAAAATGCTCTCTCAAACTAAAAGATCATAAAGTAAAATGAGATATGATGACAATGACAATGATGTATATATATATATATATATATATATATATATATATATATATATATATATATATATATATATATATAAATTTTAAACAAGCATAGACAATGCTAGTAGTCGTATCTTTATCGAGTTTGGAAATAAAAAGAGAGTTATTTTTTGTAAAACTTCTTTTAAACTTACCGCATTTCCTTTGCAAGCAATCCTCTTTGTGCCGTCCAATCCACAGTCAGACGTTAACTCCAGAGCAGATTGTTCCGGAATGTACAACACGGTCAGAGACGGTAATTCCGTCAGCAGACATCCCTTAGGACCTAATGCCCAGGAGGGAACTGAAAATGAAACATATTATTATAAATTGCAGTCGTACCGATCTTAAGAAAAAAAAATGGGGCAGAACAAATGCTAATAAAATAAAAAAAATAAATTTAACCGACTTCTAAAAGTGCGCGAAAAAGTGAAAAATAACCATAAATTTTTGTACGAAATTGAAATTTGTGAAGTCGGCGCCAAACTAATACCTGACAAAATGTGATTCGCATAAACAGATTAAAAATACTTTATTCGTAATTGCTTTCTTACCATAATTTGTACATATTAGTAGTTATTTATTTCATTTAGAAATAATTTGACTCCGACTTCATAAATTTCAATTTCATATAAAAATGTATAGTTATTTTTCACTTTTTAGTGCACTTTTAGAAATCGGCTCAATTTTTTTTATAAAAATTTTATTTTTCCATTTTTAGTTTTCAATTCATTATGATATCCATAAATAATTTGAACTAAGTACTAATCGAGATTAGTGTACCTCGCAATGATTCCAGGGTGGCAAAAAAGTATCCATTTTTATCCAGAATCGTAAATCACTCTAAAATGAATCACTAAAAATTCCTTAATCTTAAATTCCAAATTAATATTAGATTGTTAATATTAGCCCCAAAACCTTCCAATATCGATATCTAAAGAACTTGAGACGTAAATTTCTTAGCCTGATATATTTTATACTGCATATTGAGTTTGTATATGCCTCAAGAACCCTGCAATATCAATTTTAGACAAATCGGAAAATGCATAATTTTTAGTCCCTCATATTGTATCTTATCAACCTAATAGTTCTACATATAAATAATGTAAAATTTTCTGGATGTCATATTGAATCCGCCAGATTTAGTTATTCCAAAAATATTTTAAATTCGTAATTAACACTAACAAAAAAACCCCAATACTGATTTTACACAAAACCAAGATATGTAGAATCTTTAATCCGCCATCTTAGATATTTTATCCTCCATATTGGATACGCGCCATATTTATTTTTTTTTTTGAATAATTTCAGATTCGTAATGTGCGATCCCAAAAACTCCCCCATATCAATTTTGAAAAAAATCGGACAAAATTAATTTTTTATCTACCATATTGGATACGCCATATTGAATTTTAAAAAAATAAATTCAGATTCGTTATGTGCAACCCCGAAAACTTCTCCATACTAATTTTAGAGAAAATCGGACAAAATTGTTTTTTTTGTCGGCCATATTGGATCCGCCATATTGAATTTTTTAAAAATATTTAGGATTCGTTATGAGCGACCCCGAAAACTTCCCCACACCAATTTTCGAGAAAGTCGAAAAAAATTAATTTTTTTGTCCGCCGTATTGAATCCACCATATTGAATTTTTTAAAAATAATTTTAGATTATGTACGACCTTGAAAATTTCCATATACCAATTTTGGAGAAAATCGGACAAAATTAGGTTTTTTTTGGCCCCAAATTGTCAGTGCCATCTTGGATTTTACTGCACCAAATTCGTCCAAAAAAAAAGGACCACCCCAGAAACTTCCTGAACATAAAGTAAAAAATTTCATTCAAATCGGTGCAGCCGTTCCGGAGTAATCGGTGTACATACATAAAAAACGTACATAGTCGACGAATTGAGAGCCTCCTTCTTTTAGAAGTCGGTTAAAAAAAATTAAGTGATTTAAATTGTGATTTTAATCATAATTTAAATCATTTGATTATAATTAACTCAACCCTGATACATTTTTACAGCGCTTTATTTTAACATTTTTATACTTTCAAAGAAACTAAATTAACTCCACAAAACTTACTACCACCAAAAAGTAATAAAATAAATTAACAACTTGCAACAAATATAATAATTGTTACTAATTTGAATACTTCTTTATATTTTATTTAATTTTCACTACTACGTTGTATGTATAGATATCGTTTGATTCTTGATATTTTACAGTCTGCAGGTATAACATGATGTTTCTGAATGGGATTTTATAATTTATTTCTGAGAATTTTGCCCTTGGTTTGTTACAGATCCACACGTGTATAAAGAAGGAACCACAGTGGAAATCTCATTAACTATATAATTTGTTGAAAAATTTTTCTATTATTCTTTGAAATGTATCGATGCCTGCCTAATTTTTATACCAATCAGTTTCTTTTATTTTCTGAGTTATATTCGACTTTATTATATTGTCAATAACTAATAAATTTTTTAAAGAATTTGAATTTTTTTTTTCATGAACAAGCAATTTTCTAGGGATTTCTTAAATATAAGAGTGGATAATTGAAGGAAATCCATTAAAGTTAGGCATGTTCCCGTTTACTTAGATAATATACTCGAGCCCATAGAGATTCATCAATCTTATAAAAACGTTAGATCATTTTTATCTCATCCAGGATATTTTAACATATTGGTCCAAAGAGACAAGCATCCTTGACGCATTTTTCTTTGGAGTTTATATATAGACAAATGATCGAACAGCTTGATAAATTTGACAGGTTCTCAATATTGAGACGCAGGTGGAGTGTGACTTCGTGTTATTCAGGTCAACAGGGAATTGGAAATGACCTTTATTTTATACTTTTTTACATAAAATATCAAATTAGATCAAAGGATAGATTTAAGTCATATTGTAATAAAAATTAATTTTTTGACTCTCGGTCGGGAGAAATTGTTATAACTTCTGACTTACTGTTATATTTTATATACTTAAACATTGTCTATTCAACCTAGATGTTCTAAACTGCATTGGTTTTTAGTAAAATAATTACAGTTTATTGTAATGTAACGTTCTTAAAAAATTTTAAAGGGTTAATAAAAACTTACATTTGATTTATATTATTATTAAGGCCAAATAATTTTCTTATTTTAAATGGAACACTATTTTTTTTATAAGCTAGTATTTTCAATTCTATATGTATATATTCATAATTTATTTAAAAAAATTTTTATAAATAAATAGTGACATTTCTTGTTGCTTGAATGGGTAAGGCAGACACGCCTCTAAAATGATAGAGACTCGTATGTAGTACAAAAGTCTTGGTGGGTAAAATAAATTTATAGATATATTTTTAAAGTAAACCGTCTTAAAAATAATTACACTAAAAGGTGAAACAGCAAATAAAAATTGTTTTATGATGCAATTAATTTAATTAATGTAGATTTGCTCGTTTACTAAACACAACTTTATTCCTTTGTTATTACTCTGATACTTATATAACACTGGGGAACAAATTTTACCTTTTTTTTTGTTCCATATCCAATTTTTTTGGAACCAACTACACCCAAGTATCTAAAAAATACCTATTAAAGATTATAGTTGGTTCGCAAAGATCTGAATTAATTATTACAAAATTTTAATTCATAGGCATTTATAATGAACATATGAAATACAGATAACAATATATTGTTGGTTCAACAAAAGTAATTAAATAGCACATTTTTATCATTGAATCTAAAATTTAAACACTCATTTTGCGCTTCTTAGCCTGCCTTTTAAAAGCAGCCTCTGGGTTATCTCTCGTAATAGTCCAGCAATAGTCGGCTAACATCTTACAATTCCATTTTCCCTGATATCTTCTTCCCATGTTTGAAATATCCTGGTGGAACCTCTCACCGTGCTCACTTACAGCACCACAATTTTCCGGAATGTAATCCAGATGAGAATCCAAGAAATGAATTTTCAAGGACATATTACACCCCAAGTTTTGGATAACACGAAAGAAATTGGGCAACCAGGTCATTATAATTTTCTTTTTTTATGTTTCGGAGTAATCGGTGTACAATATACATAAAAAAAAAGCATACATAGTCGATGAATTGAGAAACTCCTTCTTTTAGAAGTCGGTTAAAAATACGATTTTATATCGGAACTTCTAACCCATAATATATTAGCGTTCTTAACCTTATTATTTTTTTGATTTAATTTCTATTTTGCTACTGGAAATTTATAAAATTTACACTGTTTTTTTTTTGTTAGTATTCTTACAATTTACAACACAGCAACTCCGCTTGTTCATTATATTGTTTTTAATTATTTAAAAAAGAAATTGGTACCTGTATGTGATACGTCAACAATTCAAAATATCACCCCGAAGTACTTGAATTATCCATAACACACGCTAGTATCGCTTTTACTTCCCCTTCCATGACTTCGCACTGAGCGAATACATTTACTATCGATCATATACAGATATTAATAATTTACCCAATAATTCCACAGTATTTAATAAAATTTTTATAAAAAAATTGAACCGACTTCTAAAAGTGCTCTAAAAAGTGAAAAATAACCATAAATTTTTATATGAAATTGAACTTTTTGAAGTCGGCGCCAAACTAAGACTTGACAAAATGTGATTTGCATAAACAGATATAAAATAGTTTTTTTGTAATTGCTTTCTTACCATAATTTGTATATATTAGTAGTTATTTATTTTGTTTACAAATAATTTGACGCCGACTTCAAAAAGTTCAATTTCATATAAAAATGTATGGTTATTTTTCACTTTTTAGCGCACTTTTAGAAGTCGGTTCAATTTTTTTATAAAAATTTTATTTTTCTATTTTTAGTTTTAGAATTCATTATGATATTCATAAATTATTTGAACTAAGAACTAATCGAAATTAGTATACTTCGCAATGATTCCAAAGTGGCAAAAAAGTACAAATTTTATCCAAAGTTCTAAATTGTCCTAAAATGAACCACTAAAAATTCTTTAGTTTTTAGAGTTTTCCAAATACCAATCAAATTGGGTCCAACGAATATTTAGACTGTCATAGAAAATCCACTATCTTAAATTTCAAATTAATTTTAGATTGGTAATATAGGCCCCAACACCTTCCAATATCGATATTTAAAGAAAATAAATTAATTTTTTATCCACCATATTAGATACGCCATATTAAATTTTTTTAAAATAATTTTAGGTTCGTCATGTGTGACCCCGAAAACTCTCCCGTACCAATTTTGGTTAAAATCGGACAAAATTGATTTTTTTTGTTCGCCATATTGAATCTGCCATATTGAATTTTTAAAAAATAATTTCTGATTCTTTATGTGAGGCCCAGAAAACTTCCCCATACCAATTTTAGATTCGTCATATGCGACTCCGAAAACTCCCCGGTACCAATTTTGGAGAAAATCGAACAAAAAAGATTTTTTTGTCGGCCATATTGGATCCGCCAAATTGAATTTTTTAAAAATTATTTTAGATTCGTCATATGCGACTCCGAAAACTCCCCCGTACCAATTTTGGAGAAAATCGTACAAAATTAATTTTTTTGTCGGCCATATTGGATCCGACATATTGAATTTTTTTAAAATTATTTTATATTCGTCATATGCGACCCCAAAAACTCTCCTGTACCAATTTTGGAGAAAATCGGACAAAATTAATTTTTTTGTCGGCCATATTGGATCCGCCATATTGAATTTTTTAAAAATTATTTAAATTCGTCATACGCGACTCCCAAAACTCCCCTGTACCAATTTTGGAGAAAATCGGACAAAATTGATTTTTTCGTCGGCCATATTGGATCCGCCATATTGAATTTTTTAAAAATTATTTTCAATTCGTCATATGCGACCCCGAAAACTCCATCGTACCAATTTTGGAGAAAATCGGACAAAATTAATTTTTTTGTCGGCCATATTGGATCCGACATATTGATTTTTTTTTAAATTATTTTATATTCGTCATATGCGACCCCCAAAACTCCCCTGTACCAATTTTGGAGAAAATCGGACAAAATTGATTTTTTCGTCGGCCATATTGGATCCGCCATATTGAATTTTTTAAAAATTATTTTCAATTCGTCATATGCGACCCCGAAAACTCCATCGTACCAATTTTGGAGAAAATCGGACAAAATTAATTTTTTTGTCGGCCATATTGGATCCGACATATTGAATTTTTTTTTAAATTATTTTATATTCGTCATATGCGACCCCAAAAACTCCCCTGTACCAATTTTGGAGAAAATCGGACAAAATTGATTTTTTCGTCGGCCATATTGGTTCCGCCATATCGAATTTTTTAAAAATTATTTTACATTCGTTATATGCGACCCAGAAAACTCCTTCGTACCAATTTTGGAGAAAATCGGACAAAATAATTTTTTTTGTCGGCCATATTGGATCCGCCATATTGAATTTTTTAAAAATTATTTTAAATTCGTCATATGCGACCCCGAAAATTCCCCCGTACCAATTTTGGAGAAAATAGGACAAAATTAATTTTTTTGGCCGCCATATTGTAAGCGCCATCTTGGATTTTACTGCATCAATTTCATCTAAAAAAATATGGGACCACCGCAGCAACTTCCTTCAAATCGGTGCAGCCTTTCCGGAGTAATCGGTGTACATACATAAAAAAAAAAATACATAGTCGACGAATTGAGAACCTCCTTCTTTTAGAAGTCGGTTAATAATCCAAACAATAATTTATTTATTTCACAGAAGAAGTACACCTTTTGGTTTGAATTTTGCTTTTCGTGTTTTTTTTTTAGAATCAGTGACATTTTTTTTTCAGTTTTTTTTTGTCTTAATTGACACTTCTGCTAAGTATTGAGATATTTTTTTTGTGGCCCTCTTCTGTTGTTGGGTTGATTTGTAATCCCAGGCTGTCTGTTTTTGAATGTTTTATTCAAATATTTTATTTGAGCACCGAAGCGCGCTGAGAGATACTGCATTAAGAATTTCAAATGGCAAAAATTAATGAACTAACATAGCCTGGTTTTGGCACGCATAAAGTACATAGAAGTTACCATTATTTCGCAAAGGGCCAGAGCTACAACTCAAAAACTGACGGAGATATGACTTTTTGTAAAAACGTTGAACTAAATTATAGCTTTGAGCAAATCTAAATATTTTTAGATGATTCACTTTACAATATATTGAAAAATGTATCAAACTATCTAAGGCCTATAAATCTTTTCTGTTTTTAACTCTTTGCAGTAAATCTACCTTGAAGATATTTTCACTGGGTCACTTCAAGAAACCTCTTAAAGTATGCACAAAAGATCTTATTTCTATTAAAATTACGTGTGAACAAACTTAAAAAAAAAAACAAACGGGTTGAATTGATAAACCTCCCTTTTTGAAGCCGCTTAAAATTAAGAAATGAGAGCTTTTTCTCGAACTTTACACAAGAAACAAGAAATGTATACATAATACCGACGAAGCTACTGTACTCTTGAACCGATATTCGGTTGGGTATTTTCAATTCAAATTTTCCGCATAACGATAGAAAACCGAAACCCAATTTTCAAGATAGCTTTTGACGTGTAAGCGCTAAAGTGGTCAACAAGCAAATTGCACTCGAATGCAGACGTTCGATAAAAGAACTTCTTATTTGTAATATCTGAAAATGTGGGAATGGATTTCGCTGCACAAAATTGGCTTTATAAAAGAGAAGAGAGGATTTTCTTCGATGTGTGTGTAAATATATTTTACAGATTTTCTAAAAAATTTTATCGAAACAAATGGGTATATTATCGCGTGTAAAAAATAACTTAAACCTCAGATTATTCTCATTATTTAAGTCAAAAATGAAGGAGTCCGTATATCCTCATATGCCCGAGAGTGTATATTTTTGATTTTATTTCCCAGAAGTTGAAAATCCTGTCTCACTACAGTGTATTTCCTGCAAACATAATTTTGGTCCTCTCTCCATGCGCTTATGTATAGATTACGTTGGACTGTATGTATATATATATATATATATATATATATATATATATATATATATATATATATATATATATATATATATATATATATATATATATATAATCTAATTAGTTGACAACACAGAGCTTACAATCGTGAAACATATAATGTGTTTCAGATTTTCTCGACAATGATTGATTTACTCGAAAAAAATGTAAAGTCCCTTTTTTTTTGGATAATTGTATTTAAAAAATCGAGTTTTAGCCCTGAAAATTGACGCTTTTCTTACTAAGTTTTCTATTCGGTATTTAAAATGATAAATGATGTTTAAGTTGTAAGCACTAATGCTACAGAATGTTTAAAAGCTTTCATAAAAAACCATTTTACCGTAACGCTGTTGAAGGAATTTTATTACCACTTTTTAGCTCTCCACTTAATGCATAATGAAGTTTATAAATTCTAACTTACTTGGTAATTCACAAATGAAAGCGGCCACTTCCGGTCCACCGCAAGGCAGCGGTCGCCACAAAAAGTCGGTGGCTGGGTCCATAACAGCACAAAGCGATTGGCTTTCTCCTGCAGGCAGGGCTTCCTGCCAATGTCCTTCACCTGAGAGTGGTCGGAAGTTCCTGTAAAATATACCAATATTAATCATTGGAATTGAAGTTATTAGCAGTAAAAAAGGGAAACGACATATTCCGTAATTAGTCACTGAAATAAATCTACGGCAATTTCAAAAGGACAATGGGGATTTCTGTTTGTCTCTCGTTAAGAGCATGTCATCCACTTTACCACGTCATCAGTGGAATTTTACTTAATTATGATTATATCTATATTCTCTGTCTATAAATACAACATATTTTGTCAAAACACAATATAACTTAAATGTTTGCCATAAAGTACAAAACCTACTGAAAAATTTATTTACCCTTTTAAAAAGTAAAGTATCTAAACAGAAGAAATCAAATATTATTTATTCAATACCATGTTTAAACTATCCTAAAACGTATATTGGAATGACAACGCAGTACTTAGACAATAGATTGGACGTTCATAAATACATTAAGAACGCTTTTTTTATTATTACATAAACACGAAATCCAAACAAAACATGAATTTCATTATAGCAACACCAAAATATTCATTTCAGACTCAAATTATCACAAATTGACTATAAAAGAAATGGTAGAAATTCAAAAAGAAAAAAAAATGCTCTTAACGATAAAAAAGGTATAAGTAATCTCAGTCAAATTTACCATAACCTAATTGACCAAATGAATAAACAAATACATAAACTTATTTTAAACCCTGTACAAAGCGTTTTCTATAAAATAATCTGGACATTCTATGGAGTACAAAAAAAAAGCTAAGACATATTTAGTAATTTCAATACTATTTGAACTGCCAAACCCCAGCGTACGCTATTCAGAAAAAGATTATAGTTATATTAACATTGTAAATGATTTTGAAAGCCAAAATGTAAAATAATATAAAAAACTTTTCAATTGTTTAAGTGTGTTTTGAAATGTTTTCGTTTTTAACTTATGTAAATATTCTGTTTTAGAAAAAAACTTGAAAAAGCACAATATCATGGGCAAAACATCATAAATGAAATATAAAAAACCGTAAAAAATTTACTTTTGAATTTTATTTTCAAACTATTACCTAAGAAAATTTTCAGATAATATAAAATATTATAATATTTTATATATATATATATATATATATATATATATATATATATATATATATATTAACAGTTTCACCACAACTAACTTAGTTTACTGTAATTTACAAAATATGTAAGGATTTTTTTGTGATAATATGGGCAAGAGGTTATAATCACCAACATTTTTAAAAATACTAATAATATATCCGCCTACTTGACGGATAACATTTAAAATTATTTTTAAGCGATAGCGATAATTTTGTTCATGAACGTATAGGCTTAATATAATCACTCCTGCACAATGGCTTAAAAATAGCTTCTCATGCAACATTTTTCTTTTAACAATTTTATTCGAATAATTATGTGCATTCAATAAAATTATAAAATTAAAATTTTTCATTTCCGAGGAAGATAAAACAATTTCGAATCTAATTTAATCCACTTCTTCCTTTCAGTGTCTGCATAATCTCCAATTTCAGCTTTTAAACTCAACTGAAGTTTTAAATTGAAAGAACGGAAAAAAATTTAAATTATGTTATCCAGAGTTTTACTAATTAAAAAAAAACTGTAAATTAGTTAAGTACCCTGCATTTTAATCTTCTCCATTCCATGTTGTATTTCACTTTCAAAGAGTTTGAAAATATTATATTTTTCTTGAATAAAGATTTAAATAGAGAAAATAAAAAAATTTGCTGAGAGCAGAATCGGGTAATAGATATCCTTTGAATTTAAATTGCAAGCAGATATGAATTAAAAAAAAAGCTTCTATAAATATTGTTTCGAAAATGGATTTTAGGATAGCTACAGTCCTTCTAAAGCGTGGAAAAATTGTTTCTTATTTTATCACTGTTAGCAATGAAATGCTATTTTTTAAAAAATTTGGATATTTATGTGAAAACTTACTTAAAAATTTTGATGGTGTTGTTACGAAATTAATTATGGGTAAACTATCTTTTAATGTTGATTCAAAATTGAAAAATAATGGATAGTTTTAAGTAAGAAAGGTACTCTTCTTTTAAATTGATAGATCTAACAGTTTTCTCAGATATTTGAAGTTAATAATATTAATGGAAATTCCCATTCAAAAAATTAATATCTTACCAATGCGTCCCGCAGCGATGTAACTACCAATACAAGTTCCAAATATACAGGGTGCGGCATTTATCTTGAGACAACGAAATATCTTGGTGGTATCACATTTTTTTGAAAAATGTTTTATACAGCAGTATAGGGTCGCAGGAGGTTTAATTAGCAGTGATCTTGAAGATGACTTTGATCGTATCTTTCAAGGTCATTCGAAGGTCTACCTGAGAATTTTAAATGGGATCCCCCAATTTTGACTGCGGGAATGAAAAGGGCAGCAAATTTTACCATCAGATGTGACCTTGACCTCATTTTGTGAAATCTTTCGTACAAAAGCTGTTGGGTGATACGGGAGCTAAATGCTAGAGACCTTAAAAATAACATTGACTTTGACCTTCAAGGTCATTTAAATCTCAATTTCAAAATTTGAAAAGGAAATCCTCAATTTGATTCCCGACATTTTCACAGCAAGTTCATCATCATATGTGCTCTTAACTTCAAGATTAAAGTCATTGTAAGGTTAAAGGAAGATCTTCAACGTCATTATTATATAAAATGTTTCATACTAAAGTTGTAAGGTTGCAAAGTTGCTACTTTGATCTCGATATGCATGAAAAAATTCATTTCTACAGAATTGTTAGCAAAAACTGTACTTAGTACAACTATGTGCATGATTAACTACTTTTAGCACTACTACAATGGATATTCCAGGGCAAAAATTCATTAAAAAATTAATATCTTACTAACACGTTCTGCCGAAAAGTAACTACTAATACAAGTTCCAAATATATAATAAGTACGTCAGACAGGGTGTCTGGGAAAGGTACCGATAGTACTACCGTTGGTATTGTGGACGAAAGACGCTTGTAAATTTTTATGGTACAATTAAGCTCATAATTTTCGGGAAACTATGGAGGCATTGTAAATAATAGTTTTAAGGGTCTTTCAAAATCTCCCGATATTACAACACCTGTTGCTCCTTGATTGTTATTCAGTATTCTAATCTCGTAGAGTAAAGATCCCTGAAGATGCCTCGTGCAATGGTAAGCGAAATGTCTGATAATAATTCCAATTTGACAAGATCTAAACCCAAAAACCATGATTTTTATGATTCTACAATGTAAAATGAAGGTAGTAAGTAACTTATAAAACAAAAAATCGAAAACTCAATACTTCTAGAGTTATAGGTTGTCAAAGTTCATTTTTTTTCTTATTTCCAAGATCTTGCAATCAGTTTTTAACTTATCAGTTAATATTTGATACATGTGGAGCACCGCCCCATTACGCTGCCTGTCCGTGCTTATTTGGATGAGGTTTTTCTGAATCGTTTGATTTGAAGAGACAATTGTGTAGCCAGTCAGATCACCAGATTTCACCCTCTTGATTATTTCTTGTAAGGATACTTCAAAACTAAAGTATAATTGATAAGTTCCTAATTGCTGCAACCCAACATACATACAATCCCATCGAATTTAAATATAAATGGTAGGGAAAAAACAAGATCTATCTGAACACAAAAAAAGGTAGCAGTAAATTTGATATTGATATGAAAATACCTAAGCACAGTGTAGTAAAATATCAAAGTAGGACAAAATAATGGCAAATAAAATTAATCGAAACTGTACTTAATGAAATGCTTTCCTTCAAAGAATCCTTGGGAAATACTTAAGGAAAATGATACAGTGTTGCTCATAATGACAGTATTTGCAAAACAAGGTTAAATTAAATGAATTAGCCATAGTGATCTTAAGCTCAAAATTGAACCGTGGACTAAAGGTGTGTACCAAATTTCAGATCAATCGGTCAACAGGAAGGAGTAAGATTTCAATTTGACTCACACAAGACACAACCAAGGCAAGCTAAATTACATTTAATGCGTGGATATTAAATTGCGTAGAATTAAATATCAATCTTTAGTTTTAGTGCACTTTTTTGCACCTTTGATCAGGTCTTCGTACGAAGCTCTCATTATTATGAATCTACATCTTAAAAAAAATGAATACAACTGGTTACATCAGCACATATATAAATTTACAACGCTTATTTTAAATTATTTTCAAGTAATAGCGATAGTGTGCGATGAATATATTTGTTAGAAAATTAGCATTTTTATTTTGCTTTTAATATGAAATATTTATTATTTCTAAATCCTGACGCTGTTCTTCGGATCCTAAAAGTCTGATATTTTTTACATAACGTTTTTTCGAGGGAAAAATAATGAATTGGCAATTTCGAACCCATTTCTTCCCTTCATTTAACTTGCAGATTCTTTTCCGAAATTTAATGATGATCCTAATTGAAAGTACTTTATACTAAAAAAGAATAATTCATGCGAAATCTGAAATTCTACCTTTTCCTAACGAAGTATATTTTTAGATATGCAATTTGAATTAATTTTTAAAAGGTCCATTTGGCATTATAATTATGAAAGGTGACCATAAATGTACATTTACAGACAAAATTATCGAATACCATTTGTAATCACTATTGCTTGAGAATAATTTTAAATTAACGCCATCCGCTTATGTATGTGCTGATGTTATTCATCTTGTAGGTGGATAGATTCACTTGTTAATGGAAATGTTCGTGTTTAATTAATATTAAAATTGTTAATTACCTCTCGCGCATTTCATCATAAAAAATTCTGTACAAATTTTAAGAATTCAAGTGATATAAGTTATTTGTGATGAAGTAAGTCAGTGGTAGTACTTCGTGTTACCACGTTCTTAACTCGCTTTCCTGTCTGTCTCTTTATTTGTTTGTTTGTTTGTCTGTCAGGTACAAATTTTGCAATGGATTTTAAAATAAAAACTAAAAAGCAGAAAATATTTTTTTTTATTATACCGCGTTTTTAAAACAGACTAAAACGTATTAAAAAATTTGTGATTGTGAATTTTTAATAGCTATGAAAATACTTGTAAGATTAAAAACAAAAAATGAAGGGTGCAATAGATAATAACTCCTGTGTGAGTTTTCTCAATGACAGGTGTTCTCTGCACTCCTTACTATTATCTATTATATGCAGTATATGTTTTTCGTTTTAAATCTTACAAGTTTTTCTACAGCTATTAAAAATGCACAATTACACATCTTCAGGACAATGTGACGAATTATTTTATACTTTTTACTTCGTTTTAAATATGTGGGTATATTAAAAATTTTGTTTTATTTAAAAATTATTCATCTATTTAAAACAAGAGTAAACCAGCTGATAGACTCTGTTATGAAACTGAAACCACAGAAATTGTAGCTTTATAGAACAACGAATATAAACAAAAAAATATCGCCCGACGTTGTAACATAAACTGTTCTTCCTCATACAAAATATTTAAATAAATTGATAAATATTCGATAATTTTGTTCTTTAATGTCTAAAAAGTAGACGTATTCAGCTAAAATAATCTTAAAATAAGATATAAATTATTTATTTAGTATATTAAATCTAACCAAAGTTCTGATTGAGTAAAATTCAGGACAAGTAAAAATGAAAACTTTTGCCCATAAAAACTTGGGTTTCTCTGAAGTTTTCGAGTATCCAATCTATACTTTTTCCGTAATTAATTATTTATTAGTAATTAATTATTTATCTAGTATTTTAAATCTAACTATAAAGTCCTGATTGAGCCAAAATTCAGGATAAGTAAAAATGAAAACTTACGTCCATAAAAACTTGGGTTTCTCTGAAGTTTTCGACTATCCAATCTATACTTTTTCCGTAATTAATTATTTATTAGTATTTAATTATTTATCTAGTATTTTAAATCTAACTATAAAGTCCTGATTGAGCCAAAATTCAGGATAAGTAAAAATGAAAATTTACGCCCATAAAAACTTGGGTTTCTCTGAAGTTTTCGACTACCCAGTCGATACTTTTTCCGTAATTAATTATTTATTAGTAATTAATTATTTATCTAATATTTTAAATCTAACTATAAAGTCCCGATTGAGTCAAAATTCAGGATAAGTAAAAATGAAAACTTACGTCCATAAAAACTTGGGTTTCTCTGAAGTTTTCGACAACCCAATCCATACTTTTTCCGTAATGTCCAATTCTTTAAGGTATGCCCTGATTGCATCGTACTGTGATGAACTGTCAGCTGAAATAAGAAAACTTGTTTATTTATTTATCAAAAAATAGTAACTAAATTCTCAATGCTGAGAAAAATCTACATAATAAATAAAAATGGATTGTAAAAATTGGGATGTGAATTGAGGTTCAAATACGTTATTGGTGTCATATTTTGGGATAAGGAATTTTCACCGAATCGGACCTCACTGGGAGCCAATGCATGATGTAAATTATTAGATGCATTTCTTTGACACAGTTTTAAATATTTTCTTTCCGTTTTATCCTTATTTTAAAAATATAAAAAAGTCTTCTGTACTTTCTAGGTTGCTTCTATAAGAAAATACTTATGAACGAAATGATAGAAATAAAACAATACAAGAATAATGTTAACAAAAAACAGGACACTGACAATCTGAGAACCTCATATTTTAACATAATAAATTTTAAACAACATCTTGTAGATTGAATAGGTATTCCCTACTTGTTTTCTTTTAATATTTAACAAAGGAAAAAAATATGTAAATAATCTAGAGTAAAAAATTATCTCTACATAAAAAATTCAGATATCGATTTTAAACGTTTCTGGCCCATTCTTTCCCAATTTATAAATATAATTAAACTGTAATGGAACAAATATTAATTATTTTACACCATCCAATGTGAACTATATTCTGTTAAAATGAATAATTAAATAATCACTCTGTGAATAGATTTCCCGTGGGAATAGGGTAGTTATATTTTTTATCACTATCCACGAAAGTCTAAAGGAAAAATAAATCAGTTATCGAACTTAACTTTTATTACCTTTGTCGTTTAAATGTTTTCTTCAAAATATATAAACTTAGTAAATTTATGAAGACAGAAAACTAAAAGACTCTTTCTAAGATTTGGCTATAAATCTGTCGAAATAATCCTACTCTGATTATGTAAATAAAACCAGGCGTATTAAGGGTAGTTTTTAATATATGGTATATGAAATGCCGTTAAAATGTATTAAAATATTGAAAGATTTTCCCATTATTAGGAAACAAAAGAATAATCAAATAAACTCATTATACTGTAATATAACGTTTGACCTGTGTAAGGAATCTAATATGGCGACTGTTTCTCCTGATTGCAAGAAAGAATGAATTAAATACCAGCAATATGAATACAAGGGCACTCAGGTTTTTTCACAGACGTTAAATTATCTTATTCCTTTAGTTATAGAAAGAAATAGAATAGTTTTATTAACTGTGTTTATACAAAAATAAAGATTTAGACGCCCAATTCGGGAGTCAAGCATCCGGTATAGAATAGTTAGCGCCCTCAGCGCGTAGCGATCGAAACCTTCGAACTTTAAGGGAATGAAATTGTCGGTTACAGGACGTACGACCAAAAAAGTCACTAAAAAGAGGGAGAGGGGGTGTAAGATTCGAAGACACTCTTTTAAGGAATAGTAAATTTCAGAACCAATCTGAAAGTCGAATTAGGGTGATCGGTACCATTCTTTAAGTCCAGTGCCGTAGTGTATATTCGGCGGGAATGAAGGTTTTCTTTGTTTGATTTGTTTTTGATTTAATTCGGGAAGTTAAGGGAGTGTCATGTGTTATTTTAGTCGGGCGTTTCGCGATTTTCATACGGTTTGATTAAGTAATATAAATAGCTGTTTTTCGGGTTTTATTTCTTTTTTTTTGTCTAATATTTTATTAAGCTATTTATACGTGTTTTTTTTTAAATTGGGTTTCTCTTTTTGGGTTAAAATAACGGCCAAGAAGAGCAATTATGCTAGTTCTTTTTTTGTAATTGTTCTTAGTTTTAAGTTTCTCATTGTAAATAGTTCGTTTTTCTATTTATTTTGGTTAAATAGCTTTAAGTGTTTTGAGAAACTTGTTTTATTCAATTTAAATAAAACTTTCACGCGAATTAGCTTTTAGGCGCGCTTCTGACCAACTAATTAGCAGCCTTTCCTGAGTCCTGAAGTTCTGAGTTGTGGTTGGTAAGCTTAAATAACCGTAGTTGTTTGGTACTAAAGCTGCAAGAGAGAAGATGCACGACCAGACTTCCAGAGTGTCTTTATTGCTGTGAAATTTAATTGTAGGTTATTAAAATAGTTACTAATTAATATGGGGCAAAAAAATGATTATATATAAAATGACTAACGCCACCTCAATATGTCATTAGCAGGAGTCTATAATCAAATTCTGTCACAAAACTATCAAGTATATTACTTTCTCGAAATGTTTTTATTTATTTTGTTCGCAAGGAATCTAGCTGCAGCTGTATGTACGTATTGCAACTGTACACTGCTATTGCCAATTTATGTGAATAAAATTAAGTTTTATTCTTTTAGTGTGTGGTGTCATTGCATACTTATATCGTCAATATTGTTGCTTTACGTAATTATAAAGTTTTTCTTTATAATTTGTGTAATATATTTAACGGAAAAAAATAATAATAATTTTTATATACAAAAAAATATTAAAATTAATATATTTTATAAAGAATAATGCATCATTAAATTAAAGTGTATATTTTGTATTTTATACGGAAATTGTGTGTAATTCGAATACAACTAGAAAAGATTCCTTATTTTATAAATGTTCAAATATTTTAGAGTCCTGAGGATGATCTCATAGGGGTCGAAACGTCGACAAATACTGCAGTGTGTTCCATAAGTTGTTTTATTGACCTGGTCCAACTAAATCCCAGATTTATAATCAGTTGAGCTCGCTAGCATTTGAAATAATATTAACAATTTTTTTTGTTTATATCAAATTCAAAATATATATAAAAAATTTTGATGGAGCTATGTTTCTTTATCGGTTACGAAAACCCACTAGGCTCCCGGCCTAATTACGAAAGGAAATAAGTTGGATAAAGCAAAGGATGTAACTTAAATTTTAAAGCAACTTTTTCAAGATCTGTTAAAAGCAAAAGTTAAAACTATGTTTGTGACTAACATTCTTTAAAAAAATTACTCTTTCCATTATCTGTACATATTTTACTTATCCTCTTGATGATTGAGACTAAATGAACCTACATGTTTTTTTTTTAAATTCGTTTAGGTAACTAATGAGCTGATGTTCAATGAACCATAACTAACTGTCTCGTTAATATTTCCCCTGGAACACTCTAGGATTTAGCTCGATTCAATAGAAATCAAATCAAACCAAACCTAATTTTCTAATCATGCAAGATATGATAGAGATATATTAATACGTATTCCAGTTGGCCCACTTAAAGTAAATTTGTAGATGCTATATTCCAAATTATTATTTATTATTTACAATCCCAATCGGCGCCTTTACAATTTATAGACAATGTCTGCAAACTATATTAAGACATTTTTAACTTTAAAAAAAGAAACGGATAAGGAACAATTTATCCTTACAGAAAAATTACATCGATTTCAAAAACTAAAAAATAAATTATAAACTACAATTGTAATAAAGTTAATTATAATATATTTATCATTTTATCTGGCATTTTTTTGAAATCGTCACCATAATAGTTGGGGGTGGGGGCGGATTTTTTATTGAATTCTAGATGAATTAATTTTTTTAACAGATTTTATTTTTGTATCATATTGTTACGATTTTATCTCTTTAAATCGCACTGAGCTCGAAGAATAAAACAACACATTTCACTAACTTACTTAAAATTTTATATTAACTACTTAACACTTTTACAGTTAAATTACAACTATCTTTCATTACTACTTCTTAATCCGTTCACTATTCAAATATAACTATATTAAAACTCATATCCTATTCCTATTTATGTACTTATAGAACCTACTAGGAATAATAAGAAATATGCTAGCCTAAAAGTCACGAACTACCCATAAATATGACTCATTGAATCAAAATAATATTTATATACAAGGGCGTATTAAAAAGTTATATTAATCTTTCGTTACAATGTTTTATTACTTACATAATTAAAAATATCTTAGTGTAGTCTGAAGGTATCACTACATAGTATAAAACAAAGTCGCTTTCTCTGTCCCTATGTCCCTTTGTATGCTTAAATCTTTAAAACTACGCACCGGATTTTGATGCGGTTTTTTTCAATAGATGGAGTGATTCAAGAGGAAGGTTTATATGTATAATAACATCCATTAAATAGTGGAGAAATACTGTTATTTTTGAGGTTTCTAATGTGATGTCGTTAATTATCATATTTTTTTCCGCTTACATTGCAAACGCAGGCTGAACCCTACGAGATTTATCAAAATAATGTACTAATTATTTGTACACATTGAAAAGGTCTACAGAAAACTCCGCGATGGTATATGTCTATCTCTCATGGATATCCCACAATAACATTTTTTTGTCATTTACTTTTTACGACAAATAATGGCAAATTTTGAAGCGATTTTAACCAATACAGCATTAATCCTTATCCAATTAAATAGCTTAAATACATTGTTGATTTAATATAAATCTATATGGTCCTTTACAGCACAAGATTTAAATGAATATTTTCGAAGATATTACAGATTTAAAATTGCGGGAAGTAGCGCTTGCGGCGGTACTGGCCGACCGGGGCGGCGGCAGCGTGCCTATAAATAGCGCGTCGGAGGCCGATGTAATAATTGTTGTAAAAATAAAATAAATAGTCACAGTTTTTCTGTAGTGTATTTAGTATCAGCATTGCACCCGTGCGAAGCCGGGGCGGGTCGCTAGTTTTATATAAAAATTAAGTTTGGCGCAGTTTTGTACAAAGTACTAAAATAATTGGTATATCTACAATTATTAAATTGATTGCAATTTAAAACAGTTTATTATTTATATTTTAACGATTTTATTTAGTTAGGAGTTAAAATTCCATTACAAGATTTGTTGGGCAGGTGAGAACCCATAAGCCATAGGTTATAGTGAAACTAAATAAAATCGTTTATAAATTTACAATGAATTGATAACCTCCCCCATTTGAAGTAGGTTAAAAAATCCCTATGAATTTTGAACGAATTTAAAAATAACCCCTTCAGTTATTGGGTCATCGATTTCAACAAAGTGCCAAGTAAGAAACGTAAATATACAAATATTAAATTAGTTGCAATACTGAATTAAATATTACATGGTTACGACTAAGAAGAAAGAAAATAATTTCGAAAAAAGTTTCATATTAACGAATATCTTAACATAAAATATAATTCCAGTTTCAGCATATTTAATAAGTCCGCTACGTCTATGATGGATGAGGATGATAATGCTTAAGCTGGAATTAACTTCGTTTTGAGTCTTGGCTTAGGGATAAAGTTATGGGTGTTATATTTAAAAATTTATAAAACAAAAAGGCTGCGTACAAGAGATTAAATAGTCATTTTATTTCCCTTGGGAAATTTTAACAATTCAAATAAAATGTACAAAAAATCTCGTTTTTGGTTTTAGTTAACGAGTGAAAAATTAGAATACAACTTGCGGAAGTGGTTTGTAAAATAGGAAACTAAATTTGAATTAGATTTTGAGAATACTAATATACTTAAATTATCGACTTTGTACTCTTTCAGAAAGTTAGCATATGGGTAAATGCTATTTTATAATTTACTTTTTGTATAATTCTTGTAAACATGTTTCTACATAAATCTCTTTACATCTTGTTGATGTAAAACGTGTTACTGAGTTTACGTTTAGGGTTTTTCTTCACATACTGATATCCGCCCCGATCAAAAAAGTGTAGAGTCGAAAAGGTTTTTTTTTGTAAGCAAATTATTAAAATCGGTTAAAAAAACCATGTATCTGGTTTACTACACGCATTCTCCCATGGATATTATTTATTTGCACGAAATAGGTTCCGTAAAATCCAAAATGGCGCTTGTAATATGGTGGACAATTAAATTAATTTTGTCCTATTTTCTTCAAAATTAGTATGGTGGAGTTCTTAGACTCGTAAAAAATAAATCTAAAGTTATTTTAAAAAAATCCAATATGGCGGACTAAAAAATATCTCGATTTTGTCCAAAAAAAAACTAGGTATTGGGAAATTTTTTGCTGTGTAAATTACGAATTTAAAATTATTTTTGAAAAAATCCATACGACGTCCTTAAAATTTTACATCTCTCGATTTGTTCCAAAATTGGCATATTGAAATATTTTTACATTTTTCTGACATTGTTCGAATTATCTAGTAATAAATTTTTATAAAAAAAATTGAACCGACTTCTAAAAGTGCGCTAAAAGTTGAAAAATAACTATACATTTTTATATGAAATAGATATTTTTGAAGTCGGCACCAAACTAATACCTGATAAAATATGATTCGCATAAACAGATTAAAAATACTTTATTCGTAATTGCTTTCTTACCATAATTTGTATATAAAGGGTGTTTTTTTTATCGAGGTATAGAACTTTTAAATGGAATAAAACAAAGATGAATTTTTTAAATTGACATGAAATTTATTTTATTCGAAAGATAACCTTCTGGCATTATAATTTAAATATGACTTCTGGCATATGACCGCCACGGCTGGCTCGGACGTAGTCTAATCTGGAGGTCCAATTTTCTATGACTTTTTCGAACATTTGTGGCCGTTTATCGGCAATAACGCGGCGAATGTTGTCCTCCAAGTGATCAATCGTTTCGGGCTTATCGGCGTAGACTAGCGACTTCACATATCCCCACAGAAAATAGTCTAGCGGCGTTAAGTCGCACGATCTTGGAGGCCAATTCACGGATCCGAAACGTGAAACTATGCGGTTACCAAACGTTTCCTTCAATAAATCAATTGTGGCATGAGCTGTGTGACATGTTGCGCCCTCTTGTTGAAACCACAGCTCCTGCACATCATGGTTGTTCAATTGATGAACGAAAATGTCAGTAATCATGGCTCTATAGCGGTCACCATTGACTGTAACGTTCTGACCAGCATCGTTTTTAAAGAAGTACGGACCAATGATTCCACCAGTCCATAAAGCACACCAAACAGTCAGTTTTTCTGGATGTAACAATGTCTCAACATACACTTGAGGATTATCGTCACTCCAAATACGACAGTTTTGTTTATTGACGTATCCATTCAAACAAAAGTGAGCTTCATCCCTAAACAAAATTCGCTTATGAAAATCGGGAACAACGGCAATCTTGCTTTGGGTCCATTCACCGAATCTACGCCTTGCTAGGTGATCTTGTGGCTTCAATTCTTGCACGAGTTGGATTTTGTAAGCACGCAAACCAAGATCTTTCCGCAAAATCTTCCATAAAGTGAATGGACACATATTTAATTCCTGTGCACGATGGCGGATAGACTGATTCGAGTCTTCCTCTACGCTACGATCTACAGCAGCAATGACTTCTGTACGCACTGTACGACGTCTCTGTGGATGCGTATTATCATTTAGAGTAAACGTGGTGCGAAAACGTTCCATAGTTAATCGAATTAATTGCTCTGATGGACGATTATGTTGACCGTAAAATGGACGTAGTGCGCGATACGTATTTCGAACAGAACCATGATTTTCAAAATAAATTTGCACAATTTGGAAGCGTTGTTCAGGCGTCAGTCTATTCATGTTGAAATGCCATACCAAACTAAACATAAATCACTTGACAACTGAGAAAATGGCCGCCAGTTAAAAAAGTGGTGCCAACTTAAAGTTCTATACCTCTATACAAAACACCCGTTTATTAGTAGTTATTTATTTCATTTAGAAATAATTTGGCATCGACTTCATAAAATTCAATTTCATATGAAAATTTATAGTTATTTTTCATTAGCGCACTTTTGGAAGTCGGTTCAATTTTGTTTATAAAACTTTTATTTTACTATTTTTACTTTTGATTTCATTATGATATCCATAAGTTATTTGAACTAAGTACTAATCGAGGTTAGTGTACCTCGGAATGACTCCAAGGTGGCAAAAAAGTACCGATTTTATTCAAAGTTGTAAATCACCCTAAAATGAACCAGTAAAAATTCTTTGATTCTTAGAGTTCC
Source organism: Diaprepes abbreviatus (assembly GCA_034092305.1). NCBI lineage: Eukaryota > Metazoa > Arthropoda > Insecta > Coleoptera > Curculionidae > Diaprepes > Diaprepes abbreviatus. The sequence goes on along the minus strand of JASJET010000051.1, from coordinate 563,066 downwards.
CAAATACCAGTAAAATTGTGTTAAACAAATATTTAGTCTGTCATAGTAAAACCACTATCTTAAATATCAAATTAATTTTACATTGGTAATAGAGGCCTCAAAACCTTTCGATATAGATATTTAAAGAACTTGAAACGTAAATTTCTTAGCCCGATATATTTCATACTGCATATTGAGTTTGTGTACGCCCCAAGAACCCCGCAATATCAATTGTAGACAAAATCAGAAAATGTTTAATTTTCACACCCTCATATTGTATCTTATTAACCTAATAGTTGTAAAAAATTCATACTTCATATTCGTAATACACGACCCCGAAAACCCCCTAATACCAAATCTGAAAAAATGCGAAGGTAAAATTTTCAATCCACCATATTGAATCCGCCAGATTAATTTTTTTAAAAAACATTTTAAATTCGTAATTAACACTAACAAAAATCCCCCAATACTGAATTTAGACAAAATCGAGAGATGTAGAATCTTTATACAGCCATCTTGGATCCGTCATATTTAATTTTTTTAAATAATTTCAGATTCGTAATATGCGATTCTATGAATTCCCCGATATCAATTTTGAAAAAAATCAGACAAAATTATTATTTTATCCACCATATTGGATAAGCCGTATTGAATTTTTAAAAAATAAATGCAGATTCGTTATGTGCGATCCCGAAAACTCCTCCATACCAATTTTTGAGAAAATCGGACAAAATTGATTTTTTCGTCCGCCATATTAGATCCGCCATATTGAATTTTTTAAAAATAATTTTAGAATCGTTATGTACGACCCCGAAAACTCTCTCACACCAATTTTGGAGAAATTCGGACAAAATTAAATTTTTTGTTCGCCATATTGGATCTGCCATATTGAATTTTTTAGAAATAATTTCAGATTCGTTGTGTACTACCCCGAAAATTCCCCCATACTAATTTTGGAGAAAATCTGACAATTTTTTTTTTTGGCTGCCATATTGTCAGGATCATCTTGGATTTTACTGCATCAATTTCATCCAAAAAAAAAAAAATGGGACCATCGCCACAACTTCCTGAACACAAGTAAAAAATTTCATTCAAATCGGTGCAACCGTTCCGGAGTAATCGGGATAAAAACATAAAAAAATAAATAGTCGACGAATTGAGAACCTCCTTCTTTTAGAAGTCGGTTAAAAATAGACTTTAGCTTCGCAAAAACTTTGATAGAGCTGAAAATTGGTATATGTCTTAAATATACTATTACAAACAAAATATTAAAAATCTCCACCCATCTTTCGTCTGATAAAAATTTTATTGAGGTAATGAATTAGAAAAATGATTAAGTGATTCATTTTTAAATAGTTTCTATCAAAAGTAATTTCTTTCAGTTATAAAATCGACTTTTTTTTTATAGAAGATGAAAAATAGAGTGACAAATGGTTCTTTTTATCGGAACTATAGGAAAACTTAAATTGCCGATTTGTTTAGAATATTTGAAGATTCATTGTACGTAAAAGGATCTGTAGGTATCTTATCATTCATACAAAATTAATATTGAATGAATTAAAATAATTAATTTTCGGATAAATAATGAATCGAGGCTCTTATGATTCACTAATTCGTCTACTTGTAACCCTACTACTGCTACTTCGTAACTGATTCACTATTCTCCAATTCACAAACGTGTGCCGAGATTTGTGCGAAATTGGGCGATACTGCTTAACTTCGACACGTAGTCTCGAGTTTCGAGAGCTCGAATATCAGTTTCGTACATCGCAATCAAGACATTGTTCTGTTACATGCACGAATATTTAGTAGCTTGGCAGACGTTAGTTGGGTTGTTTTGTTGTACGAGAATATTTTAATTAGGCGTTCTATTAAAAAGATTGTTAAGATATTAAACGTTGATAGAGTTACAAAGAAATCGTGTTCGTCTATTAAATATTACCAAAACATTTTCTTGGAATTTATTGTAGAGTAGTTATAGCAACCAGGAGATAAATTATAAAAAGATGGACCTTAACGAAGAAATCAGTGTGTACGTTTGCTGAATGTGATTTCAGCACTACAGCGGCATAATGTGGATATATCCACTGCTATTGCATTTCACACGGAGGAATCCGTAAAAGCCGCATAAACATACATACGCCATCCGGCGGGAGGTCGGCGAAGCCGCGTTCAGTATTTGCATGCTTCCTTCTGATCTGTCCTTTGCACAGCCAGGTGCATATCGTACCCTGATGAGTCTAGTAGAGACGAAACATGTACCTCTGCCGTATCACTGTGGCGAGGAGGGTAAGTTTTGACTTTCTTCTCGGTATGGTGGTACAGGTAAACCATCATCTCGATGGTAGTGGAATAGGATAAATTGTGTTCCTGAGCAATTGGTTCAAACTGTGCAACCTCTAACACGGAAAGGATATGGTTGGAAAGAAGTTTGCATTTACTGTTCGCGTTCTACTTCATATATATATATATATATATATATATATATATATATATATATATATATATATATATATATATATATATATATATATATATATATATATGTTGATTGTTACTGAAAACTTTTCTTCCAAATTTAATGATCCTTTTAAGATAGTCAATAATTTAAATAATTATTTTATAAATTCATGCCCTATCGTTGACTCTGGATGTCATGGTTCTCAAATTGATGGGAGAGTAATAAAATCCATTTATTTGTTTTCTACTGATTCTGGTGAGATATTAAAGGGTACAAAGGGTTAAAAAACAAGAAGTCGGTTGGAGATGATCAGATACCTATTTCTATTTTAAAAGATGTAGGTGACTTTATTTCTGAGCCTTTATATTTTATTGTAAACTAGCGACCCGCCCCGGCTTCGCACGGGTGCAATGCTGATACTAAATACACTACAGAAAAACTGTGACTATTTATTTTATTTTTACAACAATTATTACATCGGCCTCCGACGCGCTATTTATAGGCACGCTGCCGCCGCCCCGGTCGGCCAGTACTGCCGCAAGCGCTACTTCCCGCAATTTTAAATCTGTAATATCTTCGAAAATATTCATTTAAATCTTGTGCTGTAAAGGACCATATAGATCTATATTAAATCAACAATGTATTTAAGCTATTTAATTGGATAAGGATTAATGCTGTATTGGTTAAAATCGCTTCAAAATTTGCCATTATTTGTCGTAAAAAGTAAATGACAAAAAAATGTTATTGTGGGATATCCATGAGAGATAGACATATACCATCGCGGAGTTTTCTGTAGACCTTTTCAATGTGTACAAATAATTAGTACATTATTTTGATAAATCTCGTAGGGTTCAGCCTGCGTTTGCAATGTAAGCGGAAAAAAATATGATAATTAACGACATCACATTAGAAACCTCAAAAATAACAGTATTTCTCCACTATTTAATGGATGTTATTATACATATAAACCTTCCTCTTGAATCACTCTATCTATTGAAAAAAACCGCATCAAAATCCGGTGCGTAGTTTTAAAGATTTAAGCATACAAAGGGACATAGGGACAGAGAAAGCGACTTTGTTTTATACTAGGTAGTGATAGTGATTTGTGTTTTACAACAGGTATTTTTCCAAGTAAGCTAAAAATGCCCATATTAGAGCAATCTATAAGAAAGGGGAGAAATCTGAAGAAAAGAATTATAGACCAATCTCGCTATTGCTTAATATAAGCAAGGTTTTTGAAAAAGTTTTATATCAGAGAATTGTAACATTTCTGGATAAAATTTCTGTAATATCAGATAAATAAAATGGCTTTAAAAAAGGGAAATTCAGAGTAAGAACTTTGTACCAAACAATTCTACAAATTCTAGAATCACTAAATAAAAAAAAGCAAGCATTGGTCATGTATCTGGATCTGTCTAAAGCCTTTGATGCTGTGGTAATCCACTCGAATAAATAGGATCGTATTTGACGGGCAGCACTCAGTGCGTGGTGAAATCTGATCTCCATGGTAGAGCTATAGTGTCTCAGAGGGTTAAAATGAAGAGGGGCGTCCCTCAGGGCTCAATACTTGGACCACTTTGTATATTCTTTATACAAATGATTTACCCGAAATTTCTGGAGAGTAGACTGTACTATATGCTGATGATACATCGCTTATATTCAGTGAACGCACGGCGGAGTTGCTATCGATGAAGGTTCAATCTGTAATGGACATTCTCGATGGTTATGTTTGGCAAAAGATTAAATAATCAATTTACATTAACATTTGAGGATACAACAATAACATCAGTTGAGAGAGCTGTTGTTTTGTGACTAAACATCGATAGAAGGTTGGAATGAGGGGCGCACATCGAGAGAGTTGCCACTAAAATATTTTAGTATTGTTTTGCATTAAAAATTATTTTGGAAAGAGTTGGAATCGATGCAGCTCTGTCAGCTTACCATGCATTTCTACAGTCCAGACTCTGATATGGTTTGATATTTTAGGGTAATTCCTGTGATGTTAATAGAGTTTTGCAAAAAGATGTTTACGGTGTATCTTTGCAATGAAGCAACAAGACAGTTGTAGAAATATCTTTATTAGTAACAATATTTTAACGGTTGTAGATATGTACATTTCGGATTCGGTGATGTTTATTGTTGATAACAGGGATCTTTTTGAGGATGCATCGGTTAAACATAACTACATTACTAGAAATAAAACAAATCTGCTTCATGATAAATATAACTTTAGTTATTTGCAGAACAATGTCAAGTTTTCTGTAAAAAAAGTTTTTAATTCTTTATCTGAAAATGTGCATTTACTGCCGAGAAATAGAATAAAGTGTGTCCTAAAAATATTTTTGTCTAAAAGAGACTTCTATACATTGAAAGAGTTTTATGAGTGTGATAAAGACATCATTGTCTAGAAGTAGAATTTTTGTTGTTGGCTGTATCATTAAATTTTAAATGTGTGTAAGTTTTCATGTTACTTAAATTTTTTTCTATTATAATATTGACCTTTATCTTAAGTTTTAATTGTTTTGTTTTTGCTACTTTAATTTGATAGAATTGTTCAAGAAAGGTACTTAAAACTGTATAATTATTATTGAGGTTTTTTTCTTTTCTTTTTTTATCTATAGCTGAGAATGAACTATAATTTTTATTATGATGTTTATTACAATAATGATATATATATTTTTTGACATTGTTCCATGCCCTTTTGGTTTTTGTGGTAAGTGATACTTATTAAAATAAATAAAGACTTATCTATCTGTCTATATATATATATATATATATATATATATATATATATATATATATATATATATATATATATATAAATATGTAGATAAGTTTTTGTCCGTGTAATTTAAAATAAAATAGAATAAAATATTGGCGAAGCGGACGTGATTATCAAGTGGACCGTCGAGATGTCGCCTTTGTCGTCTTATTTGCTGTGTTTTGATTATAAATTCAGCTTTGTACGATGCAAGGGCGAGATGATGGTTTGTACCGACTGCGATGGCCTGACGAGTCCCATATTAGGACGAAACAGCGCTGTCGCCATCGGTCGGACCCGGAGTTTTTCCATATTTTGGAGTTCTCCATACTTTTTAATACGAGAATCATGTAGATTGACAAATTTTCACGTCCGCTTCGCCAATATTTTATTTTATATATGTATATATATATATATATATATATATATATATATATATATATATATATATATATATATATATATATATTTATACATATATAGAATTTGTATAAATATTGAATGGTTTTACACTGCAAAATTATTTGTTCTCAAACTAAACATTTTCTATATATTTGTTTGCTATTGGTAATTTTAAACACCCACTTACCGTGTTTATTTATTAGACTGGTGAGTTACAGCGTACATATAAGTCACGCAAGAAAAAGTTCATCCTGAAACTGAAGGGTGAGTAATTTAATTTTCTTAAGTGACTTTTAGATAATAATTCATATGTCTAATATAATTTTTTATTTCATTCGTTGCTTTTACATAATCATTTTTTTGGTAGAAAACGACAAGAATTATTAAAATATCGCCAATTACTTTCAGTTGCCATAAACTGAATATAATAGAAAAAAATATGTAATAATCACAGCAGGAGTTCGTCACTATACATATACCATATTCAGTGTGATTCTCCGGGAATGTTATCGATCGATTGTGGGAAAACTATAATTAGGAAGAATCTGAAACTTTGATAGTGAACTAATGTGCATAGGGGACAGCCGGCTAAAATATTTTCAAGATGGCGGCACTTCCGGTTATACCGGAAGTATATGTCAACTTGCTTATTTTAAATAGAACACTTTATATATTATTGCGTCTTTAATTTTTACGTAAAATTCTATATATATATATATATATATATATATATATATATATATATATATATATATATATATATATATATATATGGGGTAGCGCAGGACATTTTTGTGGGTTTATGTACAAAAAACGATCAAATATTTTTAAAATAATTTTAATACGCCAAAGTTGTCAAAATTTAAATGGAATGCCCTGTACATTCTTGCATATTTTTATAGCTCTTGCTAAATAAGGGTAAGTTACTATTATGTTTCATATACCTTAGACAGGCTGTTTTTAAGATATTAAACTATTCTTGAAATTGTAGGTCAAAATTTAAGAAGTGTTCCTGTCTTGCCTATTCAAGTTAAATGTTTTAAATTCTATTGATTTTTTAGTAAAAACATTACAATTTATTGTAGAATAAAAATGACCTCAAAAAATCATACAGGGTTGATAAAAACTTACATTTGATTATTATTAACATTAAAACCAAATAACTTTATTATTAGAAATGGATCAGCCTGTATTTAATATCCAATTTAAACGATTTTTAATATTGTATTTAAGTTTCCTTTATCTACTTTTCATACTTATTTGGTAATATAGCATTTTCAATTTTAGAACTAAATTTTTTGCAATTTATTTTTGAAAAGTAGGCGTTTTCTGGGGTTTGGCACAGATGATATGCAATCACCAATCAGTTAAAAAAATAGTCGTAAATAAGTTAATAGCGAATACATACTTTATTAATGGGATAACAAAGTTAATTTGAAAAATTTAATTAAAATTTTGTTTTAAAATTTGTGTTACAAATATATTTTCTTTTAAATTTAATACTCGATTATAGATTAGAAGTATTTTGGTGGTTTACCGAGTGCTGTGAGATAATTTGGCCATTATTTTTTCATATTTAGATATTTGGTGTTAGTACGAAAATAAACCATGCAATATAAATATTTTTACATAGAATTCCTGAATATAATATTTATTTTTATAATTATATACCAAGATAAGCTTGATATACATTTCATAAAATTAGTTTATACTGACAAATGTTGTAGAAGAAATTGTTGTAATAAATGTGAAAAATAAATAAGCTGTTTCTTTACCTTGAGAGCCGGAACATTTTGTTTTTTAAGATCTATATAATAAAAAAACGCCGCGTGCTTCAAATAAAATATTAAGTTTTATTCCCTCGGGAAATTCAATACTTGAATCAGATATTACAGTTTCCAGAGAACTTCGTGTTTGATGTCTAAGAAAGCGCGTGGAGAATTAGAAAAAATCCAATAAAAAGCAAAAAAACGCTCCGTAATAAAGCAATACTGATTCATAATAAATTATATGAAAGGTAGCCGATATATTTTATGTTATTGTTCAATAACCTTTGATCTTCTTGCTTTAAAACATACTCGTACAGTAGGATATTTTCTTTAATTTCTGTGACTTCATTTAATCACAAATTACATATTTAACATTATCAAAATTATTTTTCGCCATATTTTTCTAAAGCTCGTATATTCATTATCTTTAAATTATTTTCTTCTTTTTAGTTTCAATTTAATGTTTTAAAGGGGTAAGCCAATAATAATGCCACACCATTAATGTGTGAAAAAAGTTAAAAAGAGAGTGAGGAATAAAATGAAAAAGAGCAGTGTCTCACAAAAGACAACCTATAATTTTTTTCAATATTTTCAATTTTTGACCTCCAAGAAAATGAAAAATTATTCATCCAGACTACAGATAGAATCTTCGTTCTCAGTGGTGGTCGAAAACACTTTCATGGAATTGAATTTGCAAATAGAAAACCAAAATTATGATCTAGATGTATAGACGACACATTTATTATCTGGAATGGAAACGATGAAGAAGTTCAAAACTTCCCATCAGCCCAACGATTAAACTCACAATGGAGAAAAAAAATACAAAATAAAATATCATTCTTAGATGTTTTAGTTGAAAGAAATGGCAAGCAAATTCTAAAGCCAGTCTACAGAAAATCTACACACACGGGACAATACATAAACTATTCATCCAACTACTCCAACAATAACAAACGTGGCACTGTCAGAAACTTCGTAGAAAGAGCACTAAGTCCCTGCAACCGCAACGTGAACTTAATGAAAGAGATAGATCACATTTAAAGTGACCTGACGGTGAACAGATACACAATAAATCTGATGGATAAATTTCTGGAACGACATAAAAATAGAACAAAACCGACAAGGGACGAGGAAAACGTTAGAAGAATAAAAAACCATGTAAATTTAACGTTGTTTTTATTTCAAATAACTATCTGGGAACCAGCTTGTTAGGGCGAAACCAACAACAAAGAGACATGAAGAACTGTGTGTCCAAATAGCATATGAATATGGTAATTCCTACGATCCTCTTAAAGTAAGGACCAAAGAACACTAGAAAAACACATCTCGTGGAGAAATAGAAAAATCGGGTGTCGCTAACCACCCCTGGAGTCATAGAATATAAAATAGTCTACACCGAGAACAACACGGGAGAAACAGAAATTCAAAGAATTTGTTCAATTTCACATAACTATTAGTCAAACGTCGTGATAGTCAACAGAAAATAAAAACAATGAAAGTACAAAATTATATATATATATATATATATATATATATATATATATATATATATATATATATATATATATATGGTTTGGTTATTCCAGGTTTCAACCCGTTCGTTCAAATGAATGTCGAGTTTTGTTTAGCTGGCTCGCTTTCTGATTGGACGAGCGGCTTCGTAGACTCCTCCCCTCTGCCAAATGCGATATATTTGGTTCTTGTATGCTGGTCTCTCGTATATTGTTGGAATATATATAGCATTGTCTCGTTTATTTAGCTGTCCCGCTCTTTCGATTTCTAGGGCCTTTGTAATTATTAAGTAACTCACCAATGTGTTTTGAATATGAAACAAGTATATATTTGAAAAACAGGGGAAAAAAACAACATTAGCACTTTTTAACTATATTTAGAGGCATATTTTTATAGAATCGTAAAAATTCGTTGCAATTCTAGAAAATTCGAAAACAGCCAAACATCTTACTTGACTATTTCACCATTTTGTAGTGACACCTGTCATGTGTCAACCGGGAAGTGACGTGGGTGGTATAAGTAATGGGGGAAAATACGGATCCGTAAACAATGGCGTAGTCAAGCATGAGATTTAACAAAAATAGAATATAAAGTTAAGAAATCATTTGCTTGATATTTTTTACATAATATAAGAGAATTTAATGGAAAAAACTACGCATCTGGAAATGGACTGTCCAGGAGGCTCAAATACTTTTCTTTTTCCAACTTTAAAATATAACTGTAAATGGCACTCAGACCCTCGGTGTCACTTTTCTTATTCATGGTGTTACTATCTTGGTTAATGTGCACCATTTCAAGGAAGAGTCTTTTGTGATAAGCAGGAATTCTTTTCAGAATCTCACTGCTATCCCCGTTAATCTTGTGATCTTGATGAAAAACACAAGAGGACAAACCTCTATTAATATCACCACGATGGGAAGTGAAGTCGGTTAAAAAGATTTTCATATTCCAACTATTCTAAAACCTTTAATTAATGCAGGGTTCTCAATTAAATGTATAGTCTTCTTTTGAATATAATGCAATTTTCTCAAGATTAGCTTTGAAGTACAGCCTCATGCGTATGAGTAACACTCTAACGATGGTTAATTATGGGCTTAATAAAGCATTATTTCACTTTTATTTTACAATTTACTTGGATTAGAAATTGTGTGAATAAAATACTTTAACAGTACAAATGGAAACTAAAAATTATCCGTTACAGCTTTAATTTAAGAGACATATTTTTAATTGTTAGTAGAACATAATTGATACGAGTATCAAATTCCAGTTTAATATTGGTTGAAATAGCTGTTAGCTTTCCCTGCTAGGTCCATTACTGACAGTTGGAAAATTGACCGCCTGTTGTACTAATAGCGCTACTGACCACAAGTGTTTATGACGATGGGGTGTCAAAGGTTGATTTACGGTAAATTTATATAGAGTTTCTCTTAAACTCAAAATCTGGGAAGTAATTATAGTGGGATAAAATGTGTGCATTAAACATTACTTGCATATTAAATTTCTAGCATTGAGTGAACAAGTACCAAAAGAGAAAAACTCCGTATTTCATTTTGATGTTGGTGTAAAATTGTTTTATAAAATTATTGAATTTGATGTTGAAGAAAATTTGAGGTCAAGTTCTGTTAATAATGAAAGTTTGAACTTTTACTTCTACTATAAAAAATGCTCCTGAGTTTGTTCCAGTAATGGTTGACACGAAGTAGTACTTTTAACATTTAAACCCTTTGTACTAAGAAGACCAGTTAATTATACAAATTTTAATTGGATATTATTGAGTAATTACGAAAAGATCGTGAAAAAAAAACAAATATTACTCTTCTGATTAAAATAAGAGCTTAGTTAGTAATGAGTATTCCCTTCTTGAGCTCTCCATACTGATCACGTTCTACTAAGTAGAGTTTGAATGTATTTTTGGTAAACTAAGTTAAATTTATATTATGCTACCAACAAAAGTTCTTCTGTCGTACTTCGAACTAGATTCCCTCATCGTATGTGGGATTTTAGCTGATTCCACTTATGATCTAGTGAATTTAAGTTTCGATCATATGAATAAAGTTCTACTAGCTTATAATTTTAAATCTTTTTTATTAAGGGTTTACTATAACAAAACTTTATAGTTTCTGAGATAATTAAGTTTAAAGAAAAAAAGTCACATTTTCAAGCATCAATTCAATCCTAAATAACGTTTTCAATTTTGTGACAAATATATTCAAATTTGGAATTTAGCAAGGCCAAGGACAAGTTAACATAATTTTTACCTAATATTTGCAATAAAAGCTACAGGGTGTTGAACACATCGGCTCAAATTTGAACAAGTTTAAATGAATAAATATATATTTTTTTTAAATGGTACACCCTGTATATTTTCATGTTATTTAATAGAGTAATAAAAACCCTAAAAGTTTTGTTCAATATATCCTATACCTATTTATAATAGTTTTTAAGATATTTCAGTTTTTCTTATTTTCCATACTTTTTTACAGAAATAATCTTCATTGTCATAGTAGCCATGGCAAGAACAATGTAAAAGAACATTTTTCTGTGTGTCAAATTTATAACCGCAATCGCTTCTTTTGGTTTTTATGTAGTGTAGTTTGTTTTTTTTTTGCATTCATCTTATATTGTAAAATGAATTTTCCAAAGAATGAGTTAATAGATATGATTTATACAATAGTAGAGGCTCAAAAAAATTGCCTTCTTGCTCAAAGAATTTACAAAATGAAGTATCCTGATCGACGCCAGCCTAATACCCATACTTTTCAAAACTTAATGCAAAGATTTGATTCTTCTGGTACTGTTGATTATCCAAAACGTAAAGTGGTCAACAAACCAGTAACTAATGAAGAAAAAGAACTACAAGTATTGTTAAATGTTCAGGAAAATCCTTATATTGGTAGCCGTCAGTTAGCAGCATTATGTGAAACATCACAATCCACCGCTAATCGTACTACCAAGAAATATAGGTATCATCCATATCACATGGAATTACACCAAGAATTGCATGGACAGGATTTTGAAAGTCGTGTAAACTTTTGTTGTACAATAAATGCGGAGATTCAATTAAATCCAAATTTATTATGCAAGGTAATGTTTAGTGATGAAGCTACTTTTAGAAGTAACGGTGCCGTAAATAGCCAACATGCAATATTATGCCACAGAAAACCCATTTTGGATTAGAGAGGTGCAACATCAAAACCATTGGTCATTAAATGTTTGGTGTGGTATTCATCATAATCGAATTATTGGACCCCACTTTTTTAATGAACCACCAATCTGCAAAAAAGACTAAATTTGTGCATTGCACAAGAGGGTCGTTTATTCGAACACTTATTAAAAAGAAATAATTAATCTCAGTATTTAATAGGTAATTTTTTTGTTTCAATTTAGTATAAAAGTAAATATGTATTTGCCTTGTCATTATTGTTGTGTTAATTTTTTCACATTATGTTTAATTAAACTATTGCCGTTGTAATATAACGAATAATGTATTTCATCATATTTAACCACATTCTGTTTGTTTCTATAGATTTTTTTATTATTTTACATGGCTACTATGATAATGAAGACTATTTCTGTAAAAAAGTATGGAAAATAAGAAAAATTGAAATATCTCAGAAACTATTATAAGTAGGTATAGGATATATTGAACAAAACTTTTAGGGTCTTGATTACTCTATTAAATAACATGAAAATATACAGGGCGTACCATTTAAAAAAAAAGATATTTATTCATTTAAACTTGTTCAAATTTGAGCCGAGGTGTTCAAAAACCTGTAGCTTTTATTGCAAATATTAGGTAAAAATTATGTTAACTTGTCCTTGGCCTTGCTAAATTCCAAATTTGAATATATTTGTCACAAAATTGAAAACGTTATTTAGGATTGAATTGATGCTTGAAAATGTGACTTTTTTTCTTTAAACTTAATTATCTCAGAAACTATAAAGTTTTGTTGCAGTAAATCCTTAATAAAAAAGATTTAAAATTATAAGCTAAATCGAAAATATGATTCGTATATAGGGTGTTCTATTTAAAAAAATACAACTTTATGCTGTCCTAGTTTTTTGGCTCACCCTGTAGAGTCCTAAATATTTTTAAAATCGGCGTAAAAATAAACTGTATCAAACAATAAATATAGTTTATTTGTTAATTTCACCGAAAAGGCACAAACCTACTTCATCCAATCGTTGACTCACCCTGTATATATATATATATATATATATATATATATATATATATATATATTCATAATATCAGAGGGTTACTAAAAGGGAACCTGGATTTCGAAATTCAATGTAATGAACAGAGTAAAATCAGTATATTTAGAACAAAGTTAAAAATAAATTACACAGTAATCTGATTATAATTAAAATTAAACCGCTTATGGCACACATTACATAAAATACGGTAACTTTACTTTAATATAATGCGATTTGGTCAAATAAACTTCTAATTACGTTTCGGTAGACTGGAATACATTTAATCGGGATTTTCTACATTATAGAAAATAGTTTAATATACGGATTTGTTCTTAAGTATATGAAAAATTTAAGTAATTTATTTGAAAAACCGATATAAGAGTTGGCTTTAACCAATACTCCCTAGAAGATAAGGCCACGGTGCTTAACTTCAAATGAGCTGTAACAAGTATCTGTTATTAAGTGGATAACATATTCCTTGTAGTGAGCCACATTTAAAACATCCAAAACTCAGCTGGCCGACTGCATAAGATATTTGGTTGATAGGACTGTGACTAATCGTTTGTTGTGGATTACACCTTCGGACAACTCTCGCTATCTCTGTCTTTTCTATAAAGAAAGTATATAGAAACAGTAAGCGATAAGAGACTAATACTTATAAAGAATCGAACGAAGCAGTTCACTTGTTGCTTGGCGTCCATACTGTTTTGTAGGTTAGTTTGATTGCTATACTCATGTGGATATAGTAAGTGATGTGATGTGTAGTTACTAACAATTTCTAATAATGTCCAATAAGTGTTATGTCCCGGGGTGTAACGGAAATTATAAAAACCGATAGTGTTTTACGAAAAAAAAAATGGCTGAAAGCTGTTTCTCGAGACGATTACGACCCTAATCAAAATTCCAAAATTTGGCAAGGTAATTCTTGGAGAAGATGGAAACACATAATTTTCCGAATTTTTTGATGTTTTTTTACACAACTTCTATTTTTGGGTCGCAGAACACGAGTCTATTGTCAATTTTCGCCGATCTCGTGTAGTTTTTCGGAAAAAAATCATTTTCACTCATATAACTTGTATTTTCCGATCACTACCTTTAAATTTTGGGCATTTATAGTCAGATATACAAACAATACACGATTTTTAATTATTTTTTTAACAAAATTTACATTAATAACCGCAGACAAATACGAATTTTCCATAAAACGTAAGAAAGCCGTTTTATACTGTTTTTAAGCATGCATGGTTGGTTGCATACCATTTTAATCCAAACACGTGATGCGATGGGGCCACGTTGATGTAGATTTAAAATTCCATTAAGATGGAAAACTTGATAGATCAAATGCAATTAATTGTGGTCATTCCAGTATTGTTGCGTAAAATGTGGGTGGGTAAACGTGCAGAATCGGGATGTCAAACATAAACAGATCGTTCGGCAAGCTATGAAAAACGAAAATTATAACTAAACTAACCTGAACTAACTTGGAACTAAACTCGTCTAGATTCCATAGAAAAACCACGCAAGATCGGCGAAAAAAAATAATATATTCGTGTTCTATGACCGGAAAATAGGAAGTATGTTAAAAATCATCAAAAAAATCGGAAAATTCCTCAGGTCACTTTAGGTTAGTTTAGTTATGATTTTCGTTTTTAGATCAACGTAGCTTGCCGAACGATCTGTTTATGTTTGGCATTCCAATTCTGCACGTGGAAACACCACAATTAATTGCATTTGAACTATCAAGTTTTTCATCCTAATGGAATTTAAAATTCAGGTCAACGTGGCAATATCGCATCACGTGTTTAGATTTAAATCGTATGCAACCAACCATGCATGCCTAGAAACAGTATAAAGCGACAAGCCAACGGTTTTCTTACGTTTTATGGAAAATTCGTATTTTTCTGCGGTTATTTACGTAAATTTTGTTAAAAAAATGATTAAATATTGTATAGTGTTTATGCATTTTACTAAAAATGCCCAAAATTTTAAGGTAGTGATCGGAAAATGCAAGTTATATGAGTGAAAATGATTTTTTTTCGGAAAAACCGCGCAAAATCGGCAAAATTGACAACATATTCATGTTCTACAACCCAAAAATAGGAGGTATGTAAAAAATTATTGAAAAATTCGGAAAACTCTGTGTTTCCACCTTCTCCAAGAATTACCTAACACACATATTGAGAGCGAATACTATCACTTCCTTGCTACTTACAATAGTTACTAACGTAATAGTAATAAGTGTCTATCTTATCTATATCCAAGTTACTAACGTAATAGTAATAAGTGTCTATCTTATCTATATCCAAGTAGGTTAATTGTTGTTTTAATTGTTTTTGAGAACAATTGAAAAAGTTAATTGTGATTGATGCAGTTGAAAGCTACAATTAATATACATTAATTCAATTAAATTAAATGTAGCGCACAATTAATATTTTAATTGCAATTAATTTTAATTAGATTAAATTAATCGCAATTAAATTTTTAATCAATTGATTAATTGATTATTGCCCAACACTGAGTGAGGCACATAGGATAAATTTATTTATTATTTTTATAACTTTAGATGGCTTTATAGGTAGTCTATATTTATATAAAATCTCAGCGTTATGTAAATGTTAACTTATTACAAAAGTAATCCGTTTTTATAACCTGCTAGTTCAATTTGTTCCCCAACAACAACAACAACATAAAAATTTAAATTTTGTTTTATTAAAACACGAAAGACCTCGCTTACAAATTTTCGTTTAAAGGCATGAAAAATATGCGTTGTGTGGTTTACCCACGGTCCTTTTTAATACAAAAGATAAATGAAACTGTCAGTCTTGTAAAAAATGACCGAGATTATCAGACTAATATGCATTAATTAAATGATTAATGCGAGTTTGGGAAGAAAAAAGTTTAGAAATCAGCAAGAGAAAACAATATTGTAATTTATTAGGTCGTCATCACAAAAATTTATGCTCGCCCGATGAATACATCTTATACAAGATAATTTATTACCTTTAACGATAAAAACAGAGGGCGTTTTAATTCCTGTTTGTGAAAATATTACCAAACTAGATTAACACGTAAAAAATAAATTGATATTTTTCTTAAACACGATTTATTTCCTTGTAAACGGCTTCAGGAGATTATCAATTTAACGCGTACATATTTTTTTTCATTTTTGAACCAGCATAATTATTGATGTGAGTGAGATATTTTAATAACATTTTCAGAAAGTTGTGAGTGGTTTTCCAAAAGTAATCCTTGTGAATATATTTTCAAGGTGAAATTATTAGCAGGGGATTAAAAACTGAAAAAATATTTTGGTTGGACAATTTTTTAACCGAGTTCATTCGCATAACTTTTTATAAGAGTGACACAAAGTATCGCTTGAATGAATGAAAAAGGGGTGGTGATAGTAGATTATCGATGTCTAGGCCTCCATTGGGTCCTTGACATCCCACCATAGCTGCAGGTTATTCGAGGCTTATAGCCCTTACGAATCCAAGCAGCCTCGTTAGTTGAACTTGCCTAACTACTTTCGGTAACAAAACTGTATCTCCGATATATCTCTGTCTTAGTCCGTTGAGTGCTGGGCACTCTCTGAGGATATGGTCAACAGTTTCATTCTCCTCCAAACACCATCTGTACGTCGGGTCGTCTTTGACATCGATTCTATGAAGATGTCCTGTCAACAATCGCACCACAAGCTCGTTAGTACACCGTGTGCTAGGCCCAGTTATATGTTCTTTAGCACACCTCACTCCAGGAGCTCCCCTCCACGATTCAATAAATTTGCTTTCCAGCAACGATTTTAATTCCCTTTTGCCAATGGCAATTGGGACAAGTAATATTGGTTGAGGTCCATACAGTTCAGTTGCCGAGCCCAACTGCGCTAGATGGTCGGCTTCCTTATTCCCGCGTATGGCCGAGTGACAGTAACCGTATCCATATTTCTGAACAGAATCTAATGTATGTTGTTGTCTATAAAGCACACAGCATAACTTTAGTCGCCATAGTTGATTTTGGTTGTGTTTATAGATTTGCGGTTTGGTAGGTTTTTGTGCTTCTTTTGTTCTTATTCCTGGAAAAAAGTGTTATATGTCTGGATGCACTAATGATAATTCTTGTCAGACACTTCATTTCCCTAAATCAGACCCAGAATTATTTAAACAGTGGATACATAATATAAAAAAAGGATAATTGTTATCGCTGAAACCTCATACATTTTATGATTGTTATAAAGAATGTGGCAAACATTTTATTTTGTGGATTGGTATTCCAATATTATATAAGTAACCTAAGTTGTAATTTTTAACCTATTTCTCGGTAATAAAACTGATGGCTTATAAATAATTTGGAAGTTTTGTTAGAATAATTTAATGCATAAAAAATTAAAAATTTCTGTTTTAAGAGTTATGTCTTTTATATGATTAAAATCTTATGAAGTATTTTATTCTGGGGAAACCTTTGATCAAGATTTGTTTTATCCCTCAACATCTAGTACTGTCATAGACAAATCTTCTAAAAGCATTAAAACACGTACACCAACCTTGGGAGACAGTCAACATACTCGGTGGGGCCTCGTTGAAAAAAAAAAGAGAAATGAGAGTCCGAACATCAGGTATGAAAAGAATTAAAATATTTTTTGAGTAGAAATTTAATGCGTAGACAAATGCAATATCCCATTTTGACCTCGATTTTTTATTTGTTCATTACCATCACAAATTCTTTGAGGTAACTGTAACAGTCTAACAACAAATTATTCAATCTCTTTATTAGTAAAAACTTATAATTTCTATTTGCTAGAAAATCCAAATAAACTTTTGTATTCTATAAGATTTGTTTAATATATTATTCATTTTCTATTTTAAGTTTATGAGCCTTCAAATCAGTTTTGGTATAAACAAGTTTCATTATACCAGCTATAACTTTATCTGAAACAACAATAATTGTAGGTTGAATAAAATCTTGGTTGTCGGACTTGTATTGTCTTTATTTATGTTTGTTTGTGCGACGTTTCGATTAGGTTGTGTCTCTAATCCTTATCAATTATAAACTGATATATACTTGATAACGATTAGAGATACAACCTAATCGAAACAACGTACAAACAAACAAAAATAAAGACAATGCAAGTCAAAAACATTTAAGTCAATCTTCAACCTTCAAACAAACCATTCTAGAGTCAAAGTACCAATACCTGAATACTTTTTAATTAAAAAAACATTATTATCTAGATGTGCTTTAAAATACATTTTAGGTTATCAAGTTAAAAAATTATTAGAGTCTTCATCCTGCAAATTTTATATTAACAATATTAATTTCAAAGGGGATGAAGGTGAAGCTTTAGATTTTATTTATGTAAGAACTTATAAAAATAAAAATTTAGTGACGTAGTGGAACGTGCAATAAGTTTTATATTTTATGCTTTTCCACGAATATGCCATTATAAAAATTTAATTAACATAATTGATAAAGAGTTTAAATCACTGGATTGCAATTTACATTCTCAGTTCTCAAAAACAATTGTACAACTTCATCATTAAATGTTGTATTTACTTTTGGTGTAGAAAAATAACTTAATTGTCTCAGGAAATTATAATGAATTTGAAAAGCATATAAAAAATTTTAAAAATCATATGATGGTGGGTCCTTAAGAATTTTATAACAATCAAAAACATTATAGAAAACTTATATAATAAGTAATTTTTGTTTTTTGAATGCAATATATTTTTCTTATATTGTAGTCTGTTAGAAACTGGATGACTTTCTCCAAGTAAAATTATTTATTTTCCAATTATGTTTACTATAACATAAAACTATTAATAGACATTAATTTATTTATATTATATTGTATTGTAAAACTTAGCTTAAGTCGACAGCATTATTCAAAATGAAGATCAAACTATGTTATACTTAAATTTAACATCGCTTGCCAGTGAAACGGAATACAGTATTTGTTTTGCATTCAACATTATTAACAATTTTATTTTAAGTGCAGATTGTTTTGCCTTTTTCAACGTTCGTATTTCCAGGCGTTCAAGATGTAGTGAAACTTTTCGGCGCATTTTCTATTGTAACATAATCAAAGAGGATTCATTTCATATTATTCTCAATAATCTTTGACATAGTTATATTGTACAATCTAAAAAACAGAATATGTGGCAATGTAAGAATAATTCAAAATTAATGCAAAACGCATAATATTAAAGTAGTTTTTAGATCTGAAACTATTTGGTTCTTCGATCATACCCTAGATTTAAACAACAATAGATTTGTTTGAGAGCTGTCTATGGTCGGTGGGGGATAAGCTTTTTTGATGTTTGACAGACATAAACATATTTACTTATCTTGTCTTTCAGTTTAATTGCTGGTCGTGACTTTTTTCGGTGTTTTTAAGTGTTAGAAATTACTATAAATGCTAAATTTACAATTAATATTAACAAAAAGAGGATTTAAAAACTTATTTTTATCGGTAAATATTGTTAGATATTGTCTACATATGAAAATAACAATAATAATAATTTAGGCAACCATATATTCATATTTTGTTTTCAGAATTGACGTACCGATGATACTCGTTTAAATAATGCAATTAGAGAAGGATAGCATAAAATCGGTATGTCTGTACCAAGAAATTAAATATCTACTCTTTATCAACACTTTTTCAAATATAAATAAAAACATTATAACGTTATTCAGCGTTCAAACAACCGGGCCCTAGTTCTGACGTTATGCTACTTCTACAGGGGTATGGTCGAAGATTTGGTTACTTGAAAATGTTGTAAAATAAAAGTAATAAATACATGATTTTTAAACTCTCTTTAAATACAAATACTTATGTTTTTCCTCCCTTCCTATATATATATATATATATATATATATATATATATATATATATATATATATATATATATATATACTTTTCTATTAATCTATTTTATATTTTCATATAAAAGGGTATCGTAAAAATATTTTTACAGAGGGTTTATTAAAAAGAGTTTACAACTGAATAACAAAGAAATAAGTAACTGTTTCATTCCACAATTAATTTAATACTCGTAGATTATAGAATTTGTGCGAAAATAAACGTTGACACTTTCATTCAAAAAATTAAAATGGCCATTCCAAAATACTGGGCGTCATTATTTATAGCCCAATTCAGCTTAAAATAGACTTTTGAGGTCGTCTAGTATCATAAGATAGAAACAAAAGGGTGGAGTTTAGTGGAGTAACAATATGGCGGCTTTTGCAGAACCGAACAAAAATATTACTTACTTCTCATCGAAAATTCTTAGTTTTTGCGAAATAGTGAAAACGATATATAAGATTATGAAATTGGGCAGTAATAGTAACGAGTTTATAGGAGACGGGGAAAAGATTTCATAAAAACAGGGTTTCTCCTACTTGGAAGAGGATCAGTATTGGTATGAGGAGGTATAATTTGGAAAAACCGAGCCTGTTACGATTCAGAGTGAAATTTTGAAAGGTTCTGAATATATTATGAACATTGTACAACGCTATACGTGGATCTGCGTATGTCGGTTATAGACTGATTAGCCAGCAATCTTTACTTAAATCCCATAAAAAACTGCGGAATGAGTTAAGAGATTCATTTGGCAGAGAGAAATGGCAAATAATCTATATCCAAACGGAATTCGATATTTAATCAATAGTATGCCACGTCGATGTTAGAAGGTAATACGAGCACTTAAACGTGATTAACTTTTTTGAAAAAATATATCATAAAATTTTATTTTAAGTGTATTTTGCGAAATTCCAGTAGTATTAGTACAAAATTGTTTCTTTAATAATGTTGTCTGTGGAAGAGTTCGATCTTCAATCTCAAACACCGAAGATGCTAAATGACATATATCAGCATTGCAGGGGCTTTCTAGAAGATTGAAACTCGTGTTACAAAAAATATGGGAAAATGAAATTGAATAAATTTGTTAGAAATATAACAAATATAATTTGCGTTCCCGAATGATTTATTTCTCGCAAAATCGTTGAATTAAATAAAAGTTTCAAAATTTTTCACAATATAAAAACATTTTTTGCATGTTTGTTTACGCGTATTCCTTTTTATGTCAGAACTCCCATCAGCATTATTAAAAAAGTTTTCCTTTGTCGGATAATATTTTTATTTGGAAATTAAGTGACTTTGATAATGGAGTAAATATTTGGAGGAAAATAATGAAAGAGAAAAAAGCGACTGAGTTTATTAATGATCAAACAGTTAAAAATTTCGTATTATTTAATCAACAATGAAATATTTTTTTGTTACACATTTTTGTAAAGAATGCTTAATGTATTTACTGTTACTAAAAATATACTTTATATACAGTTTCCTTAAGTTATTAAGGTGCTTATAAATATGGCGAGACGAGCGCGTGACGAGTATGCTACGATTTTCCACCGAGACTCCTTTGAATATTGCCGATTTGTATTTTATCGAGGGACATCGTCGGCGGGCTTCAAAGGAAGTAATAAATGCAGTTGGGTCACAAAAGTCAATTTTTTTCGAGTTCTATTGTTTTCGAGTAGCTCGACCGAAACTCCCAGCGATCCATTTTCTATCGGTTTTTTGGTGCGAACTCAAAGGATTTATTTTATCTTAGTGAGACGGGTTTATTACCGATTAAAAGTTGTTCATAAGTGAATATGGAGTGGTGTGAACAAAATATGTTGAATTTAGAGGAGACCTGCAAATAATTCCAAAATTTGTGAAGTATGGACAAAAATTTTAGAAAAGAAAAGCAGTGGATGTGCGAAATGAAATTGCGTCGGAAAACTTGCACAGACCAGCGAGAGGTTTTGATGAAATTTCTGTATTATCCGCTAATATGTTGGAACTATAAATTTGCAAGTTTGAATCCTGACTATTTTTTTTATACAAGGTAGTGCGCTATTATCGCCCATATTTCCGTTTTATGTTTAACATACTTTTTTACGGTAAAACACCACTGCATAAAACTAACAAAGCTGTTATTTGTTCTTCATTGTCAGACAAAATATGCACAAGAAATTTATGTACCTGTGAAGAGCCATAAACCAAAGGCATAGCAATTCTCAGAAAATATTTCGTAAATAATTCGGCTTTCCGAATTCGGATAAAGCAAGGGGTAGATATTGTATGTGTCTGAAGTATGTATTTGAGGAGAGAGTAGTATATTTAAAATATAATTAGGTTCAAAAGTAGACATCTTAATTGAGCAATTAACAGTAATGAAATTTTTAAGTATAATTCGGATGTGTATAAGTATAAGGCCTTGCTATGTTATTGTCTTACAACTTTCAGTGCTAGCTATTGAAAATGTCTACATTTACTCCAAAACTTTGTATAGGTGTTTTGGATTTAAAATCCAAGACAATACTTTCAAATGTATATAATTCCCTTGTTCAACCCAGAATTCTGATGAGGGTGGGTAGTTTGTTTTCGAAATAAGCTGAAATAACGGGACTTAGCTAATCTACAATTTACAGGCGAATTAAGGAAAAGAAAAGTGAGTCTAAATCTTCTTCAAGAAGAAAAAAATTATACGAATGCTTCAGAAACATACTAAGAAGACACGTTCACGAATTATATCTTAGAAGATAAAAAGCAAGTATTGGTAAAGTTTTGAAACAAGACGAGAATGTGTCTGGCATGGGAAAAACCAATCTGTAGAAAGTGCTGACAAAAATAAATTTCTCTCAGGGAAAGTAAAAATGGAGGTGATACAGAGGAAATACTATTTTAGAGAAGGCAGTGTTTGCAGGACATTAGAAAATAACACAGAGAAGGCAAAAACATTTTTTATCTGGATGTAATCTGTCTCAGTGAAGGACACAAAGTACAAAAAATGTAATAAGATAGGAATATGACAATTTTTCGTGAAGCATTCTTAGAAGGGTTGTCTTACTCGGTAAGGACCGCAAATTCATTATAACTCATATTGGAGGTGTTATTGAAATCTACCAAAGATTACCATGAATAGATATATAAAAAATATTTTTCTCAAATGATACAGTTAATTCCGGAGAGGTCTGTTATAGTTTTGGATAACACCAGTTATCATTCTAGACTGGTGGAAAGTTGCCAATAACATAGTTGAAAAAAGTGATATTACAGATTGGTTATCAAAAAAACATATTTACTTTACGGACGATTTGCTAAAGAAGGAACTTTTAAAAATTGCGAACGAGAAAGAAAGACAATTTAAGGAACATGTCACAGACGAATGGGCTAAAGAACATGGAAATGTTGTGTTTCGAGCACCACCATACCACTGTTAATTAAAATCCACTGAACTTATTCTAAAAAAATGTTTCTTCTTTGGATATAACTGGTCCTATTTTGCTTAATAAGCATTTAAAATCGGTAGGAGACATTCTGGTAAAATTTTTATATTGTCCGCTAATATGTTGAAAATTTAAATCGGCTAAAAGTTGCAATCCTGACCGTTTTTTATACAAAGCAGTACACCATCATCGTCGAGATTATCGTTTTTTATCTAACAAACTTGATCACAATAAAACCCCACTGCATAAAATTAATATAGCTGCCGTTCGTTCGTCGTTACACATAACAGAATAGGTCTACTTTCTTCTTAACTAAAACGTCCTTGAAAAATTTGCGTGGTGTGCTGGACTTCAACCAAAACTTAAATATATTTTTTTCTTTACCCTTTATTGGTTTACACCACACAGACGCTATAAATCTCTTTTGGCGCCGGACGCCAAAGTTAATGGTTCAAACCGGCAAAGTTCAAAGAGATAGAGTCGCATACTCATCACGCGCTTGTCATGCGCTCGTCTCGCTATATTTATACGCACGTTTAGGAACCTATAAACAACAAGAATAACAAAAATAACTAATTTGTTATACTAGAATTGTATCGTTTTTTTTCTTTCTTCATTTACAAAAAAAAATCTAGAACTATATCTTGTGTTACTTATTTTTACTTTTAATCATTATCGTCACGGCGATTTTGGTAATTTTAACAGGTTCTCCCAGTACAATATAACAGCTTGCGAGGCAAGCAAGGTCACAAAAATTCAACTCTTTAACATCAAAGGCACCGCCAAACCTGTCGCATCTGTTAAATGATAAAACCAACAGTAATTTCAATAAATTTTAAATTTGGCATCGGTTTCAAGTAGGTTCTAACTTAACAAATAAATCCACAACACGACTTTATAAGGTTTGTTCCTACTCGCGTCAGAAACAGTTTCTGACCGTCAGGATTCTGCGCATTAACTTATTTCACATAATATTTAAGTTAATGAGCATAATTCTGACGGTCAGAAACTGTTTCTGACGCCGGTTGGAACGAACCTATAGAATACTTTATTTTACATAACTTTGTTTCCGAAAACTTGTCTGTAGAACTTTTAATTTTTTTGAGAAAAAAATCAAAAATGGTTTTTTCGATTTCAACTCATAATTTTCGTGCGATCATGATTTTACAAAAAATTATTTTATTCCTCAATCTCTAGCGACAGCAATGACGTAAGAAAAATTGCACGAGTGTTTTTAGTTACGGTAAAAATGAAATATTTATTAATCGTATCGGAATCCGTGCTTTTCGAGTTTCAAATGAAAAAACTTTTGATTTTTTAAAATTCGATACAGCAGTGTTACTCTGGATAATTTAAAGTAGTTCTTCGAAAAACGAAAAATTTTTAAATTAAAAATTGAAGCCGCAGCGCTATTTTATAAAAAACGCTAGAACCGTTCGTCTCCAGTTCAGCCGCCAATGAGTCCGCGCTTGGCGCTCATTTGTTCGAAGTGTTTCATTCTTTTTTTTTGTACCATATTATGTTTTTTTCATTTTTAGGTTTCCCAGCTCATGATGGTGCTGTTTTTTTTTGTTTATATTGCTATGCATTATATTTTAAAACGTCTAGGTATTGACGTAGGTTTGATTTTTACTGTCAGTTATGTTCACATATTTTTTACCGAAAAATTAGACAATATACTCTCTTACTTAATAATAATTCCGGTTTTTTTTGACATATATGCCTCGAAGTAATTTTTCTCTTTCTCGCTCAGGGCCTTCAGATCTTTACTCTTATCTTTAATGACATTCGAAGATTCCGATTCCGAAGCTTTGTCCAAATCATCTATTTATTTATGAAACTTTAAAATCAACAAAAATAATTTCCTTTGCTTCGGTATGCTATTTTAGATTAGCATTCTTCTGAGGATAACGATGAAATGAAATGGATGCTTCGTCTTTTTTTAACGGCGATGTTTATCTTTGAGCTCAGTTGCTTCTGTATTCTAAAAATATGTAAACTATGTTGTTTACGTAGGGCAAAACAAAGCATACCAAGAACATTTCGTCGACGCACAGCAACATAAAACTGCATTATCATGAGCCGAGAGAGATAAAATTCCCATTTTCCGAAGAACTTCCTCAAACTATCCAGATTAGTACTGTTTAAGTAAATTTCAAAAAATTAAAAGTTCGTCACTGTGCTTTTTCATTTGAAACTTGAAAAGCACAAGCTTCGTTACGCTTTCATAAACATTCTAGTGTTGCTGTAACTAAAAACGCTACATCAATTTTTCTTGCATCATTGGTGTCGCTAGAGACGGGGGAGAGTTATCTCCAGTTGAACATGGAAAATACATTGATTTTCATTGAATCAAAAAAGTAGTTTTTTAATTTTTTTCTCATCATACTAAAAGTCCTACAAAAAAGTTTCGGGGACCAAAGTTGTGCGAAATAAAGTATTCTATAGAGTAGTATTTTTTTCATATTCCAATTATTTTTTTTTATCTCGCTTGTGAATTAGTGGATAAGTATTTTACCTTTGCCTTATTATGCTTGGCTTGGCCGAACGGTTTATCAGTTGTTTTCCGGGCTTTCAATTATAAAATTGGTTAATTTTTTGGAGTCGGTTTCCTTTAATATATATATATATATATATATATATATATATATATATATATATATATATATAAATATATATATATATATATATATATATATATATATATATATATATATAAATATATAATAACCAGTTTTAACAAGATCGTATAAAAGGTCTTATATAAATCAAATTACTATCATTGGATTCCAAAGTAAAATCCTTACTGCATTCGACGATTTATTGCAGGTATTTTCATAAAACCTTTCTAGACAGCTACGAATTGTTTTATAATAAAAATCCATTTTATAGAAAGTATATTTGTGTAGGAAAAGGAATTTAAACTTTAAAATATTCATGAATATATAATGTGTAGAAGCGAGCAATTGAGAGAAACATATTATAAGTAAAATTTATTATTGTAATAGGAAAATTGTATGGCAATTTGGAATAGGTCCAAAAACCTTTAGGAGTTAATAAGATTTTTAAAATTATCGCAGATATCTTAGGGTTTTAGAAAATTTGGTAACGTTTAGCATAATGCAGGGGAAATATGAAACAGATAAAATGAATAACTTTTTTTTTAAGAAAAACGATTTTATATTAATGAAAGTTGTGCAATAAACGATACAAAATAACGTTGTATATAAAAATATGGTAAAAAATATACCAAAAATAGTGATATACTATATATTTGTATTTAGATTACTAGTTAGACAATTAGTTTTGGGTATAAAATCGTGGGCGTTTGCTTTGTATAACTCAAAGTATGTTCTTAATTGTACTTTAATTTTAGAATCACATGAGAGTGAGGGTTTCTCAAATTGAGAATTATATACACGAATCACTTTTTAGTTATTCGTCATTAAATTAGAGCGCCCCCTATGATTTTATAACCAAAAAAAATAATCAAACTAGTAATCTAAAATATGAATCTATTCTATACCAGCATTTTTGGTATATTTTATTAATATATTTTTATATGGTTTTTCACGAAAATAAAGTAGTTTTTTTTTAAAGAACTTTTTATTTATTTATTTTGGTTTTCAAAACATATGGAACATTACCAACCTTGGATGGGAGGAGCTCAAACTCGACAGATTTCCGTTCCTCATAGTATAGTTCCTGTGACTCTGAGTATAAATAGAACCAGAATCGTCATTAAGATGTATCTAATGATTCCAAACTTGGTAGAACTTCGTCCCTCAAAATGGTGATGCTATAGCCACCTTCCGTCTCCATCATCAGACCATCCCAATGGTATTATAATATTGCATTATCATCGGGTTTATATATGTGTACCAAATTTTAACTTGATATAATTGAAAATAAGTTAGAAATCGATTATAAAATTGGATGGTCCAAGGGCAACAGTGAAACTAAATAAAATCGTTCAAAAATGTAAAAGTTGGAAGACGATAACTTATTAATTGTGATTCAGTCTGTGTGTCTTGATATGATGGTAAATGACATCACAAAAAATAATTTCCATATTTTCTCTAGAAACCCAAGTTCTATACGCCGTATTTTCATGATAAATATTTAACCTAAAAGAATACAACCGTTATTCTGCTGTGTTATTTTTAGGTATTTTTTTAGAATATTTTTTTGGTGATGAGGGTATTGACAAGCGAAAATAATCCGAGAATCAACATGAATATTCCATGAAGTAATGTTTCAGTTGTCACGATTGTATTTTTTCAATTTAAACAGTTATTTATTATTTAAATAATGTTTGTACAGTTTCAAAATTTTTTTAACCAGGAAGTACTGGTTACATTCCCATTTTTTATGATTTGGTACTTAACTGTTTTTTTATTCTCAGTAAAATATTTAATTCCAACAAATATATATTTTTTGTGAATATATTAAACTGATAATGTACAAGTCGAACTTGTAAAAACCTATTTCTAATATATATATATATATATATATATATATATATATATATGTATATATATATATATATATATATATATATATATATATATATATACTAATTCTTTAATTTCTTGGGTATAGATTTTTATTTCATTTGTTACATCAAAGGCTATTTAACGTAACGGATTGTTTGCAAACCTCGAGACTTCATGTTCAATCACTTACAGTAAGTAATGGTTAAATTAACAATTCCTCATTAAATGGATCTGACGATTTTTACAAAATCCTTGGAATTTAAGATAATCGGACCTTACCTCAATGGACTTTTTTTCTGGGGATTACTTAAAAAATAAAGCGTATAAATATCGGCGTTTAAGAAATTTGGATTATTTGGAAAATGTTATTAGTCACCGTATAGGTCGATTCAATCCCGCTTTTTTAAGGAATGTAACAAGATAATTCAACAGAAGGACTATAAAATCTTTTTTTTTTTCGATACATCGAAATATAAAGTTATTGTTAATGTAAATAGTTTTATTTAATAACTTTGTCCACTGTCTATTTATAGTTATCAGTTAAATTAATTTGATAAATAAAAAATATTATAGTTATATTGTTTATGAGATGATATAAAGATAAATTGGTATGCACTTTAGCTAACTTTTTTATTTGTGTCCAAAATTATGTGTTTAGCTTTATTTTACTGGCAAATCAATTACGTACAAAAAATATTTTAATTTTTTAATTTTTTTTTATGCCGATCACGATAAAGATAAAAGAGATAAAAAAAGGAAATTGGAGATTTATAAATAAATATACTATTTGAACGAAGGGTTGAGTCTATTAGGAAATTATTGTTAGAATGAATTTTTTGATTTCCCAAAAAGTAAAATACGCTGTGCAGGAACATTCATATTTTCCTGTCTTTAGTTTTAAAGACCATCTTTTTTCTGAAACTGATTAATCTGACATAATTTTACCCTTCTGTCTAACAAGGTCAAGGATTTACGTACCTTATGGTTGCGATCTACTTTTTATACAGGGTTATTCTAAAAAAACGGTTATATATTATTTTTTGCCAAAAGTGAACAAAATTTCATAATTGCATATGACTTTTAAATATAAACAACATTTATAAAAATATTTTTGGAAGTAAAAAAAATAGGTATATATATATATATATATATATATATATATATATATGTATATATATATGCGCTTTTAATAATTTTTATTTATTCTATCATTCTAGGTTTTATACAGCATATTCCAGAATTTATTTAGAGTTGTGCTTTTGGAAATAAGGTTTGTACAAGTTTTCTTTTAACATCCCACTCGATGACATTGAAACATTTTTTTAATATACATCTTATAACTTTGAAAAACACACAGAAGTAATTTAGTCACCAATTCTTGTCTTTGTATCAAATTTCAATTTCCTATGTCAAATAGTTTCGGAGAGAATCGATTATGAAGACAAACAGAAGAACACCAAAGTTATTCCATAAGTGTCTTGTTCTTATAGTACTCAACACTAAAAAATTAAAATATTAAATAAAGAGAATAAGTAGCATTAAAAAACTTGTCAAATAGTAGATATATATTGGACTTCCATTGTCTTTATTTTTTTTTTAATATCACGACATTTCAACTGGTAATTATCTCTAGTCATTTTCAAGTGAAACTAAACAAATTCTTAAGCCACACAACTACTTATACTAAAAGAAAATGTAGTGGAGTGTGACCGAGATTAGTGGAACTATGCTGCATAAAGTTTTATTTTATAATTACTAAGAAATGGTTTTTACAATTATCTTTTCTATAAAGACGGTTAGGGTTCTGATGTATAATCACGGTTTCTCTGAATTTCAGTCCCGTGTTGTTCTCGGTGTAGGATTCTAGCTTCAGACCATTTTATGAGATGATCATTACTACATTCCCATGGTGTCTGATACCACACAGTTCTTCATGTCCCTTTGAGTTGTTGGATTACTCCTACTAAGCTCGCCTCTCAGAGAGTTATTTGAATTGAAAACACTATTGATGTTACATGGTTTCTTATTCTATTTTTTTCGAAATGCCTCCAATATAGGGTGTGCTCAACATTATCATTCCTCTCTTCTCGTTGTAGTGCTAGAGAGTAACACACTTTCAACGAGATTGGATATTGTGTATGTGTGGATTTCCTGTAGACTGAGGTTCGAATTTACCTGACACTTCCTTCAACCAAAACATCGAAGCATGGTTGTTTATTTGGTACTTCTTTCTCCATAGTTAGTTTAATGGTTGGGTCAATATTGTTGGGATGAGAAAGGAAGTTTTAAAGTTGTTCGTCGTTTCTTTTTCAGCTAATGAAGGTGTCATCTACGTGTCTAAGCCATAATTTTGGTTTCCTATTTGAGGATTGAATTGTAGATGTAGGTTCTTTAGCAAGAGATGTATGGTTTTGTTTTCTTAGAATTTTGTCGGTTTTTTGATTGTATGTCTCAGCATTCATTTCGACTGTGGCTTTTCCATTATTCACTAGTAAAATCTTAATACTGTAACCTTTCTGTAGGTTCGCTAGAGCAGTTGTCTCTTCTTTGTTGATATTTGGTTTCTTTTTTTCATATTTTAGTAGAGCCTCTCTTACCTTCTACCTGAGCGCCTCTAAATGGGACCGTAACGTAGTATCTAATCTCTGTCACACTCCACTGAATTTAGTTTTAGATTAAATAGTTATGTGGCTTAATATTTGTTCAGCTACACTTGAAAAATACTAGTCAAAAGGTCGTGATATTCTACAAAAATATAAAGAAAAAGGAAGTCGATATTTTGCAAGAAACATCGTTGTCTGACAAAGTAGTAGATATCTGTTGGACTTCCATTGTCTTTATTTTTGTTGAATATCACGACGTTTCGGCTAGTAGTTATCTCTAGCCGTTTTCAGTTTCACTTGAAAACGGCTAGAGATAACTACTAGCCGAAACGTCGTGATATTCAACAAAAATAAAGACAATGGAAGTCTAACAGATATTTACTACTTTGCAAGAAACATCATTGTCTATGACCTTTCACAAACATCGTTGTCTGACTTTCAAATAAACGTTAATAAATTTACCACATAAGGTTGATGCAAACTAGGAGAATAACTATAAATATAACAATTTTTGGGAATTTAAAGCTAAAATCTCATACGTTTTTGGTGTTACGAATTGGGCAATTCACTATGCGGACTAAACCCATTAAATAAACGTTTCAGAGAATTTCTCACCCACGGTAAATGATCGTGTGTACGCTTTACAAACCAGGTTAACCAAAATGCATTTTGAAATATGTTACAAATGAAAGATAGGAATGAAATGGAATTCCAACGTAATTACGAAATTTATTTGACTATTATAAAATGTTACTTTGAGCAGAAAATAATTTTTATTAGTGCAACACCATTACCAATAAAACTGTCTAATAAATTGCGTGTGTATCTTTTTATTTCATTATAATAGTTCGTTTAAGTTGAAAATCAACTCCATATACTTAAATTAGAATCGCTTCAGAGAAATTCCTTAATACTTTCCACAAAGGATAACATTTTTAATAATGCAAATGAGAGAACTTGGATTTCAAAGGGCAACATGAAACTTAACACATAAAGCATGTCGATTGGCTCCGGGTAAAATATTTAAAAACTTTAATATAAGGGTTCGATCAATATTATTAATGGAACGAACTTGCTTGCTGCTTTTAGATTAAATTTTTTAATGTGAATAATTGACACATTGACATGATTGTAAATTTTAATTAAATCTTGAGTTATTTCTTCAGGATATACTACGTACGTGTTCGTGTTCTTGAACACTATCGTATTTTTGTCTTCTTTCTCGGAGTCTCGCGATCAGGGTTCATAATAGCCTCCACCAAGTCGAGGAATTTAATTTTTCCACTTTACAACATAAACCTTAGGTCCATGTACATTTCAAATTGGTAATACCACAATTTTTGCACTTAAATATTTTCAACAGTCGGTATATTTTAAGTTTACATTAGGCTGAAATCTCTTCACTGTAATTCTTCCTGGCGATCTATAATGATTTTTCTGGTAATTAATACTTTATTCCTTCGCATTCGTCGACGAGCAGCTAATTCTCTGTTTGAGAAAATAGGGTTTGCCGTAGATGCACTAGATAAGCTTAAAATATATGTTTTGGGGTACTTGTCTTGAAGTCGTCGTCGTCTGCCTAACCAAAAAAAAAAATTAAAGGTTAGTAGTAAAAGGAACTTACAACATCAAGATACAAGAAGGAAGATTGGATGACAGATGATATTTTGGAGTTGATGGATGAAAGAAGGAAACACAAGACCAACAAGACCCGACATCAACAGTTGCAAATTCAAATAAGAAGAAAAATAAGAGCAGCAAAAGAAGAGTACCTTTCTGGAAAATGCAAGGAAATAGAGGAGTTGCAAAACAAGTACGACAACTTCAACTTGCATAAAAAATTCAAAGAACTAGCTGGAATAGAAAAGAGAAAAACCTCAAACGTATTGCTAGACAAAGAGGGAAACATTATTATGAAAACACAACAAAAATTAGGCAGGTGGAAAGAATACATAGAAAAACTATTTGAAGATCAAAGACACGAAAATTCTTCTATAAACAGTGTGGGCGGTGACATAGGGCCTGAAATTACTAAAGCAGAGGTCATTTATGCATTAAGGTCGATAAAAACTAATAAAGCTGTTGGTCCAGATGAAATGCCAGGTGAGTTGTTGAAGCTGATCAATGACAAAAATTTGGATTTATTGGTGAGATTATTTAATACAATTTACACGACAGGAATTATCCCCCGAGAAATTTTAACATCAACATTCATATGTTTACCAAAGAAAGCAAATTCAAAAGAATGCAGTGACTATCGAACAATCAGTCTCATGTCACATACTTTGAAAATCCTTTTAAAAATTGTACACGCTAGAATACATTCTAAGTTGGAGCTGGATGTTAGTGACACACAGTTTGGCTTCCGGAACGGGGTGGGTACAAGAGAAGCATTATTTGCTTTTAATGTGCTTACTCAAAGATGCTTAGATATCAATCAGGACCTCTATATCTGCTTCATAGATTACAACAAAGCTTTTGATAGGGTCAAGCATGACAAACTAATAGAGATTCTCAGAAGCAAAAATTTGGATGAAAGGGATTTAAGGTTGATATCAAATCTGTATTACAATCAGCGAGCGGCAGTAAGATTTGGACAGGAAATATCCGGAGATGTGGAAATACAAAGGGAAGTCAGACAAGGTTGTATATTGTCACCTTTACTATTTAACGCTTATTCTGAAGAGGTCATATTGGAAAGTCTTGAATCTGAAACAGCAGGGATAAAAGTAAACGGAGTTTTAATCAACAATATTAGGTATGCAGATGACACCGTAATAATAACTGATAGTTTGAAAGACCTAGAAAAGATAATGAATAAAATATTGAAAGTCAGTGGAGAATATGGACTCTTTCTTAACACGAAAAAGACCAAGTTCATGATAATTAGTAAAAACAACACCAATAATAATGAAACCCTAATGGTAGGAGGCCAGCACATAGAAAGAGTTAAGAAGTACACTTACTTGGGAACCCTAATAACAGAAAATAATGACTATACTGTCGAAATAAAAACCAGAATGGAGAAAGCACGTGCCAACTTTATTAGAATGAAAAAGGTTATCTGCAGCAAAGATCTAACGTTAGCCCTGAAAATACGACTGACTAAATGTTACGTATATAGTGTTCTATATTATGGAATGGAAGCCTGGACACTGAATCGAGAGGCAATGAGAAGACTTAACTCTTTTGAGATGTGGACCTATAGAAGAATTCAGAGGATTTCGTGGGTGGATCGAGTTACGAACGCCGAAGTTTTGAGAAGAATGGGGAAAGAAAAGGAAGTCGAGATAACAATAAACCAGAGAAAACTGCAATATTTCGGACACATTATGCGAGGAGAAAGGTACAGCATCTTACGGCTCATAATCCAGGGCAAAATAAGTGACAGAAGAGGCGTGGGACGACGACGAATTTCATGGCTAAAAAACCTAAGGGAATGGTTTGGAAGCAGTTCAAAACAACTATTTAGAGCAACTGCCTCAAAAATTATAATAGCTATTATGATTGCCAACCTCCGCAATGGAGAAGGCATTTGAAGAAGAAGTAAAAGGAAGACTTGAAATGGTATATTTATTAATATTATATTCCTTGTAATTTTAATTTGTGATGGGTATTTACCTGACGATTTGGTTACTTTGAGACATCTTGTTAAACCAGAATATTCCGTAATAGACAAGAGGAGCCCCTCGTGGATAATTCGGCATTTGACAGCTATTCATATGATAGATGTCACGAATTTTCCAACATATTGACGTAGAATTATACCGCTTGTCGACATCCGATATTACAGAATGCCAGTTGCAGATAGTGACTTATGAATGTATTCAGAGCTACAGTAAGATTGGCAGTTGTGGTTTCATTTTTTTGGGCCTTTTGCCCTTTATAAGGGATTAGCCGATATATATCTTCCCTTTTTTTCGAAAACGTCTCTTGGGCAAAGTGTACGTGCGTTCCTCGAACGACTTTTTGCCGGTTTAATCTTGAAGCAAGTTTTTTCCGAAGGCAGTTATAGTTTGATAATTATGTTGCCTAGTTATGGTGTAAAGTTTTAATGAAATTTTTCCCATAAATTCGAAAGAACTTGGCAATCAAATATGAGGCCACATGTCAACTAGGGAGAGTTAAATTTCTAAACTAATTTTTATCTTCAGCATTCTCTGCAAGAGATTGATAAAACCAGTCACTAATTTTGGGCGCCTATTTCAGGCCTTTTCTCCCACCGATCTTTCTTTTTTCTTCTTTTCGTCGATCTTTCACCGATGTTTCGTCGCTCTGTCGTCGATATTTCGGCAATCCTCGTTTCTCTTCCTCTATATGTCCCATTTGTCTGCTTTTTCGTTTCTTTCAAGATGGTACTGATGTCCCAGCAGAAGCTGTACCAGCCAGTTTCCATTCCTGGTGCTCAATCCACCACGAGTTATCATATTGAGGCTCCAAGTTATGGTAGAAGCTGGATCTCGCCTGGATCTACGTCAAGAATATTTAAGATATGCTATATTATTGTATATTTTTTTATTGATTTATTGAAGTATTGAAATATTAATGATTAATTACTAATATACTTAAACCCATAATGATATCGGTAGACACAGGCATATTTTCTTCTAGTTTCAGTTTTTTTTTTGTTTTTTTCTCTATATTTAACTTATTCAATTTTTTTGAGAATTTGCAAAGAGAGAATAGAGGCTCAGTATCTTATTTTATTTCATAATAAGCTGTAAAAAAACCTGGCCATACTTTTATCCATTTATGATGTGTTTAAATCGCTATATTATATATATATATATATATATATATATATATATATATATATATATATATATATATCACTACCTAGTATAAAACAAAGTCGCTTTCTCTATCCCTATGTCCCTTTGTATGCTTAAATCTTTAAAACTACGCACCGGATTTTGATGCGGTTTTTTTCAATAGATAGAGTGATTCAAGAG
This sequence comes from Diaprepes abbreviatus, assembly GCA_034092305.1. NCBI lineage: Eukaryota > Metazoa > Arthropoda > Insecta > Coleoptera > Curculionidae > Diaprepes > Diaprepes abbreviatus. Next base: position 527,662 of record JASJET010000051.1, on the reverse strand, counting down.
GAAGATTTATATGTATAATAACATCCATTAAATAGTGGAGAAATACTGTTATTTTTGAGGTTTCTAATGTGATGTCGTTAATTATCATATTTTTTTCCGCTTACATTGCAAACGCAGGCTGAACCCTACGAGATTTATCAAAATAATGTACTAATTATTTGTACACATTGAAAAGGTCTACAGAAAACTCCGCGATGGTATATGTCTATCTCTCATGGATATCCCACAATAACATTTTTTTGTCATTTACTTTTTACGACAAATAATGGCAAATTTTGAAGCGATTTTAACCAATACAGCATTAATCCTTATCCAATTAAATAGCTTAAATACATTGTTGATTTAATATAGATCTATATGGTCCTTTACAGCACAAGATTTAAATGAATATTTTCGAAGATATTACAGATTTAAAATTGCGGGAAGTAGCGCTTGCGGCGGTACTGGCCGACCGGGCAGCGTGCCTATAAATAGCGCGTCGGAGGCCGATGTAATAATTGTTGTAAAAATAAAATAAATAGTCACAGTTTTTCTGTAGTGTATTTAGTATCAGCATTGCACCCGTGCGAAGCCGGGGCGGGTCGCTAGTATATATATATATATATATATATATATATATATATATATATATATATATATATATATATAATATATCGAATATATTGCATTATAACGATTTTATTTGATTAGTTTGTTTTTTAATTACATAATCAGACAGATTTATTTTAAAATATTATATTTACATAAACTACACGTCTTATAAGCCTCCATAAACTGTTTAAGTTTATGGCGCCAAGACACATATAAACGATTCAAAAGTAATAAAAATGGCTATGCTTGAGAAATAATTTATTTTTCCCTTTAAAGGTATAAGATACCTCACTTTCTTAGTGCCCAAGGTTAAAATCCATCTACAGCGTGATGATTTAATTCCTCCTTTTAGTGGAATATACTGTACGACAAACAATATTTAATAATATTTATCATAATTAATGTTTGTTCCACTGCATGTATATTGCTATAATTATTATTTTTATTGATATTTTACTGGTTATTGTTTTTCTTTATTATCTTCATGTTTTATTATTCATTCGTCGCACAATTTTTTTATTCACGCAATAAAAAACAAACACATTAAAATAGCAACAAAAGCGACCAATATTTTTGTTAATGTAACTACCTTTTGTTCTATAAAATATAACATACTCGTACAAAAAAAATACATTTCCATTTAGTCTACTCTACTCTATCAAAATAAACACGCCTCATATGTACATAGACCGTTCGTTCCTGTTATAACGAACGTTTCGTAACAGCACATCGTTTTATGTTTGTTTTGTCATTTATAAAGGTCTTAATTTGAAGCCTGAAAAAAGTTGTTCATTTGAAATTCGTCATTAAAGAAATGAAAACAGCTTTTTATGTTTCTGGAAAAGAATGACTGTGCCGGAAGATGTTTTATCTTATGAAAAATTTCGACAGGATAATTGATTACCAAGGTAAATAACCGACTTTGATAATTAATTTTATTAGAGGAGGGCAGAGAAGGAATGGCTGTTGTTTGTTGCCAATAGGGTATGATTATTTATTAGAAAAACACTTTACTCTAATCAGTTATGCACATACCAAAGAATATATATACAGAGTTATTCACCCTATACGGCACGGAATATTGCGGCCTAAATACGTGACTTTCAAAAAGTTTTACTTTTGGGATATATGGGGGTCTAATATAGTTACTTTTTAAAATAATTTTCATATTATACAGGGTGTCACAAATGCTCTGAAAGTATCAAAGTAGTGTTTTTTAAATAGAACCCCGTACCTACCATCCATTTCCAATCACTTACATATTATTTTTTCGAAACTACTGCTAACTCTACACAACATCTTTGGGGTTACAGTTTGAAAAGCATCTCTTATATGTATTTTCATATCTTGTGGTGTTGTCGGGGACGCATTGTAGACAATTTTTTATGTATCTCCATACAAAAAAATCTGGTGGCGTTAAGTCTGGAGATTTCAGGGGTCAATTTTGAAATACATTTTTTCCAATTTACCTGTTTGACGTTTAAAAATTGTCGAACCTCGCGATGATAATGAAGCCGAGCTCCATCTAGTTGAAGCCACATAGTTTTTCTAATATTTAAAAGGACATCTTCTATTAACACTGGAAGTTGGTATAAAAGAAAATCGCAAAACATTTAAAAGTCCTTCAAAAAAGTAGGGCTCAATTAATTATGGACCCAGTATTCCTCCCCACACATTAATCGACCACCTATTCTGGTTTCTCATAACTTGGTATTCATGCGGATTTGAATCAGGATAGTAATGGAAGTTGTGTCTATTTACGAAACCATTGTTATGAAAAGTACATTCATCACTAAACAACACATTATCAAGCAGAATTCAGTTCGGTTGTCAAAAATATTTCCGTGAAGTTCTTGACAAAGCTGGATTTTAAAAGGATGAAATCTGTATCCTTGAAACACTTGCTTGGTATTTTCGGATATATGATTCTGACTAATCTTGGGATTTTCGATCACTGAACCAAGTAGAGTAAAAACATTTTCTGCATCCTCAATGACAGGTTTTCTTATAACAGGTTTTTTATAACTGACACTTCCACTTTCCCGAAACTGGTTTAATAGTCTCACAAAAAAGGCTGGTTTAGGATGATTTCTTTCGGGAAACCTTTAAGCATAAACTCGAGTAGCCAACAAACAATTTTGATGACATTCTCCAAGGATGAAAATCATATCAATACTTTTTTGCCAGTTTGGAGTCATTAGTTCAAATAATTTATAAATATCATAATGAATTCTAAAACTAAAAATAGAAAAATACAAGAAGTTAAACATATATAAAAAAAATAAATTCGTCCATATAATATTAAAATGTTGTGTGGCTATCTGTCTTTTTTTTTTATTAATTAAAATCATTTTTAGGATATTTGACGGTTCAGTATATTTATTTCTGAAACCATCTGCAGAATTAAAATTAAACACTAAAAAGGGATTGAAATATAATTTATTTTTATATGTTACAGAAAATTTAAATAATAAATTGTGTTTACGCTGGTAAACATTACGTATCTAATTCGTAATCAAAGTCAGTGAAGCTATCTTCGCTCATATTAATTATAATTGGTTCTTCTATCTCACCGATCATGAGATAGAGTTTTCACATTTTCTTTTATTCTTTTATTATATGGATTTTTCCCAATTTTCTGCACTAAATTTATTCAAAAATCTTTCAAAAGTTCAGTTAAATTACTAATTTTGTAAGTTGTGTTATTTCTAGCAACTCTACCTTTTACTTGAGAGAGATATTTCCTTCTCCAACGGATATATTCCAGACGATCTATAAGAACAGATTTCCTAGCTAGTTTTTTTCCAGCAAAAATTAAGTCCTCTGAGCTCAGTTCTTTTAATTTCAGGTAAATCCCGATCTTCATTGATTTTACTTCGAATTTTGTCGACGGTTGGGATCTCCTTCTCATAATAAAATGTATGTACAACTTCTTTTATTGCAGTTTACATCTCTTCTTCCAACGAGGTTTTTCGTCTGCCCATGATCGAAAGTAGCTTAGGAGTACTAACAATTCCAGTCATTTTTTTTCCTTCAGTATTGGGCACATAATAGATTTTCCAACTCCTGTGATGTTGGAACACAATTCAACAGAGTTTTTAACATTATTATCTAGATATGGATATCTTAAAGCATCATAAACATTCATCGTAAAAAATTTTTTGTTGAGGAAAAAATACCCTGGTTTAACGATTTTGGAATAAATATAGAGGTGGAAGCCATATCTTTTGGGTATCTCACTAATCTCAAATAATATATAATAACAAGCACAAACAAGATAAATCACTAAGGACACACTGTAAGGTGCACTTTGCTCACTGACAGAAATTAAATTGAACTATCAGAAATTTTATTGTTGCAGTAAATTTATAAAAGTTTATAATATTTAAATATAATTAGATTTACGGTAGTCCTCAGTTATCTGCTGCACTGGAGCAGGTATGTTGGAGGTTTCGATAACAGTTTTATTGCTCTCTCTAGTTCTTGAATAGAGTATAGGAATGTGTATGCTTACGATCGCTCCTTTCCTTCCCAAAAGCTTTGAGTTCAGGAAAATACAACCGATTCTGCATTTTATATTAGGAATGTGCTTGCTGCTGGCACTCCCGTTGACAACTTGTTTTTCTTGCGATAGCCCCCCCCCCACCCAGGAGCTTTGAATTCAGGAAAATAGACCCGATTCTGCCTCTTATACTAGGAACGTGTATGCTGCTCGCATTCTCCCTCCCTTGTTTTTTCTTGTGATCGCCCCCCCCCCCCTCTCCAATAGCTTCAAATTCCTGAAAAATAGACCCAACCCTCCCTTTTACACTAGAAATGGGAATGTTGCCTCCCGCTCGTCGACAACTTGTTTTCACTTGCCATACTACACTTTTGTGATTTCACCGCCCCCCCCCCCCCAAAGAAGAGAGGCTGGATCCGCCCCTGATTTGTAACCAAGGTTTTTCAATTTAATTTTAATTTTTTTTATAAAACGTGATATGTTTGTTCAATGATATTTAACTAAAAGTAAAACTGCAATAGATAATTTAGAGGAAGCTACGATTCCCTAGCTTCTCAAGTAAACACGTTATTGATTTTTGAGGTGCTGCTTTAAAAATATTTCCAAGATTTCTAGGGATTAATAATTTAGAAAAATTTGTTGGTTAATGAACTTTTTTACCAACTTATTCCCATATAACTTGTCACAGGAGTGAGGTTCCATAAAATTATTTTCAAGATAGGTTTATTATAAAAAGTAGAAACAATACCTAATAAAATGTGTTTGTATGCACGGCAAAGCTTAAAAAAATGCTTTTTATTATTTTGTAAAAACTAAACACTCCAAATGTAGCTTGCAACGCTCACGAAAATTAAAAATATCCATCAAGTCGGTCTTCAGCCGGTTATGAAGTTTCTCAATTAAATTATTTTTGGTTAAAATAATTCTTGTTAAGTAGATTTCCAGAGACAGCAGTAACGAAAACCGTATGTATATGGTAAAAAATTGTACTAACATAAAATAAAATTGCCAAAAGTGTTTAGTGGAGAAAAGAGATAATAGCTTATTCGGTGAAACACATTTCAACTTAAGGAACTCTGACGGTGCTAATTGATTACCCACTTTCTCTTGTAGGCAATAAGTTAACGAACAATTTTGTTCATTAATTTTGTTGGCTCAAGAGTTCGAGACTATCGATTTGGAGTTTTTTTTTCTCAACATAACGTATTACTTATTTGACTTATGTTAGTTGTGCAGCTATGTAGCTATTATTATTCTTTGGCTTAAAAATTTATGACATATACCTATTTGTTTTAATTGTACGTTACTTTACAATCGATATTTATTAAATTATTTTATATATATATATATATATATATATATATATATATATATATATATATATATATATATGTATGTATGATTCAGTATTAATCCTGGAATACATCCGTTCGTTCGTTTGGTTTCTTGTAGAAGTTTGCAGACGTTTCGCCAAAATCTCATTTGGCATCTTCTGTACTTGCTGGTCCATTGAATTGACAAGGACGACATCATTGCAAACTACGACGTAAAATCCCTGTATCCGAACATACCGATGGAAGAATCATTGGACCAGATCGCTCAAAGAGAGAATTTCCCAACTCATATTATGGATCTCACCAGACATTGTCTAAAAAACGCATATTTTTTGTTTGATGGTCAGATATACAGGCATGTAGATGGCGTTGCTGTGGCAAATCTATTCATGATCTATTTCGAAATGAAAGCTCTTGTTAAATTCCACCTCAAAGCCAAACTCTGGTGTCGCTGCATTGATGATGTATTTGTAATATGGCCTCATGACAAACAACAGCTCAACTGCTTCCATGAGTTCTTAATTCTATCCACACAAAGATACAGTCATACATAGGCCAAACAGAAGAATATCAGCAAGACTAGAAGAACATAAACTCAATATAAGAAACAAACAGACATCGGCACTTTTTCAACATCAAGACGAAACAGGACACAAAATTGATTTTGACACCTGCCAGCAAGTCGCTAATATAGAACACTACAAGGCAAGATTAATTCGTGAATCCATCGAAACTGAAAAGAACGGCACTCCTAATAAGAGAGACGATGCACTTAATCTTCCTCCTACTTGAAAAACTCTCTTCAAGTGGGATCATTCTACCGACACGCATGCCACGCTTAACCTGACACCAACGGCGACGCCCGAAAGGAAGGCGAAGCCAATGCCAACCAATCGTTATTCTCTGCGACCACGTATAAAGCACACTGCACCTTGAATTTATTTCAGTTGATTTACAATCAGCAAGCACAGAAGATGCCAAATTAGATTTTGGCGAAACGTCGGCAAACTTCTACAAGAAACGAAAGGATGTATTTCCAGAATAATACCGAATTCCATGTTCCCATCCGTGAAACACTACGCAACAACATATATATATATATATATATATATATATATATATATATATATATATATATATATATATATATATATATAAACAGAAAATTCTAGGCTGTGCGGACTTAGATTGCCAGTAAACATTACTCTCGTATTGAAAAGTGCAGAAAACTCCAAAAGACAGTGGAGAAGCTCCAGTTTCAGAAAAAGAAGACATCGATGAATATATGAAAATTCTTAAATGTTACCAATATTTTAGTTTTTCAAAAGACAAGAAACTTCAGAATCAATTACTGTAGCAAATTGACCATGATCATAATTATTTTATACTAAAGAAGTAAGTTTGTTCAGAGCATTTTTCTGGAAATAGTTTTATAAAAGAAGAGCAAAAACTTGTTTATGTTGTGCTTCCTACAAATAATGTGCCAGAGAAAAGCTATGAAGTACTTTGGTGTAAATATCTTGGAGCAGCTAAATTTGAACCTAATTACATGCTTTGTCTCTACAAAAAATTTCTGATTTAGATGTGCATTAATCGATATTAACAATAGGATTTACCAACGAGTTAATGTTATTTTGACATCTAAAGCTGAGCATCGAAGCAGGAATGCTGTACAGGAATGATTGTACATTTAAAAACCAATACGTTATATTAAAACAAAAATGATTGCATATAATATGAAATGTTTCAATATTATGAAGAACGTTTAAAAATTACATATTTTTTATTGTTTTGTATGGCCTTCGCTAAAGATAAAACGATAAACCTTTTGTTTGGATATGATTAATTGAAAATACATTTATATTTAATTAATTACTTATTATTTTAAAAAATAAAACAAAAAATCTTGATTTTGCTCAAGTTGTAAGAAAAATGTGTTGTGAAAATCTCCTGTCGAACCGTTACGTAAATGAAAAGTTTGAGCTAGTGTAAAAACTTCTAGTAAATCTTTATATATATATATATATATATATATATATATATATATATATATATATATATATATATATATATATATATATATATTTGGATAAAAAGGATTATATTAATCTAAGAACCCCATTCTGAAATTTTGAGTCTTTTTAATATTTAAAGTATCTTAATAAATGTTGTTTTGTTTAGATAGGTTAGCTTTTAAGCATAGATAGAGTTTCCATTCAATTTTCGGGCATATTTCCCATTCAAGTGATTCACCTAATTCGAAACCTCTGTATATCTAACAAGAATGTTTGTAACAAAACATTAAACGGTAATTTTTTTTAAGTGTATCTTCGAACTATTTAGTCGCTAATAAAGATAATAGCCCATCTGCTTAAGCACACTTAATCTTGAGAAACATTTTGACAGCAGTAATTGATTACTTACTTTGTGTTGTAAGCAATAAGTTAACGGACTATTTTGTTCATTAATTTAGTCGGATGAATAGGTTATAGCACATTTAAGTGTTTTTGTTGGTATTGTTTATCTGATTTTCGTACACCTACGGTTTCTGTTTTGGATGGGAACCAATTATGGAAAATTAAAATTAAACAGTCTTAAAATTAAAACAAAACGATACACAGGTTAAAATAGTGAAAACTATAAAATAGTCCCGAAAGTAACTTTGTGCGTGTGTTAAAAATACAATTATTACACCTTGGTATGCAATTGATATGGATATATTACTTTTTATACCAGCAAAAAATAGGAAAAAAAGATATTTTTTTTTAATAACGTTCTTTGATTTACATGAGTTTATACGAAATCGTGCCAAGCATCATTACATTATTTCTAATATTTATTATAGTGTCGCTTCAAGTATGTCATATTAAAAAATCAAATTATAATAAATTTGACTTTTTATATGTATCATTTCTTTGATGACCAGTTTGTGATAATTTCTGCAAATATCTAAAATGTGGGTGTTTTTAAAATCGAATTCATGCTTAGTTGTTTGTTCATGTTTATGTAAGGATGTCGATGCGTTTTTAGTATACTTGTGTCCATTAATTCTATTTTCAATATATTGTGTCATTATTTCAATGTATTTTTTAGGACAGTTTAGATATGGAACTGCATATATTACGTTAGATCTTTTTTTGGTGGGAACTTTGCTTTTTAATTTCGTATAAAGTGATCCCAATAAATTGTTCTCCCTGTAGCATACCGTTATGTTATGCTTACCTAAAATATATTTTATTTTTTCTGATAGTTGGTTTATATACGGTATTGCAGTAAAAGTGTTTTGTATTGTGGCATTGTTAATTTTTTTTTTTTTTGTTATTTGTGTAATAATGTAAAAAGGTTCTTTGTTTAATTATTTTTTTTATAAGGAGTTTGGGAAAATGGTTCAATATTAGGGTTTATTCTACTTTTTTAGCACTTCTGGGCGAAATTCGGGTGAAGATAATTTTATAGCCCAATCAACTAAACCAATTATGGCACTATTTTTCTCCTTATTTGGATGTTGAGAATTTAAATTTAAATACCGGCCTGACCAAGTATCTTTTGTGTACCATTTTGTATCCTGTTATCCGTCTTATTTCTATGTATAGTTAAGTCTAAAAATTTTCTATTTTGTTACATTTCAATTTCAGATATAAATTTTAGTTTTGGGTGGAAATTATTAAAATATTGTAATAAGCTATCTATGTTGTTTTCTGGTACAGCATCCGAACAGTCATCCACATAGCGTTTAAAAAATATTATATTAAAATCCAATTTTTTCAATACTTCTTCTTTTACATATTATATAACTATTTGTGTTGTTATTGAGGAGATTGGTGAACCTATCGCACAACTGTCTAATTGTTGGTACAGACTGTCTTTGAACTGGAAATAATTACTGCTTATTGTAAGTTTTATCGATTCTAAAAATTCATTGAGTGTCAATGTTGTGTGTTCTTTTAAATCGTTCAATTTTTTTCCAAAATTTTGGGACATACTTGAAGCGACACTATAATAAATATAGAAATAATGTAATGACGTTTCGCACGATTTCCCATAAACTCATGCAAATCAAAGCAAGTTATTAAAAAAAAATAATCTATTTTCCTATTTTTTGTTGATATAAAAAGTTGTATATCCGTAACAATTACATACGAAGTTGTAATAATTGATTTTATTTTTAACACACGTACAAAGTTAATTTCAGGGTATGTACTATTTTATACTTTTCAATATTTTTACCTGTAGTATCGTTTTGTATAATTTTAAGACTGTTGTAAAATCTGTTTATTTTTATTTATTTTAAATATTAACTTAAAAATATTTAAAAAAAAATGGATGTAATAAGTATGTAGGACAACTATGTGATACAGGTTTATTAATAAAAAGAAAATTGTAATTTAATAGATGAAAGATAAATATACCATAACTTTGAAGAAGCTCATTATGTAGAGTTAAACATCTGAAAAATTATTGTCTTTTGATTTTTAAATGGACAAGCCTATACCCAAGACAACATTACAGAAATATATATATATATATATATATATATATATATATATATATATATATATATATATATATATATATATATATATATATTAAATTGTGTATTTCCGAACTATATCTAAAATTGGTGCTGGGCGGTGGTTTTTAGATTCCGAGGTTGCGAATCTGAAGTAATTTTTTTTAGATTAATATGACAGATAAAATATGGGAGACTATAAATTTTATTTTATTTTTATTTTTTTTTTTTTGATTTTGTAGGAATTGCTGATATTGGGAGTTTTTGGGGACTCTATTATAGATCCTAAATGAATTTCTTCAAATTCAGTATGTTGGAATAACGAGTTTACATAACTCAAATTCTTTCAAATTCGATGTTGGGGGTTTTTGGGGGCCTAGATTATGAATCTAAAATTAATTTATAAAAGAATATCTTGTTGTTCAGTTTAGTGTCGTTTACAATGTTGGATAAAATGGGTACTTTTTTGCGATCTTAGAAACTCAACTCAACTCAAAACTGAAAATCGATAAAGAAATTTTTTATAAAAAAATTAAACCGACATTTAAAAAAACGTTAAAGATAGCATGAAAAGTTTTAATACGAAATTGAAATTTTTGAAGTCGGCGCCAAATTATTACTAAATGAAACAAAAACCACTAATACGAGATACAGACAACTTACGGTAAGAAAGCAATTATAAATAAAATATTTCTCTTTTTATGTAAATCATATTTTGCCGGGTTCAAAAATTAATTCATATAAAAATTTATATTATTTTTCGCTTTTTAGCGTTTTTTTTAGAAGTTGAGTTCAATTATTATTAAAAATTTTATGTATATACGTACATACAAAAGACTAATCATAAAATCTTTTCTCTTGGCTTTGGAATCAGAACATATTCTTTATCGATCCTTTCTAACTTAAATAAACCCCAAATTAATGATTTAGTTTACCGCAAATAGGCATTTTATTTAACTAAGCGAATCAGTGCAATGTTATCCCAAGACCTGTATTTACCTATTAAACCATAGTTTCCCGATCCTGTTGGTGAATTTAACATATACATTTGGTGCACATCAGACAAACAAATCATTATTTAAAGTCAATATTTGCGGTGCATGCAAGCAACTCTAAATATATCATGAAGATACGACCGAGCTTATCGTTATATCATGTATATTTCTGTATGTGTGGAATGTTTATCTGGCATACTTCGCTGATTTTATTGAGAATTTCTAAAATTTATTAAATACTTCGCAAAATATACTTTATATAATATTAGAGGTGTGTTGTGTTTACATTTTCAGACTTGATAGTAGCCAGTGGTATAACCCAGGTTTTAAGAGATTTAAGTTGGAAAATAAAAGTTACATAACATTTTCTGTCCCCAATCCTGTGAGTTACACAACAATATAGGAATTATGTTTTTTATGTATTACATTTTATATTGTAGAGCCTTGAAAATGTGTTTAAAATAAATCGAATCTTAATAAGGGAAAAAAATTCTTTTTCTTTTCTATTTATATTCCAAATCTAAACTAATCTATATTTGTAATGTTTTTTTCAGCCGTAACTTAAAACACATTGTATAAGATTTATAATATTAATTCATCTACTTTTGGACTTAACATTAGAATAATGTTTAATTTTGGATAAGAATTAATTCACTTAGTATTTTATACTCATGTCGGAAATGTTAACTTGAAACTAATATCTAGAAGCGTAATGAAAAATTTAAAAAAAACTAGTTTTTTTACATATTTAAGAAAATTAGATGAAGATATATTCTGATTCAGAGATATTTTTCTGTTCTTGAACTTTAAGTGGGCATCGCACTTTATCAACTTCAAAAAGTTGCTTTTTGTAATACAATAAGTACGAAACATTCAAGAATGTTCTCAGAAAATTTCATAAAGATTTAGGCAGTCCTTCTATGTTTTTTGAGAGCATTATTGATGGGTCTCCGACAGCTCGATTGAACGTGCGGGTACTTCTCTTTCAGGCTTACGCGGTCTTAGTCGTTTCTGAACAGCCGCAACTCTGAAGCCTTAAGGGTGCCCCGAATCCAGCGAAGAGATGTCAGGTCACAAGAATATGAACTTTACGAAGAGGCAGAAGACATCGCTAATTTTTCATATAAAAAACTTCAAATGTGCTTTTCTTAAAACATTTTTGCATGCAGCGTTAAAGAATTTGGAAAAACCTTTTTACCGATTTTCTCTAAATTTTAACCAAATATGCTAAACAAGTATGGCTGTGTTCCGTAGAAAAACTAAAGCAAGAGATTGATATTTACTATTTTTCCTGGCATGAAATATACAAAAAAGACCTTCTTTTTGCAAATTTTTGTTTAAACATTCACCATTTGGTTATTTTTGCATGAAAATTCATAATATTATTACTGGCGATAGCCACGAGCATACCGATCATGAAACTATTTTTTTTTATCACTATCACTACATAGTATAAAACGAAGTCGCTTTCTCTGTCCCTATGTCCCTTTGTATGCTTAAATCTTTAAAACTACGCACCGGATTTTGATGCGGTTTTTTTTCAATAGATAGAGTGATTCAAGAGGAAGGTTTATATGTATAATAACATCCATTAAATAGTGGATAAATACTGTTATTTTTGAGGTTTCTAATGTGATGTCGTTAATTATCATATTTTTTTCCGCTTACATTGCAAACGCAGGCTGAACCCTACGAGATTTATCAAAATAATGTACTAATTATTTGTACACATTGAAAAGGTCTACAGAAAACTCCGCGATGGTATATGTCTATCTCTCATGGATATCCCACAATAACATTTTTTTGTCATTTACTTTTTACGACAAATAATGGCAAATTTTGAAGCGATTTTAACCAATACAGCATTAATCCTTATCCAATTAAATAGCTTAAATACATTGTTGATTTAATATAGATCTATATGGTCCTTTACAGCACAAGATTTAAATGAATATTTTCGAAGATATTACAGATTTAAAATTGCGGGAAGTAGCGCTTGCGGCGGTACTGGCCGACCGGGGCGGCGGCAGCGTGCCTATAAATAGCGCGTCGGAGGCCGATGTAATAATTGTTGTAAAAATAAAATAAATAGTCACAGTTTTTCTGTAGTGTATTTAGTATCAGCATTGCACCCGTGCGAAGCCGGGGCGGGTCGCTAGTTTGAAATAAACCAGAACAGCTGAAACTTCAACGCTAGCGACTTATCTTTTTTTGACACTCATTGTTGAAGTACAATTTTTTTTATAAAATATAAATAAAATCAAAAAAAAATTTTTTTCGCATACTACTAATATGCCCAAAAACAATTACATTGATATCTAAAATAGGAATCGCTAAAAATCACAAGAATTACCTTTTTCGAACTTCTAAAGCAAATCGATGAGAAATATGTTCACAAATATTTTTCTCACCTCTTACTTTTCTATATTTGATAAAAACATGCTAAAATGTGGTTGTTCAACTTGCATTGCCTTTATTTTTGTTTGTTTTTATCACTTTTCGATTAGGTTGTATCTCAAATCGTTATTACGTATAAACTGAATGTTTTGTCTTAAGGCTACTAGCTTATATTGGGACTGGGTCCATTAATGCGCAAAGTTTAGCTTCACTGTATGCACCTCAATAATTTGATGCTACGTAATGGTGGTTGCCAAAGGTTAAGTATCTCAACACTGGGTTTACTGAAGATTTCATTATTATTTTTAATGTAAGCTGCCTCTATAATTTTTTTTTCATGTTGGGTTCCATATATTTTTATCCCAGGCGTTTTCTGCAATACCTGATTTCGACGTTTCCTCGTTTTGTATACGAGTTTTATGTTCTTTAATTGTAACTTCTAGTTGTCGTTTAGTTTCTCCAATATACATTTCACCACACTTACATGGAATTTTGTAAACACATTCTTTCTTATCGCTAGTTTTTGATTTTATTTTTATTAAATGAGCTCTAAGTGTATTTCCTGATTTAAAAACTGTTTTTCTATTATAACTTCTGGGAATTCGTCCTTATTTTCTCCAGAGTTTTTTTAATGTGCGGAATTGTGAAGAAGAAATGTATTTTCTTGCTGTCCAGTGATCGTTGTTCTAAAGTTATTTATAACATCGTCAATTAGTTTTAAAGGATAAACCATTCTGTTGTAAATCGGATTTAATGGTTGCTACCTCTATTTTCAAACAATCATTATTGCATATAGATATAGCGCGATTATAGATATTGCGTATAATTACATATACAATAGAATTATTAGAGCTATGGTTAATATATTGGCCAATATGAGTTGGCTTCCTGTATACTGAAGTTTTAATAGTTTCATTTGAACGATTCACAATGACATCTAGGGAGGGCAAATTGATCATTTACTTCTTTTTCTATGGTAAACTTAATTGTAGGCCGATTGTTGTTTAGATGTTTCAAGAAATTATTAAGTTTATGATCATTGCCCTTCCATACGATGAAGGTATCATCGACATATCTCAACCAGACTTTCGGTTTTTACTATTGCACTTGCCATGACATGAGATTAGAACCATTCAATATATATATATATATATATAATATATATATATATATATATATATATATATCTATATATATATATATATATATATATATATATATATATATATATATATATATATATATATATCTATATATATATATATTAGAATATATATATATATATATATATATATAATATATATATATATATATATGGGCAACTACTGGAAAGAGTGAAGAATCCGGCGAAAGTCCGTCATCTTGAGCGTAAAACTTGTCCTTTACTTGATAGTAAGCACTACACAGGCAACACTCCAAAAGGTCCATCACCCCGTCCAGTGATAACGTTGTTCTATTTTATAATCTGAAAGTCTAGTTTTGATTATGTTTAGTGATTCCCCTAATGATACATTAGTAAATAGACTTTCCACATCAAAACTTATTAGTTTATCGTTTGGCTCTAGATTAATGCTACTAATAATGTTTACGTAATTTGTGGAATTTTTAACATATGTGTTCGTCTTACCTTCTAAAAGTTCTATGGGGAATTATACGCAACCTTTATAATTTGCGCTATATCTATATGCAATAATGTCGAATCATTGAAAAAAGAGGTAGCAAATATTAAATCTGATTTACAACAGAATGGTTATCCTTTTAAAATTAATCGACGATGTTATAAATAATTTTAGAACAACGACCACTGGACAGCAAGAAACACACTCCTTCTTCACAATTCCGTACATTAAAAGAACTTCGGAGAAAATAAGACGAATTGCCAGTAGTTATAATATAAAAACAGTTTTTAAATCAGGTAATACACTTAGAGCTCATTTAACAAAAATAAAACCAAAAACTACCGATAAGAAAAAATGTGTTTACAAAGTTCCATGTGAGTGTGGTAAAATGGATATTGAAGAAACCAAACGACCACTAGAAGTTAGAATTAAGGAATATAAAACTCATACACAAAAGGGAAAACGTCGAGATCAGGTGTTACAAAACACACGTGGGATAAACAACATCATATAAAATGGTTTGAAGATGCAGATGAAAATTTATAGAAGCAACTTACATAAAAAATAATAATGGAATCTTCAGTAAACCCAGTGTTGAGATACCTGATCTTTAGCAACCACTACTACACAAAACATTCAGCTTATACTTGATAACGATTAGAGATACCACCTAATCGAAACGTCGTAAAAATAAATAAAAATAAAAACAATGCAAGTCCGACAACAATATTTTAGTCAATCTTCAATATTATCTACAACTTTCAAATAAAAACATGCTGCTAAGTAAAAAAAAAATATACGTGACATACAAAATTTAGCTTTCTCATAGTCAAATCTAAAAAGAACTCCACATTTCATTATTTTCTCATACCTCTTGTCCTAATATCTGTAGAAAACGGAATATAGTACAATCATAATAAATAAAAACAAAAATTTTAACCAATTAACAGGGTGCTTAATGACTATATATTTAAAAATACAGATCGTTTGTGTAAGTCCTAAATAAACAACTTTTTTAGTGCTTGACGATGAAAATGTTGAATTATTTCGAGTTTTCAGGATAAAACTTCTAAATATCCTATCGATATAATTGGAAATGTAAAAAAGACTATTGGTTCATGTTATGCCAATATTAATTAATCCTTCCAATGCTTTTGAATGTTTACAAAGCAAACTTCAGAAAAAAAATTATGAAACATACAACAGACATATCAAGTATCTACAGGGTTTGTCTAAATAATAATTCCAGTAAATCGATTTAAAAAATTATTTATCAGATTGGTACAACACAATATATGGTTTGAAATTGGGCTCGTCCTGCGGCGATACATCGGTTCCAGCGAGATTTCTAGGCATCGAAGGCATCACGGTAAGCCTTCTCCGGAATGTCCTTTAAAGTCTCTTTGATTTTGTCAACTGTTCCAAAACTATCTCTTTTCATGGGAGTTTTCACGAGGAAAGCAGTGTGACCTGTAGTGTCATCATAGTAAAGTTACCAGTTATCCCCGATGCTGTTATTCGTCATAATCTTGTGAATAGTACTTTTTGAAATGTTTATTATCTGTGCTACTACACGAAGACTAAAACCATCTGAGCTCAAAATTCTTTCACAGGCGTTGATGGCCGTCCAACACGGGTTTTATTAACCGACTTCTAAAAGAAGGAGGTTCTCAATTCGTCGACTATGTATTTTTTTTTTTATGTATGTACACCGATTACTCCGGAACGGCTGCACCGATTTGAATGAAATTTTTTACGTTATGTAAAGGAAGTTGCTGCAGTGGTCCCATATTTTTTTAGATGAAGTTGGTGCAGTAAAATCCAAGATGGCGCTTACAATATGGCGGCCAAAAAAATTAATTTTGTCCGATTTTCTCCAAAATTGGTATGGAGGAATTTTCGAGGTTGTACCCAACGAATCTGAAATTATTTTTAAAAAATTCAAAATGGCGGATCCAATATGGCGGACAAAAAATTTAATTTAGTCCGATTTTCTCAGAAATTGGTATGGGGGAGTTTTCGAGGTTGCACATAACGAATCTGATATTATTTTTAAAAAATTCAATATGGCGAATCCAATATGGCGGACGAAAAAATCAATTTTGTCTGATTTTCACCAAAATTGGTAAGGGGGAGTTAACGGGGTCGCATATGACGAATCTAAAATAATTTTAAAAAAATTCAATATGGCGGATCCAATATGGCGGACGAAAAAATCAATTTTGTCTGATTTTCTCCAAAATTGGTACGGAGGAGTTTTTGGAGTCGCATATAACGAATCTAAAATAATTATAAAAAAATTCAATATGGCGGATCCAATATGGCCGACAAAAAAATTAGTTTTGTCCGATTTTCTCCAAAATTGGTACGGGAGAGTTTTCGGGGTCGCATATGACGAATCTAAAATAATTTTTAAAAAATTCAATTTGGCGGATCCAATATGGCCGACAAAAATCGTTTTTGTCCGATTTTCTCCAAAATTGATACGGGGGAGTTTTCGGAGTCGCATATGACGAATCTAAAATAATTTTTTAAAAATTCAATATGGCGGATCCAATATGGCGGACGAAAAAATCAATTTTGTCCTATTTTCTCCAAAATTGGTATAGGGAAGTTTTCGGGGCCTCACATAAAGAATCTGAAATTATTTTTAAAAAACTCAATATGGCGGATTCGATATGGCGAACAAAAAAAAATTAATTTTGTCCGATTTTCACCAAAATTGGTACGGGAGAGTTTTTGGAGTCACACATACGAGTTATTTTTAAAAAATTCAATATGGCGTATCCAATATGGTGGATAAAAAATTAATTTATTTTCTTTCAATATCGATATTGGAAGCTTTTGGGGCCTATATTACCAATCTAAAATTAATTTGAAATTTAAGATAGTGGATTTTCTATGACAGACTAAATATTCGTTTTACCCAATTTGATTGGTATTTGGAAAACTCTAGGAACAAAAGAATTTTTAGTGGTTCATTTTTAGGATGATTTACAACTTTGGATAAAATGGGTGTTTTTTTGCCAATTTGGAGTCATTGCGAGGTACACTAATCTCGATTAGTACTTAGTTCAAATAATTTATGAATATCATAAGAATTCTAAAACTAAAAATAGAAAAATAAAATTTTTATAAAAAAATTAAACCGACTTCTAAAAGTGCACTAAAAAGTGAAAAATAACTATAAATTTTTATATGAAATTGAACTTTTTGAAGTCGGCGCCAAATTATTTGTACACGAAATAAATAACTACTAATATATACAAATTAAGGTAAGAAAGCAATTACAAATAAAGTATTTTTAATCTGTTTATGAAAATCACATTTTTTCAGGTATTAGTTTGGCGCCGACTTCAAAAAGTTCAATTTCATATAAAAATGTATAGTTATTTTTCACTTTTTAGTGCACTTTTAGAAGTCGGTTTAATTTTTTTATAAAAATTTTATTGCTGATCTTTTCACGACCTTCCAAAAAGGCTTTGTGCCATCGGTAGATTTGATGTTTTGAGAATCATCACCAAAGGCTGTCTTTATTATAGGAAATGTTTCCACTGCGGACTTCCCGAGTTTCACCCAAAATTTGATGGCGACCCTTTATTCCATCGAGCGCTGCATTGGGCACACAAGGCAAAAACGAGTTTCACGGAAAAGCCACTTCTTACTCTCCAGATGATCGGAGACGACAGGGCAACCGCGCGTTTTTAAGCGGACTTCGTCCTTCACCGATCCCAACCAGACCGAGCATGTTGCAGCATATAATCACTCCATAATAAAATCATTGACATTCCTTTTTGAATAAACCATGTATAATTTGTCATTAGTTTCAACTGCTAAAATTTCCTAAATAAAATGCTTGTTAAAGATTTTTGTCGCGATCGTTGCGAACTACCGGCTAGCTTGCCCCAGTCGGATTGCAGATATAAGGAAGTATGTGCGTCTGCCGCCCACTGATTACGTCGCATATCTCGCATGTTTGCACTCATAAATAAATTATTGACATTTTGTCTCTTACCTTTAAATTTAAACCAACCCCCAAAAAAGTCAAGTAGATCTAAAGTAACTATTATTAGGAATACGCCTGCGCTAAATCGGAAAAAGTAGTTAAACCTGTTAAATTGCTTTATAATATTTTGGAAATGACAGCAATACAAATAAATAAAAAAAATCCTAATGTACGTTGCTTAATACAGCATGAAAGTTTAGAACTCGTCTAAACCACATAACTAATGCAGAGTTGAATTCCCGAGGCAACATCATATCTGAAATATTAATATAACCCAAATGGAATTTCGTTACCCGACAGACCGGGGGCAGCGTAATAGCATTTGCAGGTTTGCATCTTTTAATATTTTAAGCAATGTTTTATGTCAGTATCGTATCACTGCGTTTAATTATAAAAACCGAATGATAAATTTATTTATTGCTACCCCATTTCTGAATGCTGTTATTTTTCCATTTTAAAATTTCTATACATGTGGACAAAATTATCAAATATTTTTTAGTATCTCTATTGCTTGGAAATTATTTTACATGAGCATCGTAAACTTATATGTGCTGTTATTATTTTTCTAGTTGGAGAATATATATATATATATATATATATATATATATATATATATATATATATATATATATATATATATATATACAGGGTGATTCAAAAATCTATCACGAAACTTAAGGGGGTGATTCTACTTGACAAAATAAGGGTAGAGCTTCATATAATTTTTTTTCAAAATGTCATTCGTTTTCGAGTTACAAGACGTCCAAGTTCAAGTTTTTATTTTTTGTTTTTTGAATTACTCGCTTACAGGAAAACCGATTTGACTAATATTTGAAAGATAGGCTAAGTCTTCTGCGCTTCATCATTTTAGTAACAATTCACATTGATTGTTTGCCGCTAGAGGGCACTTTACCTACATTGAAAATTGTTTTTTTGTCATAATTTTTTAGTGTTGACAGCTACAATAGTTTTTGGCATAATTTCTGAAAGACTGATGCCAGGCCTTTAAAAAAGGTGCTCTTTATTTACATCGCTAAACCCAACGGTTTAGACGTAAATCACCCTTAAAAATTAAGTGGTAAATTTACTTTTCTCATTTCATTACCACCAGCTACCAGGTAAATAGCTATCAAAGTATACTAGAGCTGTCAGTTTAACATCAAATAAATTCGCTTTTTAAACTATTTAATTTATAATCTTAAAATAACTAATAATGGCTAATCAGTAAATATTCATATTATGGATTATTGCGATATACATTTAATTGATAAAAATTAATGAAACAGTACTAAACAAACTAAAAAAGATTCTCAAAATGTCCCCCATTTTCTTCCATACATTTCCTAACACTCTTCAAAAAATGTCGCCTAACTCGATAAAAAATTTCTGGTGTTTCTTTAATAATTTGGCACTTTTCGATTATCCTGAAGCGAAGATCCTCGACGTTGATTACTGGAATATCGTACACCAATTGTTTCAAATGACCCCAAAAGAAAAAATCCATAGGATTAAGGTCTGGTGACCTCGCTGCCCATGCCAATGGTCCACTTCGTCCTATCCATCGCTCAGGATACGTTGCATTCAAATACTGTCGGACACGTATACTAAAGTGGGGCGGAGCTCCGTCTTGGAGGATCCACATGTTGGCCCTTACTTCCAATGGCACATCTTCCAGATACAATGGGAGACGATTTTGGATAAAATCTAAGTATACGTCACCAGTTAATGGGCCATCAAAGAAATGAGGACCAATAAGGTAATCTCCTATTATCCCTGCCCACACATTTAGTGAAAATCTACGCTGATGTTTCGTTTCTACCACATTGTTTGGGTTCTCGTAAGCATATGTGTGGATGTTGTGTAGATTTGTTATGCCATCACGAGTGAAACCAGCTTCGTCAGTGAATAATATGACGCCAATTAATCGATTATCGTGTTCATACTTAGCTAGGATCTGATTGCACATTTCCAACCGTCTCGGCCGATCATCGTCATAAAGAGCCTGCACCTTTTTTGAATGAAACGGGTAGAGTTGTTCTTCTCTTAGTATCCTCCATGAACTAGCCTGACAGAGCCGCACTTCATTCCCAATTTTTCTAGTACTAATACCTGGATTATCTTCAATAATTTCAAGCACTCTTTCTTCTTGTTGCACGTTTCTAGCAGTTCTAGGTCTTCCCCTATTTCCATTATAACTTTTAAAGGAACCACATTCCGCAAGCCTCCTGTGCACACTGGAAAATGTTTGAGCATGAGGGATATTTCTTTCCGGATAACTCTCCATATAATATCTTCTTGCCAACTCTGCATTACCATTTGCTTTTCCATAACAAAAATGGATATCACAATATTCGATATTTGAATATTGGTGATTAGCCATTATTAGTTATTTTAAGATTATAAATTAAATAGTTTAAAAAGCGAATTTATTTGATGTTAAACTGACAGCTCTAGTATACTTTGATAGCTATTTACCTGGTAGCTGGTGGTAATGAAATGAGAAAAGTAAATTTACCACTTAATTTTTAAGGGTGATTTACGTCTAAACCGTTGGGTTTAGCGATGTAAATAAAGAGCACCTTTTTTAAAGGCCTGGCATCAGTCTTTCAGAAATTATGCCAAAAACTACTGTAGCTGTCAACACTAAAAAATTATGACAAAAAAACAATTTTCAATGTAGGTAAAGTGCCCTCTAGCGGCAAACAATCAATGTGAATTGTTACTAAAATGATGAAGCGCAGAAGACTTAGCCTATCTTTCAAATATTAGTCAAATCGGTTTTCCTGTAAGCGAGTAATTCAAAAAACAAAAAATAAAAACTTGAACTTGGACGGCTTGTAACTCGAAAACGAATGACATTTTGAAAAAAAATTATATGAAGCTCTACCCTTATTTTGTCAAGTAGAATCACCCCCTTAAGTTTCGTGATCGATTTTTGAATCACCCTGTATATATATATATATATATATATATATATATATATATATATATATATATATATATATATATATATATATATATATATATATTCATAACTTGCAGAACACTGCCTAAAAAACACATATTTCATGTTCGATAACTAAATATACAAACAAACAGATGGCGCACCTATGGGGTCCTTACTCTCACCAGTTATAGCCAACCTTTTTATGATATATTTCGAACAAGAGACACTGCAAAAAGCACTCTTAAAACCGAAATTTTGGAAACGCTATGTGGATGATATTTTTATAATATGGCCACATGGAAAAGAACACCTGGACGATTTCCTCATATGCCTGAATAATATCCACCATAGAATCCAATTAACGCTAGAAATCGACCAAGAAGAGAAAATTCCTTTTTTGGACCTGTTATTAACTAGGAAACCCAACAACACCCTAGGTTTTAGCGTATATCGGAAACCTACACATACTGACTGATATCTCAATGCAGAGTTACATCATCATCCTTCTCACAAGCAGGCAGTAGTCAACACACTAATATCAAGATCTCTCCGACTAACAGAACTCGATACAAAACAAGACGAAATAAGACATATTTCAACAGCTCTAGAACGGAATGGTTTCTCACAATCAGACATAAAGAAAGCCATAAAAAGACAAGAGAAAACCACAACAAAAACCAAAGACCAAGATCAAACAAGAAATAAAGCCATATTCCCATACATAAAAGGAATAACGGGCAGAATCGGAAGAATTTTAAGAAAACACGACATACAGCCCATATTTAAACCACAAAAACAATAGCCAACATCCTGGGAAATCCCAAAGATAAGACCAACCTTGAAATTCTTGGAGTTTACAGCATTCCATTTGCAGATTGTCAGCAAACATATACAGGACAAACAAACAGGCGCATCAGTATTGTTCAGTTTTTGCATGCTTCCTTCCGACCTGTCCTTTGCACAGCCAGGTGCATGTCGGTACCCTGATGAGTCTTGTAGAGACGAAACATGTGCCTCTGTCGTATCACTGTGGCGGGGAGGGTAAGTTTTGACTTTCTTCTCGGTATGGTGGTACAGGTAGGTCATCATCTCAATGGTGGTGGAATAGGATAAATTGCGCATATCAGCAAGAATCCAAGAACATAAAAAAAGCCTCGAAAACAAACAGACAACCTCAGCCGTATTTCAACATCACCAAACAACCGGACATACCATCGACTTCGAAAAAACAAAAGAAATAGCACCAGTACAGAACTACAAGGTACGCGTCATAAGAGAGGCCCTAGAAATCGAAAAAGCGGGACAGCTGAATAAACGAGACGATGCTATAAATGTTCTAACTACATGGAAAATATTAATAAAGAATCAAGAAAGAAAACAACAAAAATCAACTAGTACACGAGAGACCTGCATACAAGAACGAAATATATCGCACTCGGCAGAGGGGAGGAGCCTGCGAAGCCGCTCATCCAATCAGGACGCGAGCTAAACAAAACTCTAAATTCATCAGAGGCCACCATCTCAGCGAGTAACGAGACGAACCGCACTTGAAAATGCCAAATGAGATTTTGGCGAAACGTCGTGAAAACGATTTTTTGAACGAACGGATTGAAACCTGGAATAACCAAACTATTCATATATATATATATATATATATATATATATATATATATATATATATATATATATATATATATATTATATATTATATATATATATATATATATATATATTATATATATATATATATATATATATATATATATATATATATATATATATATATATATATTTTAACGTTTTTGATTTTCTTGGGTGTAAAATCCGTTTTATTAATAAAACTGCATATGTTTTATTTGTTATGCATATCTATTGACGTTTCGGTCACAGTTGACATTCTTCAGAATGATTTTTTATAACTATAATAGAAAAAATTTTTTTGCTATATTATAACATAAAATTAATAAGTTAAATATATATATATATATATATATATATATATATATATATATATATATATATATATATATATATATATATATTTATTTATTTATTTATTTTCTATTTCTAAAAAAAAATACAAAAATTTGTATATGTTCAATAATTTGCTCCCTAAACATACAGATATTTTTTAAACATCCTCGAATAAATTCAACTGCTTAACAAGTCATTACAGTTAAAAATTGATATTCAAACTCCTAACTTAAAAGTCAATTAGTCTGTTTGAAAAGCTAAAAGCTTTGTGAATTTTGTTGGAGTTCCACTTTTGATTTTATATACACAGTAACTGTTTTAATTAAACTAACATTCCACGGGTTTGACCTTAACAATTAGTGTCCAATTAGATACTTCAATCAATTCGTAACGAATTTAACGACTGGGTTGCGACGAATCTACGGCACCTAATTAATTGTTAGCTCTCTGATTTCATTATTTCTTCACATTGTATCTAACATGGTGGAAAAGAAATAATACAATTGATCTTTTTATTAGGACGGTATTTATAAAAAGAAATTAAATAGCGAATTCAAGAGTCTTTTTAGAAATAAAATAAGGGAGCAGAAAAATTATTTCAGCGAATGAAAATACAAAAGAGTTTGTTACATCAGTATGTTTGTTTATGGTATTTTGAATTTATATATGTTACGAATACAAAGTCTAGAGGGTGACAAGGAAATTGTATGTTAAAATATGTATTTAAAATAGGATCATTAATACAACTTATTTATTATGTTTATTACCATATAATGTTTTATTCTGTATTTTAAAGGGTATCTGATTTAAGCAGCTAAACAAGGCTTCTTAGATTTAAAGCTAGAATATGTCTCATCTACAGATGGATTTTTACTTTACCGCTTTAACAGAAAATTGCACATACATTGTCTTGATACATTTCATTCCTGGGGCTTTCCTCCAACAGTTTGTGTATTTTATCGAATTATTCGTCCTTTTTTAATCAGTTTTCTTCTTGTCTTTAAATATTCTTATTTTCTCTTTTTGCGACTTCCTTTGCTGCATTGTTCATTATTTACGTAGGTGAATTGTTTATGTTCTTTATTTTCCACCTTCGTGGATTTAAGTTTTCTGCTAGCTGTTCCTGTACATTCACTTTGTAGATACTTTTATTTTATATTAGTTGGTTCATGTGGCGTTATTCTCTATTCTCCCTCATTTTTTTTTTAATTCTGTTGTAAATATTTTCGGAACTTTTACATTCTTAAACATTAATTGTCGTCAATAGATAGAATAACATCTATTACAAATTTTAGCAATTCCTTTTTAATTGGGCCATGTCAATTTATTTTACTATATTTTTCAGAAGAGAAAATTCCTGGCATATAACCCTCTTTCTTCTAGAATGTTCACCAAAGGAGAACCTCTTTCGTTTGTCGCACCGCCTATCTTATATGTACATGTGAATAGTAAACACATAAAAAAAACTGATAGTTTAAAAGTGAAAAATGAAAATCTAAAAACAAAAAATAATGATTTAAGTAAAAATAATATTAAGGAGTGTAAAAAAGTTAAGTTCAGTCAAGAATCAATATCAACGCAATTATGTGATAGATACTAACATATATATTATTTACGAGAAAACAAAGGAAATTCTCAACTACATGACATGAAATTATGAGCTGGTGCTGAAAAATTATATACAAGATTATTTAAAGATCACATTTGCAACAAAACTGTGTTAATTTTTTTGAAACCAAAAAGACATTAACTTTATAATTAAGTATGACGCTCAGTGCTTGATATCATATGAAAGAAAATATATGGAAATTAATAAAATTTAAAAAACTGAAGTAGCGCACCAACACATGAAAAAATAGTTTTAATAACTGAACTTCCTTATGCTATTGTATTATTTATTTTATGACTAGACGTTCATAATTAATAAATGAATGCATATATTTGTAATTAGGGTGTCTCTTCGTTGACTTCTCTCTTATCTAAGTTTTATTTCTGCTTGTTAGTTAAGGTGGCCTGTACAAAATAGTTTTAAAATTATAAAATTGTGCGCTTTTATTTCCTGACCCGAAGCGTTTTTCCGGATAAACCATACAAAATTTATCAAGAGAAAAACAAACAGTGTATTTATGTGACCAAGGGAGTTGAGAAAAGAAAGTATTCGGAAGGAGTGTTCGTAAATTATGAAGGTAGAAAGTTATTTAGAGCAACCATGTCCTCTTTTATGCGATTGTTCTGTGCTACCTGTAGACACACAACGATATTTAATGCATTAAGAGCTGTGAAAGGAAACTTCAATTCCTATTATATAGTTTAACCCGGGCAGAGTGGAAATTTACTTCTTCAGCTTAAAATATATAAAGTGAATATACTGATGTGTGGCTTGAACAAGTTATTTTTTGTATTAAAATGCTCTTTATTTTGTTCAATCCACTTAGGAAAAATGTGTTATCAAGTCGACGTATATATATATATATATATATATATATATATATATATATATATATATATATATATATGAAATAAAATGCGAACAGTAAATGCAAACTTCTCTCCATCATATCATTTATGTGTTAAAGGTTGCACAGTTAGAATAAATTGTAATAGAACGCAATTCATCCCATTCCACCACCATCGAAATGATGGCCCACCTGTATCACCATACCGAGAAGAAAGTCAAAACTTACCCTCCCCGCCACAGTAATACGGTAGAGGTACATGTTTCGTCTCTACTAGACTCATCAGGGTACCGACATGTACCTGGCTGTGCAAAGGACAGATCGGAAGGAAGCATGCAAATACTGAACGCGGCTTCACCGACCTCCCGCCGGATGGCGTATATATGTTTATGCGGCCTTCACGGATTCCTCCGTGTGAGATGCAATAGTAGTGGATATATCCACAAATAATTGAGGTTCGTGATTTGGCTAAAAAGTATAAGTATCATAACAAAATATGTTAACCAACGCTAATTTATTGATTCTCTGATACATTACATTGAAAATTACAATAAATGTCAAAAAATGTACAATTTTGATGGCTTATAGCTACTGTATATACGTAAACACTGTAATGTAAATTTTTTTATAATTTCTTTAGAAAAATATGAAATACTCTACCTTTAATATTGTTTTTACCGAACTTTTTCCGATATAATTTACTTTGCTTCCATAATAGTCCTTCTCTACCTAAAATCCCTTCAATATTGAAATTTGTTTTCAGTAAAAAACATGTATTGTGGAAAATATCTTTCAAATATTTTTATTTTTCAACCTCAATATTAAAAAAGATTTTAATATCTAAAATTTAGAAGGGTTTCATTTTATATTTTATCTTCCCATTTTATAAGAACATCCCAGCAAAATTACCTTTTGCGTTTTTAATAACCTAAGAATATTACACGATAAAAAGTTCTGCCGCTATTGGTGGTATTAAAATTGAAATTTAAAAACATGATTTTTTTAAACAATATAGATCAAAGTGTCAATCTATACTTGTGGCATTGTCTTGTTTGACATATCGTACAGCAAATGCTATTAAAATTAGAATCAAAAAATAAGAGGAAAACATAAAGACAGGACTTTTTAAAAATTTGCATTCTAAACGTCAGAAAAAGAGATAAATTGTTATTTCTTACAATTACAGATTTCTCTCGATCCAACAAAAATATGGACTTGGTTTTTGTTTTAAAATATAGCTTATAATAATATTTAAGAACCGGTTCTCAATTCGTCGACTATGTATTTTTTTATGTATGTAGGTACACCGATTACTTCGAAATAGAGGCACTGATTTGAATGAAATTTTTTACGTTATGTTGCTGCGGTGGTCCCATATTTTTTTTGGATGAAATTGATGCAGTAAAATCCAAAATGGCGCTAACAATATGGTGGCCAAAAAAAATAATTTTGTCCGATTTTCTCCAAAATGGATATGGGGGAATTTTCGGGGTTGTACACAACGAATCTGAAATTATTTTTTAAAAAATCAATATAGCGGATAAAAATATTTAATTTTGTCCGATTTTCTCCAAAATTAATGTGGGGGAGTTTTCGGGGTCGCACATAACGAATCCAAAATATTTTGAAAAAATTTAATATGGCGGATCCAATATGGCGGCCAAAAAAGTCAATTTTGTTCGATTTTTTCCAAAATTGGTACAGGGGAGATTTTGGGGTCGCACAGGACGAGTCTAAAATTATTTTTAAAAAATTCAATATGACGGACGGAAAAATCTATTTTGTTCGATTTTTTTCAAAATTGATATGGGGAAGTTTTTGGGATGGGGGATAAAGATTCTAAATCTCTCGATTTTGTCTAAAATTAGTATTGGGGGATTTTTGTTAGTGTTAATTACGAATTTAAAATATTTTTTGAAAAACAATCTGGTGAATTCAATATGGCGAATTCAATATAGTCAAATTTTATTATTTTTATGATTTTTTGATTTTCTCCAAAACTAATATAAGGGGGTGTAAATTATGAATTTAAAAGTATTTTTTCAGAATTCAATATGGCGAATCCAATATAGTGGACTAAAAAGTTTATATTTTTAGATTTTGTTCAAAGGTGGGACTGAATCGTTTTTAAGGATGTAAATAGGAAATATAAAATTATTTTAAGAAAATCTAATATATCAGATGCAATATGACGGCCTAGAAATTTTAATTTCCGGATTTCACCCAAAATTGGTACCAGAGGGCTTTAAAGGGTTTAGATTTTGATTAGATTAAGACTTTAAAATAATTTTTTTTTATTCAATATGGCAAATCCAATATGGTGGGTTGAAAATTTTACCTTATTCGCATTTTTCAGATTTGGTATTAGGGGGTTTTCGGGGTTGTATATAACGAATATGAAGTTATTTTTTACAACTATTTGGTTGATAAGATACAATATGAGGAAATGAATTATGCATTTTCCGATTTGTCTAAAATTGATATTGTAGGGTTCTTGGGGCGTATACAAACCCAATGTGTAGTATAAAATATATCGGGATAAGAAATTTACGTCTCAAGTGGATTTACTTTGACAGACTAAATATTTGTTTGATACAATTGCACTGGTATTTGGAAAACTTCAAGAATCAAGGAATATTTAGTGGTTCATTTAGGGGTGATATACAACTTTGGATAAAATGGGTACATTTTTCTCACCATGGAATCATTGCGAGGTAAACTAATCTCGATTAGTATTTAGTTCAAAAACTTTATGGATATCGTAATGAATTCAAAACTAAAAATCGAAAAATAAAATTTCAATAGAAAAAATTTAACCGACTTCAAAAAGTGCGCGAAAAATAAATATAAATTTTTATATGAAATTGAAGCGTAAAGACACGTACGTGTGTATCTCCAAAGCCCTAAGGATTTGGTGTACATTGGCTACGTGTAGTTTATTATCTTGTGCGATATATTGATAATAAGAAAAAAACTGTAAAAATCAAGTTCTTATCTCTATTCCAGTAGTCCCCACAAGGCAGGTCACAAATCACTATTAATCTCATTTATGAATCTATTGTATATCACTATTGTTTGTATAGTTTTTTACCATACTTTAAAATAGAAAGTTATTTTATACCGTATAATGCACGGCTTTCTTGAAAATAAAATTGTGATTCTTAAAAAAAAATTATTTATTTTATTTATCACTTTTTAGTTTCTTTTACAATATTTAATTGTCAGTCCGTGGACATCAGTGAAAGAATAAGAGTTTTTGTTCGAAAAAGAATAACAAACTTGACCTTGCAATGACCTTGAAACATAGTTCCACGGTCAGTTTCAAAGCTATAAATATTAAGTACTTTCTACAGAAAGAAACTTATGTCAGAGGACAAACTAGTGAACAGGTTCCTAAACCTGATTAAGGCAACTCAACTTTTCACATAAAACAGCTGTAACAGACGATAAAATAAATCACTGAATTACAGTGTATGAGCTTCTCAACCTTAGCCTGACATATTATCCAGTCTCTAAATATTCAGTTAAATAACATTAACAAACAGTTTTATCATACAACATTTTTATCACTCAAGGACATTTTTCTTTGGAAATGTTCCCATCATGCAACTTGAGACTCAAATCCGCAGCAGATGTAATTGGATATTTATAAAGCTTATATTGATCAGCTGGTCAGCCACCGGAATAATTAAAAAGGGCATTTTAAAAGGGTGGTTTTAAATGAGTCCGTTTAATTACCATTTCGGCCTTTTTAAAACAGGAAAATTATAAAATTTACACCGTTACGTCCATAACAAGTTTCTAATTTTCATTTGTGGATTACAGTTCCGTTTATTACAATGTTAAATTTTAATACTAAAATCTAAATTGTAATGTTTGTTTGAAGGTCATAGACAGCGATGTTCCTGGCGAGGTAGTAGATATATGTTGGACTTCAACTGTCTATGTTTTGTTGAATATCACAACGTTTCGGCTAGTAGTTATTTTTAACCATTTTTAAGTGAAACTGAACAAATTGTTAAGCCACACAAATATTTATACTAAAAGTAAATACAGTGGCGTGTGACCGAGATTAATGCAATCATGCGTGCTACGCTACATACTGCATTAGTTTTAGTTTTTCCTATATACAAATACAGTTTATTAAAGTAATTCGGGTTCCGGTGTACAACCATGAATTCTTTAAATTTCCCTTTTCTCTTGTGTTATTCTCGGTGTATGATTCTAGCAGGCCTATGCAACCTTGATTGAAATAATTGCAGCTATGTGAAAATTGTTTTTTCAACGTCCCTTGATATGGTAAAAGCATTTTCAAGAGGAAATATTCAGATCCAGCGAGATAATCAGACTTTAAATTTTGTGTCGAAAAGTCACACCATACTGTTGGTAACATCACCTGATTTTGGGGCATGTCGACTTAATCACTAGATAAACTTCACGTTTTTGCGGCAAATTAGCAGCAGATTGAGAGCCTTCAAGACTATCGAATGCAGCAATAGCGAAGCAGTACGAAGGATACCTGAGCCGAGTTTGAAGAACCGCTGGTTTAAACGTTTTGAACCGCTGATAGAAGTTTGATCTCTAAAAGCTGTTTTCACAGCTAATTTCGATAATCTAATCGTTTTCATTGGCCAAAACGTCTATTTTTGGAAAAGATCGATTTTCAAATAGGATTTTTCAAGTCTTCCACATTAAAAAACCTCATTTCTGGGAAGAAGAGTTTCTCTTTTTTCTTTCAGATCAACGACGATCTTTCTGACGGCAGCATATACCTTCCAGAGCTTCTGGATGAGGCAATATACCTACGATAAAAAAAAAGGTTAGAGCGACTATAACACACCTATCGGTTCGTGATAACAAAGATTTTTTTAGAACATTAGCTATTATAATATTTGGTGATAATATCCGACGTTCTCTAAGTAGGCTATCATTGCACTTCGATAGCTGAAAGGCGGATTATTGTTGAATATTTCAAGATCGGTTTAAATAGTGTCTCTGGGTTTTCTACTTTTTTAAAATGGAATGCGAATGTAAGGAGTACCTGCTTACGGACTCCTAGGTAAGGTTTCGGGATAAAAAAGGACCCCAGATTCACTTGTGTTTGGCCAAAGATGAAGAAGGTTGCGGCGGAACGGGATCTGGCACATAAAGATCCCGAAACTTTTATACCATAACTTGAGTTTTCCCAGAAATAACTTTTCAAAAAACAAGTCATTTTTCGCGGATAATAAAAGACAATGACATTCTTATTTTTCGTGAAAAAAACATAAAAATTAAATAGCAAAACTTAACCCTCCAGAGACATTACGCTTGATAAAATTTCAACATTTTACTTGCGACATCCACTTAGCTTGTTTTTCGGGAATATCTAATTTTTACACTTGTTTTACCGAAGCGATCTTCTTACCAATATATATTTGCGAACTTTCCCCTGCTAATTATTTTTTTCAACGAATAATTAGTAAACCCCGAACTTTTTAAATTAAAATTTTTCAATTTATTTTAAAGACGTCTAGAGCACTTCGGCTCTTCTCCCAGAGGCATACCCATAATCCCTTAATAAATTTTGGCTAGAAAATTTTTTTTCTTTCTTCAAAATTTAAGAGCATGGCTCATTCCCAAGTTACACAAATAGATAGCAAGAATGGTGAGGCGGCTTGGCTTCTCGCTGGGTCGGGCGGTTATGGTGGATCCTCTCCGGCACCACCTGCGTGGTGCCCCTTTCAACAACCCGAATATTCTATGTTCACTTATACTCAACTAGCGACCCGCCCCGGCTTCGCACGGGTGCAATGCTGATACTAAATACACTACAGAAAAACTGTGACTATTTATTTTATTTTTACAACAATTATTACATCGGCCTCCGACGCGCTATTTATAGGCACGCTGCCGCCGCCCCGGTCGGCTAGTACCGCCGCAAGCACTACTTCTCGCAATTTTAAATCTGTAATATCTTCGAAAATATTCATTTAAATCTTGTGCTGTAAAGGACCATATAGATCTATATTAAATCAACAATGTATTTAAGCTATTTAATTGAATAAGGATTAATGCTGTATTGGTTAAAATCGCTTCAAAATTTGCCATTATTTGTCGTAAAAAGTAAATGACAAAAAAATGTTATTGTGGGATATCTATGAGAGATAGACATATACCATCGCGGAGTTTTCTGTAGACCTTTTCAATGTGTACAAATAATTAGTACATTATTTTGATAAATCTCGTAGGGTTCAGCCTGCGTTTGCAATGTAAGCGGAAAAAAATATGATAATTAACGACATTACATTAGAAACCTCAAAAATAACAGTATTTCTCCACTATTTAATGGATGTTATTATACATATAAACCTTCCTCTTGAATCACTCTATCTATTGAAAAAAACCGCATCAAAATCCGGTGCGTAGTTTTAAAGATTTAAGCATACAAAGGGACATAGGGACAGAGAAAGCGACTTTGTTTTATACTATGTAGTGATAAAAACCCCTGCAAGGTTCGTTCGATGCGGAATTCAGACAATTCCCTCAATTCGAAGATGAAAGCAGCGTTCAATTCAACCTAGGACCAGCTAATCCAGGATAATCGATACCTAGGCTTCACTAAAATTATACTCAAGAGATACAATCTGGTGGAGAAGAACGATTGTGCTACAAGACAAATAAAAATAGGAACTCGTGTACTGTAACCAGCGCTGATTTGTTGTCAGATTGTCGCGCGATCTCTACGAATATTTACAGACCCGTACCCGTAGAAACGGTACGCAATCCGTATGTGGCTTAAGAATTTGTTCAGTTTCACTTGAAAACAGCTAAAGATAACTACTAGCTGAAATGTCGTGATATTCAACAAACAATAGGCGTCCAACATATATCTATTACTTCGCTAAATTGTGTTGTTGAAGAGACATTAAAGAGTTTGTTTGAAGGTCATAGACAATGATGTTTGTTGTGAAGTAGTAGATATCTGTTTTGTTGAATATCACGACGTTTTGGCTAGTAGTTATCTCTAGCCGTTTTCAAGTAAAACTAAATAAATCTCTTAGCTACATGACTATTTATACTAAAAGTAAATGCAGTGGAGTGTGACTGAGATGGGTGCTGTCATGCCCGCTATAAGCAAAATCCCATTTTTATGCTGCATTTAGTTTTAGTTTACAATTATTAAGAAGTGGTTTCCACACTTCTCTTATATCTGAAGATGGTTTACTAAAATAACTGGGGTTCTGATGTATAACCGCGGCTTCTTTGAGTTTTCGTTTTCTCCAACGTTGTTCTCGGTGTAGTATTTTAGCTTCAGACCATTTTATGTAGGGTCAAACCAACAACTCAAAGGGACATGAAGAACTGTGTATATCAGATACCATGTGAATGTGGATAACTACTAACCGAAACGTCGCGATATTCAACAAAAATAAAGACAATGGAAGTCCAACTAAGCCACTAAAAAAAATAGGAAGCTCTGGTGCTTTGTGGATCTGATATCTTCTGATGCAAATTTAAAATAATATTTCCTAAATTATTTTCAAAATTTATGTACTAGTGACAATTTTCACGATCCTCTTCTTTTGAAAGCTTCATACTTTTAAAACAGATTAAGGTAGTAAATATGTTGTTATTTTTTTATTAAAAGCCTTTTTAATATTCCTTTATTTGGCAATTTTCCTTTATAACGGTATGGTACGCCATGCTATGCGACCCAGCTTGTATTCTAAAAAACGCCAAACTAAGCAGAACGGTTTCAATTTTCGCTTTATATGGGCCATTTTACTTCACATCTTGAATATAAATTCTACTAAAGTCGGAAAATCAGCCGTTATGGCATGGTTTTACGCCTTAACGCGAGAGTTTTTAGGTCATGGCTTGTTTCTGGAATACCTGTAAATCTGAATGCGTATCCCCTTTTCTTAAAATATTTTAAAATAATAAGAAGGTATATTAATGATAGTTTGAAATATTTCTGTTGGTGGTAATTTAGAAGGTTCCATAGTTTGCTTTCAACTAACTCAATATTAGACGTGAGGCAAAATTATTAAAAAATAAAGGGTATGTAAATATTTTTTTTGTTATCCTGATCATGGAATAACTGCAAGTTGACAATGCCTTTCATAACAAAATCATCTTTAATGACGACTTTTACTTCAACGAGTTTGTTAATAGACAGAATTTTCAGCTTTGGGGAGCAAAAAACTTCATGTCTTGCCAAAACTTACGTAGCCAAAGAGCTTGGTGGTGGCTTGGATATAGTTTCACAAAAATTTTTTTATATCTGGACCTTTTGATTACGAATATTAAAAGTGGATTCCCCAAAAATGATCAAGTTAACAAAAAAATTGTTAACAATTAAAAAATTGTTTTTTTTTTGTAAAATAAAAAATATTTTCATGTTCCTCGGCCGATTCTAAACAAAAAATCTCTTGTGATTTTTCGATCTGACGCATAGTTTTTAAGTTAAAAATCGTTAAATGTTTGAAAAATATAATTTTTTGTCACTTTTCAACATTAATAACTTTTGATGTAAATATTTTCGATTTCTACTCTCAATTTATAAACTATAAACTTTAATGTTTCACCTCTTTTTGTCTGTTTAAATAGTAAATTTTGACAAACTCTGACCGAAAAGTAAAACATTATTACATATAGTAATATAAAGAAATTATGCACTATCAGAGAAATGAATAGTTGACTTTTATATACTGTTCATTGAAATAAAGCACCGAAAAAATAAAAAAAAACGCATACATTTAATCTTATATTTAAGAGGATATTCAATTTTTGATGTTTATTAACAGGATCAAATACCTAATATTTTTGTTTAAATTAGGCTGGTCTAGATGTGGCTCAAATTTCCTATTTTCATTCTGTCGTTAACAATGTTTTTATCTTTTTTAATTTCTATCATTTCTTTTATCTGTAATTTTTGGTAATTCACATCTTTGTTCTTAATTATGGTACTGATGTAATTAAAGGTATGTTTTTCGTCCTGTGTATATTTGTTTAACGCTTTTGAGGCATTTTTCGTATATTTATGGCCATTCAATCTGTTCTTTAGCAATTGGCTTTTCATGCCTATATAATTTTTGCGACAATTTGTGCAAGGGATCGAATATACTACATTTGATTTATTCATGAGAGGAGTTTAACTTTTTAAGTTCGTGAATAGTGTATTTAATTTATTATGTGACCTGTGACATACGATAATATCATGCTTTTTTAAAATGTGTTCTATTTTTCTGACAGTTCACTAGTGTAAGGTAATGCTACATATTTTTGCTGTTTATGTTCTATGTTTCTTGTTATTAGGTTATTATAAAATTTATATGTTCGTTTATTAATTATTTCTATTTTAGACGTGAACTGTAATTTTTCATTGAAACTGTTAAACTCTTGGAGAATTATATTGATTTTATTCTGTGGCACTGCTGCTTTGCAATCATCAACAAGCCGTTTGAAAAATAATTATATAAATTATTATAATAAATTAAAAAGCAATAAAAACATTACACTTTCGCATTGCAATTAATCCCAACTTGTAGTTCTTAACTGGAGCTATCAATTGCTGCACACAGAATTTGGAATTACTTATTTAATCAAAAATTATTGATGTCACATGAAAAGTGACAAAAAAAGCTATTTTTAATATGTTTAACGTTTTCACACATAAAAACTATGTATGTTTGCATGTTTATAACAAATTATCGATCATTTTTCTGGAATTCACCATCGATACTCGTAATCAGGGGTCAAAATACATATAAAAAATTTTGATGGAGGCATGTCTCTTCATCGGTTACGAAAACCTATTGAACTCCACGATTTATGATAATTTTTGATTGTAAGATTGTAAGAATTTGTTTTTCGTATCCCAATCTAGGACAGATGCTTTCAGCTAAGAAAAGCAAATGTGCAAAGTGATTGCAGAAAAAACTAAGAGTCAATAGTTGCTAACATAATGCGTATCCCACACGTGTTCAGCTGATTTTTTTCTATGTACTATCATCCTATACTTTTTATTTTAACTTTTCAACGCAATATTTTATAAATGGATCGTCCTGTATTTTAATAACACTAGGCGTATTGAAAATTCGTTAAGGTAGCATCCTTTTTCATCACATTCCTGTCATCCGTTATTACAAACAATTTACGGTATATGCACAAATAGTAAGAAAATATACACCGTGCAAAATGAGGCGGTATCCTTGATGTGACAAAAAAACTTTTCTCAGATAAGATATTTACGGTCCATTTAGTTCGGAGCAGCATTGTAAAAAGTGATTTAGTGAGATGTGAAAAGCGGGGACGAAAGGAACAGATGGGCAGAAAATTTTGTGACAAATGATGGAAGTCCTTTTTAGCCAAACAGTTTTTTGTTTTGTTCCATTATAAAATACACAAAAGAGGGTCGAATGATATTTTACTTGATTGGCCTGTTATTTGCAATGTCCCGAATCGAGATTAAATTGATGTGTTAATTCGCTTTAGATATATTTGAACTTGTTACACGCATCGTTATTTATTTATATACAGTGTTAAGCCCGATAGATGCTTTGGTCATCCAATTAAAGGGCATGTACAAAATAAATTACATATTGAGCAATCTGTAAATATTACGGAGTAAAAGGTTTGAGTGAATTATATTAACTAAATTTTTTCCAATACTGTTTAGGA
The DNA here is from genome assembly GCA_034092305.1 of Diaprepes abbreviatus. Taxonomy (NCBI): domain Eukaryota; kingdom Metazoa; phylum Arthropoda; class Insecta; order Coleoptera; family Curculionidae; genus Diaprepes; species Diaprepes abbreviatus. The sequence continues at coordinate 490,666 of JASJET010000051.1, read as the reverse complement.
GAAGTGTATCGTAGAACTTACAGTTAGGTAAACGTGTAAAGGGTATATCGAACAAATAACTAAAATTTCATGATAATGTATACAGGTATGTTGGTAATTCATTTTAATTTAAACCCCCAGAATGCAGATTTTAATAAGATTTACTTTATGAAACTAATAAAATTTTTATCAGAAATTTTTAAAGTCGGCGCTAAATTATTTCTAAATGAAACATAACTCCTAATATATGCAAATTATGGTAAGAAAGCACTTATGAATAAAGTATTTTTAATCTGTTTGGGAATCACATTTTGAACCTTATCTAATACCTAACAAAATGTTCTTTCTTACCATAATTTGTATATATTAGTAGTTATTTGTTTCATTTAGAAATAATTTAGCGCCGACTTTAAAAATTTCAATTTCATATAAAAGTGTATAGTTATTTTTCAGTTTTTAGCACACTTTTAGAAGTCGGTTCAATTTTTTTTATAAAAATTTTATTTTTCGATTTTTAGTTTTGAATTCATTATGATATTCATAAATTATTTGAACTAAGTGCTAATCGAGATTAGTGTACCTCGCAATGACTCCAAGGTGGCAAAAAAGTACCTATTTTATCCATAATTGTAAATCACTCTAAAATGAACCACTAAAAATTCTTTAATTCTTAGAGTTCTCCAAATACCATGAAATTGTGCCAAACAAATATTTAGTCTGTCGTAATAAATTCACTACCATAAATTTCAAATTAATTTTAGATTGATAATATAGGCCCCAAAACCTTCCAATATCGATATTTAAAGAATTTAAGACGTAAATTTCTAAGTCCGATATATTTTATATTGCATATTGAGTTTGTATACGTCCCAAAAGCCCCGCAATATCAATTTTAGATGAAGCCGGAAAATGTAAAATTTTTGTATCTTATCAGCCTAACAGTTGTAAAAAATTAACTTCGTATTCATAATACACCACCCCCCAACCCCCTAATACCAAATCTGAAAAAATGTGAATAAGGTAAAATTTTCAACCCACCATATTGGATCCGCCATATTGAATTTCAAAAAAAAATAATTTTAACGTCTTAATCTAATCTAAATCTATCTATGATATCCATAAATATTTTGAACTAAGTACTAATCGAGATTAGTGGACCTCGCAATAACCCCGAGGTGGCAAGAAAGTACCCATTTTATCCAAACTTATAAACCATCCTAAAATGAACCCCTAAAAAATCTTTGATTCTTAGAGTTCTCCAAATAACAGTAAAATTGTATCAATCAAATATTTAGTCCGTCATAGCAAATCCATCTGATATTTTAAATTAATTTTAAATTGGTAATATAGGCCCCAAAACCTTCCAATATTATCAATATTTAAAGAACTTGAGACGTAAATTGCTTAGCCCAATATATTCTATACTGCATAGTGAGTTTGTATACGCCTCAAGAACCCCGCAATATTAATTTTAGACAAAATCGGATGTAAAATGTAAAATTTTCAGTCCCTCATATTGTATCTTATCAACCTAATAATTGTAAAAAATTAGTTTCATATTCGTAATACACGACCCCGAAAACACCCTAATACCAAATCTGAAAAAATGCAAATAACGTAAAATTTTCAACTCACCATATTGGATGCACCATATTGAATTTCAAAAAAATAATTTTAACGTCTTAATATAATCTAAATCTAAACTCTTTAAAGCCCCCTAGTACCAATTTTGGATGAAATCCAGCACCTGACATATTAGATTTTCTTAAAATAATTTTATATTCGCTATTTACATCCTCAAAAACGATTCAGTCCCACATTTGAACAAAATCGACAAAATGTAAAATTTTTAGTCCCCTATATTGGATTCGCCATATTGAGTCCTGAAAAATATTATTAAATTCATAATTTACACACTTAAAACCCCCTATATCAGTTTTGAAGAAAATGGAAAAATATCAAAATTTTAGGATGTCATATTGAATCCGCCAGATTGAGTTTTTTAAAAAGTATTTTAAATTCGTAATTAACACTAACAAGAATCCCCCAATACTGATTTTATACAAAATCGAGAGATATAGAATCTTTAATCCACCATCTTGGATCCGCTATATTTATTTATTTTTAAATAATGTCAGATACGTAATGTGAAATCCCAAAAACTTCCTAATATCAATTTTGAAAAAAATCGGCCAAAATTAATTTTTATTCGCCATATTGGATCCGTCATATTTATTTTTTAAAAATAATTTCAGATTCGTTATGTGCGACCCTGAAAACTCCCCCATGCCAATTTTGGAGTAAATTGAACAAAATTTATTTTTTCATCCGCCATATTGGATCCGTCATATTGAATTTTTTAAAAATAATTTTAGAATCGTCATGTGCAACTCCGAAAACTCTTCTGTACAAAATAGGACAAAACAGATTTTTTTCCCGCCATATTGTTCCGTCATATTGAATTTTTAAAAAATATTTTGGATTCGTTCTGTGCGACCCCAAAAACTCGCCCACACCAATTTTGGAGAAAATTGGACAAAATTAAATTTACTTGTCCGCCATATTGGATCCGCCATATCTATTTTTTTTAAAATAATTTCAGATTCGTTGTGTACGATCCTGAAAATTACCCCATACCAATTTTGGAGAAAAACGGACAAAATTAATTTTTTTGGCCGCAATATTATCAGGGCCATCTTGGATTTTACTGCAACAATTTCATCCAAAAAAATACGGGACCACCGCAGCAACTTCCTGAACATAACGTAAAAAATTTCATTCAAATCGGTGCAGCGGTTCCGGAGTAATCGGTGTAAATACATAAACAAAAAACATACATAGTCGACGAATTGAGAACCTCCTTCTTTTAGAAGTCGGTTAAAAACTCCCTAAAATATGTCTTGTGTGAAGCACAAGGGAGGTTTAAAATTATTTCATCAAAATATTGATATGAATGGAATGAAATTATATTATTTTATATCAAAAGGACTTTACTAAATAGAGAAAAAATACAAATAGGTGGATCGATAAAAAAATACATTGAAAATTATAACAAAAAGAAAAACAAATCTCAAGACTGGATTAAAAACAAAACCAAATTACTCTTATACATGCCTATTAGATAAATAAGGTCAAAGCTCTCATCATTAAAATAAAGAAAATTAATATTAACCGCACGGCCAGCAAATGTTAATGATCACTTGAAAACTACAATTATAATCCCTTCTATTAAAGTGGTAGCGGAAGTAATTGAGAATACGACTGCTGTTCCCGCTTAATTTTCCAGGAATAAGATATTTAATGATAGGTACGCACGGGCGTGAAATTTCGTAATAATAAATTATCGATTGAGACAGATAATATTTTTTAACTTATTTTAATAAAAAGAGGGTGGGTAAGATGACACATTGTAATTAAGTTTGAAGACCCATACTTCATGACTAATGCGTCTAAATAAAAAATGTTATATAAGATATGAGATCAGAGATACCTTTTTTTACAATTTCCTCGCCACATCATAATCTTAAATTTTATCTGTTCGAGCATACACTACTGGAGGCAGTATACAATACTCCGTGTGCGTTACACGGCAAAGAGGGAGAGGGCGAATACGGAGTATGCTATCTCTCTTGCTCTGAAACGCAATTGGCCGGCGCATGCTTCGATGAGAGCAGGGAACAAAATTAAACGTTCGAAGCGAGAGAGATAGCATACCCCATATTTCTACTCTCTGTTTCTCCCTCTGCTATGTAACGTGCGCAGAATATTGCACCCTGCCTCTAGTCCTGTATTCTCGAGGTTCACACTTACAAAAAAAATTTTGGCTTTATTAAAAACGTGTTTGCTTTTTAAAATATTACTTAACTTCCACTTTTTTTATGTTCTAAAATACTCCAAGTACTTCAAGATACAGTATAATACAAAGAAATAGTGTTCAAGTCCTCTATACAGCTTCACCTGTTTAGCATGTTAAAAGTAACACAATTTTTTTTCCTTTTCCAATAAATATTCCATTCAAGATTCAGTTTTTTTAACCGACTTCTAAAAGAAGGAGGTACTCAATTCGTCGATTATGTATTTTTTTTATGTATGTACACCGATTACTCCGGAACGGCTGCACCGATTTGAATGAAATTGTTTACGTTATGTTCAGGGAGTTGTTGCGGTGGTCCCACATTTTTTTAGATGAAATTCGTGCAGTAAAATCCAAGATGGCGCTAACAATATGGCAGCCAAAAAAATTAATTTTTCCTTTCTCCAAAATTAGTATGGGGAAGTTTTCGAGGTTGCACATAATGAATTCAAAACATTTTAAAAAAATTCAATATGGCGAATCCAATATGGCGGACAAAAAAATCGGTTTTGTCGGATTTTCTCCAAAATTAGTACAGGGGAGTTTTCGGGGTCATGACGAATCTATAATAATTTTCAAAAAATTCAATATGGCGGATGAAAAAATCAATTTAGTCCGATTTTCTCCAAAATTGGTATGGGGAGTTTTCGGGGCCTCACATAACGAATCTGAAATTATTTTTAAAGAATGCAATATGGCGGACAAAAAAAATCAATTTTCAGCAAAATTGATATGATAGCACGTTACGAATTTGATATTATTTAAAAAAAAAATTAAATATGGCGGATCTAAGATGGAAGATTAAAGATTCTACATCTCTCGATTTTGCCTAAAGTCAGTATTGGGGGATTTTTGTTAGTGTTAATTACGAAATTAAAAAATTTTACATTTTTTGACTTTCTCCAAAACTGATATGGATTCAATATGGCGAACGCAATATAGCTGACTAAAAATTTAACATTTTTCGATTTTGTTCAAATGTGGAACTAAATCGTTTTTGAGGATGTAAATAGCAAATATAAAATTATTTTAAGAAAATCTAATATGTCAGATGCAATATGACCTTTTAGAAATTTTAAATTTCTGGATTTCATCTAAAATTGGTATTAGGGCGCTTTGAAGGGTTTAGATTTAGATTAGATTAAGACGTTAAAATTATGAATTCAATATGGCGGATCCAATATGGTGGGTTGAAAATTTTACCTTATTCGCATTTTTTCAGATTTGGTATTAGGGAGTTGGGGGGTGGTATATTACGAATATGAAATTAAGTTTTTATAACTGTTAGGCTGATAAGATACAAAAATTTTACATTTTCCGGCTTCATTTAAAATTGATATTGCGGGGTTTTTGGGACGTATACAAACTCAATATGCAATATAAAATATATCGGGCTAAGAAATTTACGTCTCAAATTCTTTAAATATCGATATTGGAAGGTTTTGGAGCCTGTATTACCAATCTAAAATTAATTTGAAATTTAAGATAGTGGATTTACTATGACAGACTAAATATTTGCTTGACACAATTTCATTGGTATTTGGAGAACTCTAAGAATTAAAGTTAAAATTTTAGTGGTTCATTTTAGAGTGATTTACAATTATGGATAAAATGAGTACTTTTTTGTCACCTTGGAGTCATTGCGAGGTACACTAATCTCGATTAGCACTTAGTTCAAATAATTTATAAATATCATAATGAATTCAAAATTAAAAATCGAAAAATCCAGTTTTTATAAAAAAATTGAACTGACTTCTAAGAGTGTGTTAAAAGGTGAAAAATAACTATAAATTTTTATATGAAATTGAAATTTTTGAAGTCGGCGCCAAATTATTTCTAAATGAAATAAATGACTACTAATATATACAAATTATGGTAAGAAAGCAATTACAAATAACGTATTTTTAATCTGTTTATGCGAATCACATTTTGTCAGGGATTAGTTAGTGGCGCCGACTTCAAAAATTTCAATTTCATATAAAAATTTCTAGTTATTTTTTACTTTTTAGCGCACTTTTAGAAGTCGGTTCAATTTTTTTATAAAAATTTTATTTATGATATAATGCTATAAAATTTTTATATCAGAATTGTATTTGCAGCATTATTTTCCCAGTTTTAAACGCATTAATAGGTAGTTCGAAAAATCCCGAGACTAGCACATAACGTAAATGTTGACTCTATCCATATGATTTTTAGTTCATCATTGGTCAGCGAAATATTCAAGTTTTGACATTTTCAAAACTTTTATTTGAAGGAAAAAATACCGTTAAACTCAAGAATGGCCTGAATGATATTATAAGGAATGAGTTCCATCGAAAGCAACCATTTGTTGCTGGTTTGCTGAATTCAAAAGCAGTCGTACAGACCAAATAGATGCTTTACCTTCTGGGCGCCCAAATTAAGCTGTTACATGGGAAAACAACAAAAATATTCACAATTCCTATAACAAGTATGAAATTGCCAGTGGTGTTTAACAAGGTACACGTTGAGTCTGAATTTCCGATATGTTAATAAATGACATCGTTTTAAATATGTCAGACGGAGATGTCACTTTTAATGCCGACGATATTTGTGTGATTGTTAATTATAAGAACGTAGTGGGATTGTCTAACAAGTCAACTCCCCAGGTAAATAAAATAAAAACTAAATATAATAAAAATTGTATTATTTTAAATGAAACCAAAAGTAATTTATATTGTTTTACTCTGTTGCCTTGATAAGTATAATAAATTTATTAAACAGAGTAAATTTGTTATATTTTATAAGATTTATATTGATACCTTGGTAGACTCATATTGCTATTTTAGTAAATAAATTATCAGTCTGTAATTTAACCATTTTTTATTCTAAGAAGTGGTTTCACATGATACTCAAATATCACATTCTTAGGCTTGTGTAAGTCCAAAAATAATTAATTTTTTGATGAAGTAACAGTCTGGAGATCAATTGCATATTTGTTAGTTAGAAAAGAAGACTGCTTGGTACGTTTGGTCTGAATTCTGGAGATTTATATAAACGAATATTTATAAAAAAAAGGAATATGAACAATTTTTATTCTTTAAGTTATTGAAGCCAAGTGTAACGTTACCTAAATATATTTAAAAAATATGGAGATGTAAATAGTTATACCACTAGAAATGATAAACTTTACATTGCTTACACCTATAATAATCTACTAGATCATTTCAAAGTACATATAGAGAATTGTAAATTTATGAGGCATATCAAGAATTTTATTTACTTACTTAACTTTAGTATCGTTTTGTAACAATTTCGATAGTTATAAATACAAGTCTGTAAACGATTTTTAGAAGCTTTTGATTTAAATAAAATTATTAACGATATTGTTTTACATTACTTGTACTATTTTCGCATCTTTAAAGCAATTAAATTAGGTGATAAAAGGACGATAACTAAAATTGTATAATTATTACTTAAAGGCTACAATTATCAAACCCCCATTCAAGAAGGAAAGGAAACAATTACCACCGCTATTTCAGCTTAGCTATCTAGAAATAATGTGGTTTAATATGTGTGAAACATTTATTTATAGTATAGCTGTTGCTGAGCTTAAACTAATTTTAAATATAGTTGAAACTGAAAGTTCAGGTTACATGCATTACATTCAAAAAATATCGGCGTCAATTTTGGCACTATAAAACAATTTATAATTTTTTTTGTTCACGTATCTTCACTTAGAGTAAGGAGCTCATAAACCCATTGTTTTGAGATATATGAACTTGAAGTTACGATTTTTTTAGAGGATTTTGTTAAAACACAATAATGGATACTATTGAAAATTTCGAAACTAATGGTTCTAGAGAAAAACTTTAAACACAGAAGTTGTACCTGACCCTGTTTTGGGAATCTACCCTCGTAATCAGGGAGTCAACATACATATAAAAAATTTTGATGGAGTCATATCTCTTAATCCGCTATGAAAACCCACTTGGTTCTACGCCCTACAAGATTTATAATTTTGTGGTAATATTGCACCGAAAAAGGAAGGTTATTAAATTAACCAAAAGTGATTTACCCTAGTAACTTTAAATTACATTCGATTATGGATAACTTATAACTTAAATTGCATCATACATATTATGTATAACTTTGCAGAGTAAAACGGTTTTGCTAAAACTTTGCTTTTAAGTATGCGGAGATCAAGCAAAGTTTACTGATTGTGTCTAATAAGGAAACCCTATTAGAGAATTGTCCCTTAGAGAATTTAATATCTAATATCACCATTGCTTGTATTAAATTTTCGCAATTAGATGGAGTGATTACATATATTAGGCAGTATACCTAATTTGTTTTAGAATTTTGTTGAATTTTATTTTATTTCAGTGCTTATATAAGTCAAATTAAAGGTTGTCCGTTAATACATTGTAATTACCCCACTAATTTGAAATTATTATTGGATCTGTATTGTTTGCATATATATCACTTTAATTAATGTAAAAATATGTGACTAGAAAATAGCTTCGGTGGATACATAGACAAAATTATCGAATATTTATTAATTATATTATTTTTGGTGAATTAAGTCATTTTAACACTTTGTACTAGCAACAATTTATCAAACAAAGTTAATGCTAATAGTTTTTAGAATTAAAGAAATTTATTCTAAACTTAAGACTTGAAATTGGAACGACAAGCAGTGGTATTTGATTAAAATAAGGGAATAGTTACTAATGAGTATGCTTTCCTGGAATTCTAATTATGGCTAACATCATTTTCGACATGTTACTATATAAAGTTCAAAAGTATTCTTGAGGAATTGTGTTTTTTTTTTTCATATTATACAAGATGTCCAATTTTCGATGGGTTTACGAATTATCATCGTTATTAGTAAAAATAGAAGGATAAGATTTTCGTGGCACTGTGCTACTTTTTTAAGAAACGAACTATGCCACTAAAGAATTTTCATATACCTCTACGTTTTGGAGATACAGAGCGATTTTAAAAATTAAACATTTTGGGGCACCCCTCGTATCTCGATAATTTTGAATTGTGTTGCAAATTTAAATAAAATATTTATAAAAAAAAATTGAACCGACTTCTAAAAGTCCGCTAAAAAGTGAAAAATAACTAGAAATTTTTATATGAAATTGAAATTTTTGAAGTCGGCGCCAACAAAATGTTATTCGCATAAACAGATTATAAATACTTTACTTGTAATTGTTTTCTTACTATAATTTGTATGTATTAGTAGTTATTTATTTCATTTCAAAATAATTTGGAGCCGACTTCAAAAATTTCAATTTCATATAAAAATTTATAGATATTATTCACTTTTTAGTGCACTTTTATAAAAAATTTAATTTTTCGATTTTTAGTTTTGAATTCATTATGACTCCAAAGTGGCAAAAAAGTACCCATATCTAAAATTGTAAATCACCTTAAAATGATTTTTAAACAATCAAAATTTCAGTAAGAAAATAAAGAAATCTTTCTGCCGTATTTAAATAGTTTGTTATATATGTAATTCTCCTTTCAGGCAGAGAATATGAAAAATATATGTACAAACAGTTTATTTCCTGCAAATATCGCTCTGGTCCTCTCTCCATACGCGTTTCGATCACCTCATGATCTCGTCAGTGGAGCTGTATCGGACCGAGAGCAACATTAGCAGGAAATAACTGATATATGAACCATACATTTCGAGGTATGTCCGCAGGATATTACACCCGCCGACTACCAACTTCGATGTCAGACTGAAAAATATCGCCAGTCGAACGACATCTATGAATCAATGGAGTAACGTGAAATTTTTAAACAATAAAAATTTCAGTAAGAAAATAAAGAAATCTTTCTGCCGTATTTAAATAGTTTGTTATAGCTTTGTTCGCGGTAAGGATTTAGAACCGATTCTGAACTAATACGCATGCGCAGTTGAAATAGCAGCGTTCGCGGATAACAAAGTTCAGAATTTTTAGTTACAGTCCCATGTTCGCGGAGAAAATAATTCGGTTCGAAATCGATTCTGAACCAGTCCTACCGGTTCTAAGGATTGAAGAAGAACTGTAAGTTCGGAATTTTATGCAGCGCCAGCTTTCATGCTGCGGCCGCAATGTGCAACTATTTGACAATTGTTTTTATTTTATTTTAGGTTTTTCTCTTGTTTATGTCATTCGTTGCATTTGATGTTCCAGTATATATTTTATTATATTATTTGGTTTTACTTTAATTAGTGTTAATCGACCTAGAATCTTAAATAATAAGTTAAAAAAGTGTTAGTTTGAACCTAAAAAAAAATATATTTTTAGTGAATACTCCCATTATGTCAAATCATTTATCATCCAGCGATGAGGAGTTAAAAAAAATTTTAGAGTTACTCAAAATTCCTAAAAATGCTAATTATTTTGAGTAAATTTTGCCCCCCATTTTCAGTTAAGCTGAGAAATGGACAAGAACTGGCGTGTATTATGGTTTGCGATAAATGAAGTTGCATCATAAAAATGTTTTTTGAATCAAAAAGAAATGGACCTAAAACTATTGCGTTTTATTTTTTGTTTAGAAAAACCCCCATCTTTTTATTAGGCGTATGTTTAGAATTAGATTTACTTTTAGGCTCCCGAAATATGAACTTAACACAAAATAGAGAGTAAACAATAGATATCTGTTAAAATATATATTTGTTTATCAAAAATTCTATTCAGCAAAATACAAGACGTTTTATTCCAAAAGGAACTGACAGTTAGACTTTATATTATATAAGAATAACAATTATAATTCAATATTTCTTTAAAATAATACAAATAATAAAACGTAATATAAGACAGTTTTAAGTTATTTAAAACAAAAAAAAAACAACTAGTTTAATCAGCATTTAACACCGTATGCATACCAGAGTGGACGATTCAAAATTCCAAAATCGTTCGCGGTAAAAACAAATCCTGAACCGGTTAATAACTGAGCATGCGCTGTACGGCAATCCTGAACTAATTCCGTACTAGTTCTGAATCGGTTCGGAAAGTGACCCGCGAACAAAGCTTATATATGGAATTCTCCAGGCAGAAAGATTTCTTCATTTTCTTACTGAAATTTTGATTGTTTAAAAATTTCACGTTATTCCGTTGATTCATAGATGTCGTTTGACTGGCGATATTTTTCAGTCTGACATCGAAGTTGGTAGACGGCAGGTGTAATATCCTGCCGACATACCTTGAAATTTATGATTCATATATCAGTTATTTCCTGCTAATGTTGCTCTCGGTCCGATACAGCTCCACTGACGAGATCATGAGGTGATCGAAACGCGTATGGAGAGAGGACCAGAGCGATATTTGCAGGAAATAAACTGTTTGTACATATATTTTTCATATTCTCTGCCTGAAAGGAGAATTACATATATAACAAACCTTAAAATGAATCACAAAAAATCGTTAATTCTTAGTGTTCTCCAAATACCAGTGAAATTGTGTCAAAAAAATATTTAGTCTGTCATAGTAAATCCACTGTCTTAAATTTCAAATTAATTTTAGATTGGTAATATAGTCTCTTTTTCACTGAGTTATAGGGTTTTAGGATTATGGGGTTTTAGGGCTCAAGCTTAACGCGTTTTAAGGTTATGGGGTTGATAGGATATATGATTATTGGGCTTTATTTGGGGTTTTATTGAATTTTATGGTTTTTAGCATATTTTTATGTTAGAAAAAGATCTGAAGTGATAAGATTATTTGGACTTCAGATTCAGTTTTAGCATACTTATTACATACCGGGTGTCAACGGTTCTATTAGACAAGTCATAATTTCTACAGTATTATGTGTATCAAAATGAGAATTGGTACAAATAAATGGTATGTGAAGGGGGGAGTTTTCGCATATTTTCCACTTTCCGGCCACTTCCGGTTTCACCGGAAATGGCCCCGGTTTTGAATTTTTAAATAGAACACCCTGTATATTTTAACATTTTTGGATTTCTGAGACAATTCTAGATCAGAATGTGACATTTTAAAAACTTTTTACGTCTATTTCATTTTTTTAGAGCCACTTTTAAAATTGCATCTAGGTGGCCATGATCGGACGCAAACTAATCTAAGGGCCTTAGGTGATGTCAAAAAAATACAATCGCAAAGTTTTAGTTACTAGTATGAAAGACAGGAATAAGACAAGTTGACAAAATTACGTTTTCATTTCTAACTATTAATTTTCAAATGGCGACCCCTTTTTGACAACTACTTCTCGAAAAAAGCATTCTTTGATGAATCTAACAGCATTAATTTATTTGCGATTGGATTAGACATAAGAACAGAAATTAAATATTAATAAGCAAAATACTGGATAATTTATTAATTTATGACAAGTGCGCCATGGACAGCCATGATGCATAATAATTTGCAACTGTTTTTATCAAGTCTTCTGTGGAAAACAAAGCACCCACTTAAGTAGATAATGACAGTGACATACGCTCTAAGAACTCTAAACTTAACGAAAATTAAGAAACTTTTACGTCTGTTCTTAGAGCGTATGTCACTGTCATTATCTACTTAAGTGAGTGCTTTGTTTTCCAAAGAAGACTTGATAAAAATAGTTGCAAATTATTATGCATCATGGCTGTCCATGGCGCACTTGTCATAAGTAAATAAATTATCCAGTATTTTGTTTATTAATATTTAATGTCTGTTCTTATGTCTAATCCAATCGCAAATAAATTAGTACCCTTAGATTCGTCAAAGAATGCTTTTTTCGAAAAGTAGTTGTCAAAAAGGGGTCGCCATTTCAAAATTAATAGTTAGAAATGAAAACGTAATTTTGTAAACTTGTCTTATTCCTGTCTTTCATACTAGTAACTAAAACTTTGCGATTGTATTTTTTTGACATCACCTAAAGCCCTTAGATTAGTTTGCGTCCGATCATGGCCACCTAGATGCAATTTTAAAAGTGGCTCTAAAAAAATGAAGTAGACGTAAAAAGTTTTTAAAATGTCACATTCTGATCTAGAATTGTCTCAGAAATCCAAAAATGTTAAAATATATAGGGTGTTCTATTTAAAAATTCAAAACCGGGGCCATTTCCGGTGAAACCGGAAGTGGCCGGAAAGTGGAAAATATGCGAAAGCTCTCCCCTTCACATACCATTTACCTGTACCAATTCTCATTTTGATACACATAGTACTCTTGAAATTATGACTTGTCTAATAGATTCGTTGACACCCGGTATAGTAAGGTGAGTATGTAATCTTTAATCCTAAATACTCGTATTGCCGCCTCCGGACGTAACGAATACAGATGTTTCCTCGAATGCAATGCAATATAAAAGGGTTGTTAGTTTACTTTTGACTTCTAAGTATAATTCTTCTAAATTAGTTTAATATTAAAAAAAAAATCACGAATTGTATTATGGATAAAATCCATAATATAATTCGTGAAATTTAAGTCAGAGACATCAATTTCAATCTTATGTACCTTGAATGAAGGATGTTTCAATTTTTGATAATTAGCAGTGAATAAACCTTAAAAAAAGGTAACTAAAAGGAATTTACCTTTCCATAGGACCTTTGTAGGTGAAAATGGATTTTATTTAAAATGGTTCATTTAATTTAACCTAAAAAAAGCTTTCGGCACGTAATTTCATCGTTTTGTTAATTCAACCCTTGTGATTAAACTAAAAAAACAATAAAACGAGTGGTCGGCGTTAATTTTGTACGAGCTATAAATCTCGTCAAATGTTTTATGTAGGGTTTAGACCCTTTTACTGTTTTTGCCGCCCTATAATGACTATCACTTCGTAATTCCTTTAAATTAAGCTTTGTTACATTTTTTCGCCTGGAGCATATACAAGGTATGTCAGTAAAATGGTTGCTTGAGGCAATACACGAATGATAATAAGCACGATAATAATATAGGACATTTCTTTACATTTTTCTTTACACAGGTTGGTTAAAAAAAAGGAACAAGTCATTTTTTCAATTATACACCCTGTAAACTATCCAGTTTTTTCATTGTAGAGAATTTTGAACATCTTTTAGATTAATTTTTCACCAATTATATGTGGTTTACTCGTTCTGGCGATTATTAGAACACAGTATACTAATCTCATGGAGTAAAGATCCCTGAAGATGCCTCGTGCAGTCGTAGGCGAAACGTCGCGTAATAAGTCCAATTCGACACGGTTTAAACCTAAGAACCATGATTTTCAAAATACGAGACTTCTTATTAAATGGCAATTTTAGTTTTTTAAAACAGAAATTATGAAAATTCATAAGTACCCTACAATTATGTCTGAGCTATTTTAATAATTGTAGATATTAAAAGTTAGGAAACATGTAACATTTTCACCTTCACGTGGCGTACCCAGCCAGACAATTTACATGTTAATCATTTCTTATACAAAAATGTTCATCTGCATTTTAACTGGAAATTTCAAATTCCAAATTTTCAGTATCTTTATATATATTACAAAATATCTTTACATTAGGCCGCTCTGCTATCCTTCACGTTATTTGTTTTTAGTGATTTATCTAAGGCATTTGATTGTGTTGGTCAACGAATTTCTACCACGAAAACTCTTATCATTATGGTTTTAGGGGATCCATCCTTGCTTGTTTCGAAACATATTTGACAGGGCAAGTTTTTATAGGAAAAATTTGTTCACTACTCAATGTACTTACAGGGGATTGCCTAAAGGTTCTATTTTGCTACTCAATATTTGATTTGTTATTCAAAAAAGGGCAGTTCGATATCTATGTCATGCTAGGTCAAGATATTCACGCAGACCTTTATTTGTAAGGCAGAAATTCTTATCCTTTTTAGTTTATTTACTCTTATTCACAAATATAGATTTAATTTTATTTCTGGCAATTCATGTTATAGAACAAGATAATCCCACGATTGCTTTCGACTTTTCCTACTCTGATGTTAATTAAAAGTCTATTATATATGAAAGTTTAAAGATTTTCAATCATCTTTGAAATGAGGTTTGGAATCGATGAAAACATTTAAAAAAAAAGTTAAAAAATTAATTGATTGGTATAGCGTATTATGGATCAACGAATTTTATGACACTTTTCGGTGATCTAGTGATTGGTTTATTAAGTTCAATTTATTCATTTATATATATATATATATATATATATATATATATATATATATATATATATATATAGGTGAGTAGTAGCGACTGGTCTAGTCAAGAAACAATATTTTAAACTAGGGTTATTGAACATGCAGTCTATTTAAATGAGTTAAGGAAAAAAACCTTATTTTGATTCTGTCAAGCTTTCGAGGATTTATTTATCTCTCCTTCAGGACATCTCCACAATAATTAATTAAACAGTGAGAGTATTCACCTAACCTATAGTTATTAAGTAACTCACCAATATGGTTTCAATATGAAACAAGTAAATATTTGAAAAACAGGAGAAAAAACCCACTATTAGCACTTTTTTATTATATTTAGAGCCATATTTTGATGGGATTGTAAGAATTTGTTTAAATTATTAAAATCTCGAAACAGCCAAATATCCTACTTGACCATTTCACCATTTTGTAGTGACAAATGTCAGGTGTCAACCAAGAAGTGGCGCGGGTGGCCTAAGTATTTGAGAAAAATACGTATCCGTAAAACAGCGGCGTAGGTAAGTATGATACTTGGCAAAAATAGAATATAAAAGTTAGAAAATTACTTGTTTGATATTTTTTACATGGTATGACAGAATTTAATGGAGAAAATCATTCATCTGGAGATGGACTGTCCAGAAGGCTCAAATATTTTTCTTTTTCCAACTTTAAAATATAGGTGTAAATGGCACCCAGAAAGAATTCTTGCATATCTCAAAAGGCTCTTCCTGAAAATGATACATATTAATCAAGACGGCAACACCAGGAATAAAAAAATAACACCGAAAATTTGGGTGCTATTTACAGATTAATATGTATCATCTCCAGGAACAGCATTTTGAGATATGCAGGAATTCTTTTTGGGTGTCATTTACACCTATATTTTAAAGTTGGAAAAAGAAAAGTGCTTGAACCTTCTGGACTGTCCATCTCCAGATGAATAAGTTTCTCCATTAAATTCTCTCATATGATGCAAAAAATAGCAAACAAGGAATTTTCTGAATTTTATTTCTATTTTTGCTAAATCTCATATTTGACTACGCCACTGTTTTACGGATCCGTATTTCCCCTCAACGACTTAGGCCACCCGCGCCACTTCTTGATTGACACCTGACATTTGTCACTACAAAATGGTGAAATGGTCAAGTTAGGCTGTTTCGTGATTTTTAAAATTTAAACAAATTCTTACAATCCTATCAAAATATGCCTCTAAATATAATAAAAAAGTGCTAATGGTGGATTTTCCCCCTGTGTTTCAAATATTTACTTGTTTCATATTCAAACCACAGTGGTGAGTTACATAATAATTATAGGTTAGGTTAATATTCTAACTGTTAATAATTGTTGAGATGTCCTGAAGAAGAGATAAATAAATTCTCGAAAACTTGACAGGATCAAAACAGGCTTTTTTTTCTTACCAAGGCTTACAAATTTACATAGACTACAGCCTAATATTATATATATATATATATATATATATATATATATATATATATATATATGTTGATTTTTTTGAACCGTTAATATTTATTTTTATTTTTAATTATTTTCTTGGGATTAGGTTCATGTTTAAAATGTAGTTTTCATCGCTATGACGTTTCGATCTTTATTTAAAACATTTTCAAAAATAATCGTCTTGAGATTTCATCAAAACTATCGCTAACGAAAGCTCAAGACGATTAATTTTGAAAATGTTTCTAACTAAAGAACGAAATGTCAAATCGATGAAAACTATATTTTAAAGTTGAAACTAATACCAAGAAAATTATTAAAAATAAATATATATATATATATATATATATATATATATATATATATATATATAAAAGACAGAACGCCCTATTGGTGCCAATTGCCAAAAATTTTGTACCAGTAACTCAAAAATAATATTTCACACCGTGGGAGAATTTTTTCTGTACAAATCCTTTGTTAGATTTTTATTATCGTTTCCACCGTTCACTTTCTGTTTAACTAGAAGTGACCGAAAGTTAAAAATTTACTACTTTCTTTTGAATCCGGTGATAATACTTTGCTGCAAAATGGCTTTCCATTATTTTGATTTATATTACAAAGTTATCTGAATGGATTTTGAAAAAAAATAGTTATTCTTTAAGCTATGGTCAAAGATACGTTTGAGCGTCATAAGACCCTCAGATTAGATGTGTAGAAATTTTTAATAATCTTTTTTATCTGTCGTTTGTTTTAAGGTTGTAGACAATGTTGGAGAATGACTAAAATGTGGTGGGACTTGAATTGTCTTTATTTTTATACTTGATAACGATTAGAGATACAACCTAATCGCAACGTCGTAAAAATAAAAATAAAGACAATGCAAGTCCGACCACATTTTAGTCATTTTTTATCTGTGTTGTGAAAACACATTAAACGATAGGATCGTTTGTTAAAATCGAATCGATAGTTCAGGAGCTATGGTGCAACATTCGAAATTTATCTATATACAAATAAACATAAAGCTAACTTCTTAATCTTCCCATTTGTAATTTTTTCCATTATATGTATAATAATTATATTATAAGATCTTATTTTTGAGATAATGTCTCAATTACTACTCTAACAAACTAATGGTCATTGAATTTGAAGAAAAAGGACGGAAAAATGGGCGACATGTAAAAAATATTGCGACATTTGGTGAGATTTATAGTACAGAGAGAAATAACGCTAGACAATCGTTCTACGGTTTTTCCCAGCGTAATTGTGTTATGGTAATTGGAGCTACAAAACTGCCGAGAAACGAGCCAAGTCATAAAATGAGGTTGTTCGTATTTACCCCATTTTCAAAATGATAGCTCTACCCGTTAAGTAAAAGCTGTTTGTCCCTTATACGACGAACAAAATTAAATTATATTTACTCAGAAAATAAGAAAATTAAATTAGATTATTTGTTTATTATTGATAAAGGCCAATAGCTAATTGAATAACAATTAAATTGTTTTAGAATTTGATATAATGTTTTGAAGTGTTTTAATTCATTGTTCTCATGTATAACAGGTGGTATGAAAAGTATCGATACAAATATACATATAAGAACAAAATTTTTTGGAAAAATTCGACTTTATTCTTCAAAATAGCCTCCTTCTAGAGTAATACAATCATTCCAGCGTCGCTCTAATATTTCTATACCTTTCTTAGAAAACGATTTGTCCAACCCTTCAAAATGCGCCCCTGCTCCCCTCTAACTACGCCCATGGATACCATGGATACGGAAGTAATTCGAAGTGAAATTCATGCAGTTTTGCCATCGTTGCGATGGACTTGTCACACGGTGCATTGTCTTGGTACAAGGACACTTTTTTCTTTTTTATTTCGGGCCGTTTTTTCGAGATTTCTTCCTTCAAACGCACCAGTAACACCATAAAATTTTCTCTATTAATGGTTTTTCACTTTTCAAGATAGTCAATGAATATTATACCATACCTATTCCAAAATACGGACACCATAACTTTGTCAGCCGACTATTGCATTTTTTGTCACTTTGGTTGACTTTCCTCCTTCGCTGTCCGCTCAAATAACGGCCGATTTGACTTTGGAGTGTAGTGGTAAATCCATGTTTCCTCTATTGTCACATACTGAATGAAGAAATCTTCTTTATTTCTCTTAAACAGCTCCAAATTCCATTGTGAGCATACGTGGTACCCACTTCAAACCGAGCTTTCACATAACCAAATATCGTACAAAATATGATGTAGATATTGATATCTCTCTCACATACTTTCGTTTGATGTTTTCTCGTGTATTAGCCTCATTTGGGTCTTCAGAATGTTCACCATCTTTTGTGTTTGTACGACCGTGTTTGAATTCAGCAGACAAGTTACAAATGGTTCCTTTCGATATAGCAAATTCTTTATAATATTTTTCTTGTCATTCTAGTCAAATAAAACAATGTTTAATCAATATATGAAACTAGTTTTTCCAGTGCTATAAAAATATCAAAAGCTGCATTATTTAAACTTCAGTATCTCGATGAATAATGTTCGAAAAGTCATTAAATTTTAACACGTATCATTTGAAGGTTGGTACTCCCTCTATGTGTCAATATCGGGACACTTCGAATCTTCGAGTATTTTGCGGACTAACCTAAAAAAAGTATTCTTAGTTTCATTTTGGTAATAGTTTTCTAAACAAATTTAAATTCATACCCCCTAATTCATTAACATGGTTTATCTTTAAAACCGATCTAGATTGACAGTAGAGAATTTAAATTGACAAGGGTAACAATAAGTCAAGCAAGTTTTGAACCATTAAAATACAATTAAAACAATATCATAAGAAAAACAAAACTATTCATCTAGAAAATCTAATTTCCAAGGCAACTAGATCGGATCTAAGTCTTAGAGCTTCTTAGTGAATCTGGCTAATAATGTTTAATAGTATAAAAATGTTTCAATTTTTTAAGTCAATTCAATTAAAATAAATTATAACACACACCATAACTGGCGTTTATTAATCAACATCGTAAGAAAAATTATTTCGCTAAGTATGTGAAGAACAGTACAATTTAAATTCAAATACCTTTCACAAAAAATCTGAAATATTTTACGAACACCAATTAAAAATACATAGACCTAAAAGCTAGTTCCACGTATAAACAAATTAAGGTATGTAAAAAGATGGTTTTTCTCTTTCAGACCGTGAAATGAGAGGTGGATAGTTTGTTCCTCATAAATTCTGCCTTGGTTCTCTTCTCATACGCGTATGCGTTGTGAACTAATTTTCCTCAGTGGAGCTGTGACGAATAAAGAGCGAAGTTCACAAAAGCATATGCCTATTTAAAATTCCCATTTTCAAACATGTTGGCGGGATGTTTCGCGCGCAAACAAACAATTCTTTATATTTTATTTACTTTCTAAAATGAAGATGTACCGTGCAAAAACGATTTGAAAATTATGTCGCAATACAACGATGAAGATGTAAAATAAATTACAGATTACCGAAAAGAATATTTCATTATGAATTTGCGTATGTGCGCATCAGTATGAATTTCAAATTGGGGAAGCCCGTAAAATACATTTCGGTTTACCGCATATTGAGAATAAATTGAGCATATCGTTTAAATTCGACAAAGGAATACAACAATTTCCTATTAGTGGTTTTTAACTGAATTCGATCGAATGACTTTATATGTCAATAATTTACTGGCAACCTGAAATGGCATTTATGACCTTTACAATTTAAATTAGCTTTTATTAAATAAAGAAAAATACGTTTATATATTTTAAAGCTGTTTTTCGTTTTGAAAATTATTGAAAAAATTGTAATTTTTTTTTTTAAATAGATTGTTGCGACCAATTTTGGCAATTGGAGAAAATTAATTCGATCTAATAAGGCCGTTTTCCATGAATTTCATTCTTGGTTCATTACAACTTCACTGACGAAACCATCAAGTGTTCGAAACTAGTAAGGAAAAAGAACCAGAGTGGAATTCTCTAAAAATAAACTGTCTGTCTTTTCTTTTGACGTTGAAGGAGAAAAATATTGATTTATTAAAATTAATTTAAACGACCGTAGAAGAGTTTTATATATTTTGTTTAATTTTTCAAAGTAGAGTTTAATACTTAAACGGCTAATTACAAAAGACTCAACAAGATCGTTATCAAACCAGGTAAAACTCGAGTCAAAGAATGAAGCAATTAACATAAAATGGGATACTATTGGAATTAGCGAAGCATGAAGTGGAGGAGAGTCAATGGACGAACAAGTGGTGTGGGATAGAAGGTGAAAAGATAGGATAATCGATATGATAAACACCTTAGATAGAGTAGCTAGCTTAACTCTACGACTATCAAAAAGATACACCATTCAAACAAATCGTACAAGTATGTACTAAACCAACCATTTCTCACTCAGAGGAAGACATAGAGGAATTTTACAATACAGTAAGAGAGGTGCTAAATAATACAATGTCAATTTAAGTATCTAATTGGGGATATCAATGCCAAAGTAAAGAAAGGACTCAATCAGAAAAAATATGTGGGAAATTTCGGAACTGGGGAAAAAAATAAAAGGGGAGAAAAACTGGTTCAATATGCATCTTACCAGAATTTATTAAAATCATCGGAGAAACTTATTTCTCTATTAGTGATCTCTCTGGGAATACCTGACCTCGTTTTTTTGAGGTTATATAACCCCAAAAACTGTTAGAATCAATATTGACATTTTGTTCTATCTATTTAATGTGCTTTGACTATTCATATTCTGTTTGTTTTTTAATGGAAGTTCTCAAGTTCCTTAAACTGTAGGAAATGTTCTCCAGACATTTTTTTTTGTGAATTTTGATAGCCATCACGAAAACCTACAATTCACAATGGAAATTGATGAACAAAACGGAATAAATTTCTTAGATTTAACATTACATGGGAAAAATAGTAAAATCAAAACAGAATGGCGTACAATGGTCATCTAGGCATATTAATTTCAATTCCCAATTTCTCAAAAGAAAAGTGTCATCATAGGACTTGCTGACCAATCAATAAAATTATCCGATCCTGAATATAGGAAACAGTTCTTGATGAAAAGCAAAAGAAACGTTTAAACTCAATTAACTACCTTGAAAAACTAATAAGTACAATTTTTAAAAACCGAGTTAATCAATACTACAATAATACAACGAATGCAAACGTAAAAAGTAAAAATAAATTCTACCTATTATTGAAGTATATTCCAAATCGATCGAAAAAAATTCAAAATATTTTTAAAAAATATAATATTACTGTGACCTACAAACTTTTTAAAATGTAAATTCAGTTATGTAAAATCCAAAATTCCTAGCAATAAAAAAAGTCACGTTATATATCAAATTATCTGCAAAGAATGTAGCTCAGTATACATTGGCCCAACTAGCCAATACCTAAAAATAGGATTAGTCATACTTGATATGATACATGATAAAAAGAATAAGACAGCTCGACTAGTCACATTATAGAAACAAGACACTAGTTCGATTTTAGTAACAAAAAAATCATTAAAACAGAAAACCACATAAGAAAGCACGAATTTTACGAAATGCTATAAATAAAAAATGCTATAAACTCAACAACAGAAACAAATAATCTCAGTAAAATCTATAATTTTATAATATAAATTAAAATAAGTAAAAATGAAATACAGCGGCACTGTATAGAAACAACAAAACAGACCTAACACTATAAAAAAAACAAAAACGAAATGAGGAATAAAAACAGAACAAAAACATAAAACGTAGTCAATTTTGTTTCTATTTGTTGACCGTGTAGTTATTAATTAGTTTTTACTTTTTTGGGTTTCGGTCATATTATTACTTTATAAAAAAATTAACACATGTTTTCACTTGAAAAACTTACATTTACCCATTTTATTACTTTAATACAATATAATTAAACACTTCTTATTTAATATAAATATAAATATAGAAAACTATTATTTTCTGATGCATTTTTTTTTTCACATCTGGTTTGTTTTGCTTTTGACAGAGTACTAGTTATTGGTTTCCTTTTAAATAAAATGATCCTATTTATTTTTTCATTGCTAATGGAAGCACACACACACATATGCAAAAGCAAAATAAAACAACCTTACATATTTTAATTCGTATATACAAATGTGTCTATGCTCTTATAAAAATGTTATAACTTTAAAGGACGAATAAACAATCAGGTAGCAAATCGTGTATTAGCAATAAAAAATTAATAGTAAATTAACAGGCAGCAAATCGAATGATGTTAATTGTTTTTCTTAGAATTTTGCACAGTTAAATAATTTATGATTGTCTGTGGCCTTGTTTAGACATTATTAAACAATTAAAAAGAATCCATTTAACCCAATTTTGATCGCAATCGGTTTTTGTCAAAATATGTTGAAATTTTTTATTTGACAACCATTAATAAAGTCGGTAGAAAACTTTAGAATGTCAAACTTTGTAAAAGATAGACTTTTTATGAGAAAACGTACAATTACTCTAAGTCAATATATAAAACGATACCCATTACGTTTTTTTAATATTACTCCCCTCCCTTTCCTCACCTTAAGTCAGCGCCCCTTTACCCGATTGGTAAAATAATGCCAGAAATCAACATAGCTCCCTCAAAAGCCCCGGATACTGATTTTGACACGTCTAGAGCCAAAAACAACGACGTTATTAATTTTGTCCGGTTTTTGAGGCTAAATGGTCGTTAGTGCGTCTGTGTGGAAATCGCTGTTAATAAATATTTTCGTTAATAGCATATTCTTATCACCCATCCCAAAACAAAAATCACATCAACCATCTCAGCTTGTGAAAAATTCATTATTTAAAATTTGCACTTTAAAATTGTATTTTTTATAAAACAAGTTAGAACAATACTCTTTACTAGTGACAGATACACGATAAATAGTACTTTGATGTTTACTTTTTTAGTTTAATACTTTAATAGATTTCAAAACGAGAAATGCAATAATGACGTTGTTTCTCATGCGACCTCATAGATGGCGCCCGCCGGTTAAAACCATATCTCATTTACGTCCAATTCACCCAATTCTTACTAAAAAAAGTTTGTTGACATTTTATAGTAGGGATCGTGATTGACAATAATGAAGGCACCCTCATCATCATTTTCAAATAAGCATGAATTTAAAAAAAACTAAAAATAATAATTCACAAATTTTAATTTCAATCTATTAGAGACTTAGTTTAAAGAATTTCTCAAGAAACTGATTTGCGGTGAAAAGCTGAAAATTCGAAGCATTTTATCAAGATCAATTTCTCATTAGTAAAGACGAATAGACATCGACTCCGATCGGCAATTTATCAGGATGTTTCAGCTAATGAGATTTTGAGATTGTCAGTCGGCGGTTAAATTGCTATTACATTTATTAGGTTTTCAAGGTGTTCTTAAAACTTTATTTGTTGCAATATGCCTTTAAATTAATTCAATGTAAGTTAAAAATCTTTTAAAAAAACGTCAGTTAATTTGTAGCTACCCTTAGGTTGAAATGTAATGAATACACTTCGGTAATATTTGAAGATTTTTCACTTAAAAATAATACATATTGTGATACATAAAATAAAGTATTTCTGGTTGTATAAAAATTGCGATCATTTTAACTTAATTTTTGTTTTATCAAAATGACTGAAAATATCTCACTCCTACTTAGTGGGGTGCAATAAAATTGCTTAATTTTTTTTTCAGTTTTTAGCCTCGTTCCAAAATTCTATCGTAGAAATATCTCTATGAGATTCCTCTCTATAATATACTAAAATCTGTATCAATATGTCTCACTCCTATGAAAAGTTATATTTAGTAATCAACATTTTTTTTTTATTTTTGACAATTTACCCCACCCAATAAGTTATTGAGCCTCTTTGCAATTTCGATGGCTTCCCTTATAACTCTTGTGGACAGGTTTTTACATCTCGATAACATTTTAGTTCCTGAGAAATTTATCTTATTTCCTGTGTTTAACCAGTGTTGGACCAGTGCAGAAGATGTTGTGTTTTGCCTGACAGCGTTTATATGTTCGTCTCTTCTGGTGGTTATTGAACTATTGGTTGGCCTACATAAGATGAACTGCATTCTCCACATGGAATTTTGTACACTTCCTGGTTTTCTAGAAGGATTTCTTCTTTAGGTAATGGCAAGAGATCTTTTACTTTACGATCTGTGGTGAAAATGGTTTCAATGGTGTGTCTCTTGAGAATTTTTGCGATTTTGTCTGTGGTGCATCTGACATGAGGAACAAAAACTTTAGAGCTCTTCTCTTGGTTTTTGATATTTTTCAGGGTATTTGTTTTTCAGAGACTTGTCTATATGTACTTTTTTATAACCGTTTTTTGTTAGGGCATCTTGCAGTATGTTCATTTCTTTATGGTAATTTTCTTGATCTGTAAGAGACTACGAAAGGAAAGGGGATAACCTGCAATTATTTGCAGTAGTGAAATCACTTACGTTTCGATCGCAGTCCCTTACAGATCAAGAAAATTACCACAAAGAAATGAACATACTGCAAGATGCCCTAACAAAGAACGGCTATAAAAAAGAACATATAAACAAGGCTCTGAAAAACAAACACTTGGCCCCGAAAAATGGCGAAAACCAAGAGAAGAACTCCAAAGTTTTTGTTCTTTATGTCACAGGCACCACAGACAAAACGCAAAAATTCTCAAGAGACAGCATTGAAACCATTTTCACCACAGACCGTACAGTAAAAGATCTCTTGTCAACACCTAAAGAAGAAATCCCTCTAGAAAATCAGGGAATGTACGAAATTCCATGCGGAGAATGCAGCTTATCTTACAAAGGCCAAACCAACCGTAAACAAAGCGCCAGAAGAGACGAACATATAAACGCCGTCAAGCAAAAAACAACTTCTTCTGTACTGGTACAAAAATTGTTAAACACAGAACATGAAATAAATTTATCAGGAACAAAAATGCTATCGAGATGTGAAAACCTGTCCACAAGAGTTATAAGGGTAGTCATCGAAATTGCAAAGAAGCCAAATAACTTAAATAGCAGATATGATAGCCAGCGATTGCCGAATACTTGGAAAAATCTGCTTACGAAATATCAACCAGTAGTAGGTAGTAAAGAAACAGATTACAATTCGGCAACACGACCTCAAACATTGGCCAGAACCATCTGGTCAACGAACGCACCCCACGTACATACGGGACCGACAGCACCCGAGTTGCAAGCGTTAGTTCGCCCACAGACGCCGTACAATGAGCTTTGAAAATGGTGTTTCAAATTTCGCCGAAAGGTCACCTACCTTACGGTCAAGTTTTTTTTTATTATATTCCCGGGTCCGTCCTAAAGCCAGATGCACTGCGACCAGAGTAGGCCTATTGTTCTCACCCTAGACATTACAGCCACTCTGTCAACCTAGCCCCCTGGCTCAATCTGTACAGTCCTGCTAAGGAGTGAGTGAGTATTACTCTCGGTTCCAATCTTACTGACCCGAAAGTTTGTTGTCTAAATCTCACCAGTGACTCACAGTCACATATGATATGCTTCACCGTCTTCTCGGCTTGTCCATATAGTCTGCAGCCGAGATTTCCGTTATATAGATTCATTCTATTCAGATGTACTTTGACGGCCATGTGTCCAGTCATTATACCCGGAGGTATAAGGACTATTCCTTAATTGGTTTCTACTCATTTGTAGTAGTTTCCTTGCCAGTTTCGGGTCCGGATTCCCAATAAATAGCTTGCTGTGGTTTAAACCCTGTCTGGTCATCCACTGGTTTTTATGTTCTCTTTTGATCCATTCTTTGACTCCTTCCCGGGCCGCGCACCGCGGCACCCCAAAGGCCGGTTCTGGATCAAAGTATTGAGATGCTGACCCTGCTCTAGCTAGCTCGTCAGCTTTTTCATTTCCATGTATGCCTTCGTGTCCTGGTACTCACTTTAACATAACTCTGTTGTCTTTTGCTAGAGTTTCCAGCTCACTCTGACATTTCCAAACCAGCCTCGATGATACCTTTTGGCCCTTGAGGGCCCTTAGGGCTGCTTGGCTGTCAGAGTAAATGAGGATTGCTTTGTAAGCTCTCCTGTTTATCTCGTCTGCGCACCGTAAGATTGCGTATATTTCTGCCTGGAATACTGTTGGGTATTTCCCAAGGGGAAGGGTTCCTTGGTTGTAACTCATATATCCCAGCTCCAGTACCCTAACTAGTTTTTGAACCGTCAGTGTACCAGATACTTGCACTCGAGAATGTTTCCGGTCTTTCTCTTCTACTTGCCATTCGATCCTCTATTGTGACTTCAAACGGTATTTTATAACGGTAGCTCGAGTTCATATGGTCCGTGTCCATTTCCAACTCAGGGCTCCTGATTTTTTTACATATGTTTTTATGTCCTGACATCGTCCTTTGAGATTTTACTGTTGAGTGATTTAGTCGGTGGAGTCCCATTTTTGCCTCTGCCTGAATCACTATGTCTAGCGGAGGCAGATCCAAAATACACTCCATTGCCGAAGTGGGGGTTGATTTCATGGTCTCAGTAATACACAAACAGGCGACCCTTTGTATTCCACTCAGCTTTGTCATGGTTGCTCTCTGCATTACCTTGGGCCACCAGACCAAGGCTGCGTAAGTGATGACTGGTCTCACAACACTGGTGTATAACCAATGTACCATTTTCGGTGAGAAACCCCCATGTTTTCCCACATAATCTTCTAACAGTCATAAGAGTTGTTTCCGATTTTCTGGTTATGTTTTCCACTTGATTGTTCCAGGTCAGTCTGGCGTCTAATATATATATATATATATATATATATATATATATATATATATATATATATATATATATATATATATATATATATATATACAGGGTGATTCAAAAATCGATCACGAAACTTAAGGGGGTGATTCTACTTGACAAAATAAGGGTAGAGCTTCATATAATTTTTTTTCAAAATGTCATTCGTTTTCGAGTTACAAGCCGTCCAAGTTCAAGTTTTTATTTTTTGTTTTTTGAATTACTCGCTTACAGGAAAACCGATTTGACTAATATTTGAAAGATAGACTAAGTCTTCTGCGCTTCATCATTTTAGTAACAATTCACATTGATTGTTTGCCGCTAGAGGGCACTTTACCTACATTGAAAATTGTTTTTTTGTCATAATTTTTTAGTGTTGACAGCTACAGTAGTTTTTGGCATAATTTCTGAAAGACTGATGCCAGGCCTTTAAAAAAGGTGCTCTTTATTTACATCGCTAAACCCAACGGTTTAGACGTAAATCACCCTTAAAAATTAAGTGGTAAATTTACTTTTCTCATTTCATTACCACCAGCTACCAGGTAAATAGCTATCAAAGTATACTAGAGCTGTCAGTTTAACATCAAATAAATTCGCTTTTTAAACTATTTAATTTATAATCTTAAAATAACTAATAATGGCTAATCACCAATATTCAAATATCGAATATTGTGATATCCATTTTTGTTATGGAAAAGCAAATGGTAATGCAGAGTTGGCAAGAAGATATTATATGGAGAGTTATCCGGAAAGAAATATCCCTCATGCTCAAACATTTTCCAGTGTGCACAGGAGGCTTGCTAAGTATGAACACGATAATCGATTAATTGGCGTCATATTATTCACTGACGAAGCTGGTTTCACTCGTGATGGCATAACAAATCTACACAACATCCACACATATGCTTACGAGAACCCAAACAATGTGGTAGAAACGAAACATCAGCGTAGATTTTCACTAAATGTGTGGGCAGGGATAATAGGAGATTACCTTATTGGTCCTCATTTCTTTGATGGCCCATTAACAGGTGACGTATACTTAGATTTTATCCAAAATCGTCTCCCATTGTATCTGGAAGATGTGCCATTGGAAGTAAGGGCCAACATGTGGATCCTCCAAGACGGAGCTCCGCCCCACTTTAGTATACGTGTCCGACAGTATTTGAATGCAACGTATCCTGAGCGATGGATAGGACGAAGTGGACCATTGGCATGGGCAGCGAGGTCACCAGACCTTAATCCTATGGATTTTTTCTTTTGGGGTCATTTGAAACAATTGGTGTACGATATTCCAGTAATCAACGTCGAGGATCTTCGCTTCAGGATAATCGAAAAGTGCCAAATTATTAAAGAAACACCAGAAATTTTTCATCGAGTTAGGCGACATTTTTTGAAGAGTGTTAGGAAATGTATTGAAGAAAATGGGGGACATTTTGAGAATCTTTTTTAGTTTGTTTAGTACTGTTTCATTAATTTTTATCAATTAAATGTATATCGCAATAATCCATAATATGAATATTTACTGATTAGCCATTATTAGTTATTTTAAGATTATAAATTAAATAGTTTAAAAAGCGAATTTATTTGATGTTAAACTGACAGCTCTAGTATACTTTGATAGCTATTTACCTGGTAGCTGGTGGTAATGAAATGAGAAAACTAAATATACCACTTAATTTTTAAGGGTGATTTACGTCTAAACCGTTGGGTTTAGCGATGTAAATAAAGAGCACCTTTTTTAAAGGCCTGGCATCAGTCTTTCAGAAATTATGCCAAAAACTACTGTAGCTGTCAACACTAAAAAATTATGACAAAAAAACAATTTTCAATGTAGGTAAAGTGCCCTCTAGCGGCAAACAATCAATGTGAATTGTTACTAAAATGATGAAGCGCAGAAGACTTAGCCTATCTTTCAAATATTAGTCAAATCGGTTTTTCTGTAAGCGAGTAATTCAAAAAACAAAAAATAAAAACTTGAACTTGGACGGCTTGTAACTCGAAAACGAATGACATTTTGAAAAAAAATTATATGAAGCTCTACCCTTATTTTGTCAAGTAGAATCACCCTCTTAAGTTTCGTGATCGATTTTTGAATCACCCTATATATATATATATATATATATATATATATATATATATATATATATATATATATATATATATTCTTTTTTAAACGATTTATTTAGTTTCACTGCTGCCTGTAGGCTGTCGATTGATAATCAAATCTTGTCAACAAAAACTAAAAAGTAAAAAAATAAAATAAATAAAAATTTTATAAGAAAAACGAATTGATTTTCATAAAAGTCGTGCACTCAATGGTAAAAAATAGTGATATACAATAGGTTCATATTTTAAATTATTAGTTTTATAATTTATTTTAGTTATGAAATCGTGGGCACTCTGATTTAATAAAGAATTATTAAAACGTGATTAATGTTCATAAATCTCAATTTAAGAAACTCTCACCCTCATGTGGCTCTGAAATTAATATACTGTTAGGAATTCGGCAGTACAATTTGAGTCATACAAAGCAAGCGCTCACGATTCTTAACCAAAATAATCCATTAAACTAGTAATCTAAAATCTGAATCTATTATATATCACTATTTTTGGTATATCTTTTTGGCATATTATATAGAAAATTATTTTATATAGTATAGGCGCGACTTTCATGAAAATAAAATCTTTATTTATTCCATTTTAAAGTAAAAGATCGTGTTGTATTTCAAAACAACACAGAGTCGGAGAGAAGATTAATTTCAGTGTGCCGGATATTAATCGAAAAGTAGAGAATTCTGAGATACAAGGGAAGCTTTCAAGATATTGAGATAAGAAATCATTATTCTTGAATTTGGACAGTGTTTTCTTAGAATTGCTTTCTATTGTGTTGCAAGATATATATTCAAAGATTTTCACTTAACAAGATTAGAATAGTTAGATCAAACTTAAAAAATTACCCTCAACAAATCTAGAAAAGTAAAAAAAGAATTACCTACCATTCCACCGGCGTTATAGTTTTCTGTATAGCCTTACCACTTGCAACTAATTCAATAGTCTATCTAAAGTAGTGCAAAATATAAATATTTCATCAATAACCAAGTTCAATTAATATCGGAAAAAGTTATTCAAAATTGAGCGGCACGACATTTTCGTCAAGTAAAAAACAATATTTTATATTCTCTACTCTTAATACAATACTTCCAGTTACTGTACTTCTTTGATGAAGTTAATATTTTTTATTGTAATACGTAAAATAAAATATTTTTATATAAAACGTATATTACTTATGTTGAGAAATATAACCAAGATTACGAGGATAACATTTCATTAAAATGAGCGGGTTTCTATTTTCTTAATTACCATAACTCAATCTCCTCGAAATACAATTCACTCTGGAACTTGAAGAATACAATCAGCACTCCTTCTTAGACGTCCCAGTGACCAAGATAATGGATGTAACATACAGAATATCGGAAACCAAGACAACGAAAAGACAAAGAATTAATACAGAAACAAAATGATTACAAACCACCAACTATACATATATACATATAAACCAATAAAATTGCAACACAAACTCACACAAGGAATAAATAAAATTACCCAGCAATAAGCAAGTCATCATAATTCTATACATCCAAGGCACAATCGATAGAATATTGCACCGGAAACGTAACATATCTACACTCTACAAACCGCACAAAATAATAAGTTCATCTATAAAAGAAAAAAAAACAAAAAATAAAATCTGTATGGAAAACCAAAGAGTATTTAAGATCGCATAGAGCACCTGTAGTAAAACATATATAGGCCAAACCAGGGGCGGATCCAGCCTCTCTCTTTGGGGGGGGGGCGGTGACATCACAAAAGTACATTATGGCAAGGGAAAGCAAGTTTTCGACAGGGGGGGACACCAGAGACATTCCCATTTCTAGTGTAAATGGCAGGGTCATGCCTATTTTTCTGAATTTGAAGCTCTTGCAGAGGAGGGGATGCCAGCAACATACACATTCCTAGTATAAGAGGCAGAATCGGGTCTATTTTCCTGAACTCAAAGCTATTGGGGGGGGGGGATAGCGCAAGAAAAACAAGATGTCAACCGGGAGGGAGTGTTAGCAGCATACACATTCCTAATATAAAAGGCAGAATCGGTTCTATTTCCCTGAACTCAGAACTCTTGGGAGGGGGGAGGGACGATCGCAAGCATACACATTCCTATACTCTATTCAAGAACTAGAGAGAGTAATAAACCTGTTACCGAAATCCTCAACGTATTTGCTCCAGTACCGCAGGTAACGGAGGATTGTCGTAAATCTAATTATATTTAAATATAATAAGCTTTTATAAATTTACTGCAATAATAAAATTTCTGATAGTTCATTTTTATTTCTGTCAGTGAGAAAAGTACACCTTACAGTGTATCCTTAGTGATTTATCTTGTTTGTGCTTGTTTTTATATATTATTTGAGATTAGTAAGATACCTAAAAAATATGGCCTCTACTTCTATATTTATTCCAAAATCGTTAAACCAAGGCATTTTTCCTCAATGAAAAACTTTATACGATGCATGCTTATGATGCCCTAATATATCAATATCTAGATAATAATGTTAAAAGCTCTGTTGAGATGTGTTCTAACATGACAGGAAAATCTACTATGTACCGAGTACTGAAGGAGAAAAAATGACTGGAATGTTTCGTACTCCCCATTCGATCACAGGTAGATGAAAAACCTCGTTTGAAGAAGAGATGAAAACTGGAATAAAAGGAGTTGTACATACATTTTATTATGAAAAGCAGATCCCAACCGTCAACAAAATTCTTACTAAAATCAATAAAGATCGGGATTTACCTGAAATTAAAAGAACTGAGCTCTAGAAATTGCTCAGAGAACTTAATTTTTGATGGAAAAAACCAGATAAGAAATCTGTTCTTATAGTAAAAGGCAGAGTTGCTAGAAATAATACAATGTACAAAATTAGTAATTTAACTGAACTTTTGAAAGATTTTTTTGAACAAAGTTACTGCGGAAAATTGGGAAAAATTCATATAATAAAAGAATAAAACAAAATGTGGAAACTCAATTAATTGAGCGACGATAGCTTCACTGAATTTGATTACGAATTAGATACATAATGTTTACCCGTGTAAACACAATTTGCTTTTGTTGTATTTTATTGTTTAATGTTATTTATATATTTTTTTTATTTTATTTTTTGATCTATTTTTATTTTAGTGTGTCCCATTCTTTAATTTTATATATGTTTAATTCCAATTAGCCGTAATTTCTTTATTATTTTATTATTATATTTGTGTCTTTTGTTAAGCGTGTAGAATTAACACGTTTATTTTATTTTTTTAAGCCTATCGGATATTTCATATAATAAATGAAATTAAATTAAGATGCCAGTGCAATAGAAATAAAAATAAGTAGATCTAATTTTAACTATAACATATAAAAATTAATTACATTTGAATCACTTTTTAGTGTTTAATTTAAGAAATAAATAAACTGAAATGTCAAATTTCCTAAAAAATGTTTATAATTAATAATAAAATGACCGATAGTCTCCAAAAAAAATTTTAATATTATATGGACGAATTTATTTTTTTATATATGTTTAACTTCTTTTCTTTTTGACAATGAGTATTTTGTAAGTATTTAAATTGTAACTTCGAATTTTTTGAAAGAATAAGGCTACGTTTTAGTCTGAATGTGTCAAAAACGGTTTTTATGCTAAAATTAAAAATAATAAAAATACAGTTGTGATTTGTGTTAAATATGTCAAAATTATCTGTATTTTGTACTGTATGTGAATTATTAAGAAATCATAAGAAATAAAATAATAATATAAAAACTGGCGATCGCCCCCACCGCCCCCCCCCCTTGGATCCGCGCCTGGGCCAAACCAATAGACGAACGAATATTGACAATATTAGCCCTTTTCCAACGTTAGCTCGAGACAAGACACAAAATTTATTTTGATAAATGTCAGAAAATTGCCAACAGAAAACAATGACTAGTGAATGCAATGAAATTGAAAAGAACGGCACTCTAAACAAGACAGTGACATAATTATGCAGCATTACAACAAACTCTATATATATATATATATATATATATATATATATATATATTTCTAACTTTGATAAAGTAAGATACGTTTTATTCGCAGCAAAAAAACACTTAATTAAAATTTTGTGTCCTATTTTTAAATTAAAGGTATCATTTTTAGATTTATTTTTTTTTATTTATTTTACTCTGTTAAACAAAATTTAATTGACACCTTTAAACATATCATTTCTAGAAATTTCCAGGTATATTTTCCTCATATTTTTACAAAATATAAACAGATCCATCAGTTGAATTTATCAGTTTGGCAGCGTCAAGTTATGATAGTTAATAGCATTTACTGACGGTGCAACTTTGGCCTGGAAGACCTATTATTAATTTAGTTTTAGTATAATTTAACATGAAGTTGCCTTAATGGTTATTTCAAGCGTGGAAATTTCCCGATATGTTTCTCTTTTACCGAAAATAAATATATCATTCAGGTTATATCATTTTGCATATAAAGCAAAATTTATTACCAGAGAAACTTGAATACAGGTTTCATTTTTTATTCCTGTAAAGACGCTTCAGGTAAATATGAAGGTAGTAAAGTAATATTATTATATTTATTATTAATGAAAATTATTTTTTCTCTTTTTATATGTATCATTTCTTCGATAACTAGTTTATGATAATTTTTGTCAGTATCTAAAATGTGGGTGTTTTTTAAATCGAATTCATGCTTAGTTGTTGGCTCATGTTTATGTAAGGATGTCGATACGTTTTTAGTATACTTGTGTCCATTAATTTTATTTTCAATATATTGTGTCGTCATGCCAATGTACTGCTTAGGACAGTTTAAGCATGGAATTACACATATTACGTTAGATCTTTTTTTTTTAGTGGGAACTTTGCTTGTTAATTTCGTATAAAGTGGTCCCAGTAAATTGTTCGCCCTGTGGCATACTGCTATGTTATGCTTACCTAAAATATATTTTATTTTTTCGGTTTGGTCCTGCATTACCGTATATAAACCAACTATCAGAAAATTTTGTAGATGAAAGATAAATATACCATAACTTTGAAAAAGGTCACTATGTAGAGCGAAACGTCAAAAAAATTGTCGTATTTTGATTTTAATATGCATATATATATATATATATATATATATATATATATATATATATATATATATATATATATATATATATTTAGTTGGTTATTTTCTTGGGAATATGGTTCATTTTTATATTGAAACTACATATATACAGTAGTCATACTTATTGTATATATATATATATATTTTTTTATTTCTCAGGACGTTTCGATTCTTTCGAATCTTTTTCAACTGATGCGGATGCAGAACAGAGATTTTTGTTTTAAACAATAGTTAATTACATCACAAACCAATTGTAGTCACTCACTCTTTTGTATATTCACTTTTTAAAAGTCTTTTGAAAAGGCCAGTTAGAAGAATGGGCACTACGTTTTTAACCCTATAACTGTCTTGGCTTTTATAGGGTTATAGGGTTAAAAATGTAGTGCCCATTCTTCTAACTGACCTTTTAAAAAGACTTTTAAAAAGTGAATATACAAAAGAGTGAGTGACTACAATTGGTTTGTGATGTAATTAACTATTGTTTAAAACAAAAATCTCTATTCTGCATCCGCATCAGTTGAAAAAGATTCGAAAGAATCGAAACGTCCTGAGAAATAAAAATATATATATACAATAAGTATGACTACTGTATATATGTAGTTTCAATATAAAAATGAACCATATTCCCAAGAAAATAACCAACTAAAAATATATTTAATGGTTCAAGAAAAAATTAATTCCTATATTATATATATATATATATATATATATATATATATATATATATATGCATATTATTAATTGCAATAAGTTTACCATACATAGAATGAAAATGTAAAAATGTTATGAATATTAGCAACTATAACATGAGTAGAACATAACATTCCTACTTGTACCTAATTTTAATATTCATGACAACTTAATCAAATGTAAAACCGCGACGTAAATCCAGGGTTTAATTTTTATATTAAAATGCATGACTAAGTTAACTATGAAAAATGAAGTTTTGCATAGCATAAGCAGAAGTATTATATATATATATATATATATATATATATATATATATATATATATATATATATATATATATATATATAAAGTCTTTGTACTTAACTGGGTGGGTCCTTTATTACGGCAAAGTTTTACTCTATAATCAAGCGATCCAACCAAACTTCAGACCATATCCATTTACGTAAAAGAGTATATTGGGAAATCTCTTCGCTTGATATAATCGAAAGGGCGTCGTTATGTCAAATAACACTAAAACTAAATTTATCTTGGGTCTTACAGGCAAACGATGGCCTGGCAGTGGATCCCAAATATCTGCCAGGTCTCGACTGCGCCAGACCTATGATGGTGATTAATGAATCTGTTTGGGTTTGCCAAAATTGCTATGAGTGCCACAGAATTTTTTGTACAAAAAGCTAAGTACCTACTTGAAAATGCAAATGGTTTGCAACAACATTTTCACGTTTTATAATTTAATCATGTATTTTTTTAAATCCGTTCAAGGTGCAGATGGAACTGGTTATTTTTTCAGCTGCACAGAACATTTATTAACCTGAAATGTATTTAAAATATATATTTTTCGTTGTAAAATTACCAACTAAAGAAAAATTATTTATCCATTTTTTCAGTTACACAATGTTTCTACTTAGTGATATATATATATATATATATATATATATATATATATATATATATATATATATATATATATATATATATATATATATTTATATGATTTTTTCTTTATTTTGTCTTTTCTTGGGTTTTGATTCTTTATTTAACACAAAATGCAAAACAATTGACGTTTCGCCCTTTATTTAAGGCATTTTCAAATTTTTTTTTTGACATTTTGTTACTCTATTACTAGTAATAGAGTAAAGTTCAAGGGCGCCAATTTAAACATTTACTCAAATAATTTTTGTAATTTTATTTTATTAACAACTGATTTATTTCTATTTCTTTTAGCTTTTATAGATTCAAAGTTCTTGAAATTTTTTTAACTGTTGGTCGTGTTGGTTTTTGTTTCTGCGGATATCGGATCGCGAATGTATCGCATGTTCTTGAAATAAGTCTATCACATTCTCCATAAATAATAAATAAGTTTAAATAATCTTCCCGCGTGTAATTTAATCGCCTCGGCCTGATTATTATTAATGAATGTCAAATGGCAACAAACAGTGACAATTCTGCAGGGTTCGATTGTTTTATTTTCGCCCCGCCTCGCCGTCATGGCCAACTAATAACAAAAATTAAAAAGCGTTTAATATTTTTACCATAGAAAAAGGTTGAATTGCCAATATTTAGAAAACTACAAATTTTTTGAACAGACAACCGTATACAAAGTTACCCCTATTTTTAATGCTTAATATGATAAAATTATAAAAATTGGTGCTTTCTATTTGAAAAAATTGACTTTTGAAGATTTTTTAAATATAATTTTCATTGTTCTTCTTTGATCACTCTTTACTAATAATTTTCAAAATATCATAAAAAGACTGCTAAAGTCGATCTTCGTCTATAAGAAAACAAACTCGAATTAAATAATGAAAATTTCCTTATTGGAAAAATTTATAGGGAAGTTTTGGTCCGCAAACGTAATTTTTGACATAAAAATTTAAAAATGTCCAAAACGGTGAGACTTGCGTATATATGCATGAAATATGTCTAAAATTTTACGTAGAAATCAAAAATGCAATAATATATAGAATGTTCTATTTAAAATAAGTAAGTTGAAATCTACTTCCGGTACAATCGGAAGTGCCACCATCTTGAAAATATTTTAGCTTGCTGTCCCCCATGCACGTTAATTCACTGTCAAATTTTCAGATTCTTCTTAATTATAGTTTTCCCACAATCGATCGATAAAGTTTCCGGAGAATCAACTTGTATATTATTACATTGCAAAAAATGTCCCACATATAGAATAACATAAAACTATAACAGAAATTTTACATTTCTAAATAATACCTCTTACCTAAAGAGCTTCAAAATTACAATTTGTCTAGAGTTAATTTAAAACGAAAGACACATTGTAGGAGACATTAAAATACTACGGTATAAGCACAGGAATTTTTTGTTGTAGACAAAAAATTATCAAATATAAGTATGCAGATCTTATAAGCAATACTGCGCTGGTGATCATTTCAGAAATCCTAATTCATCATCACAGACTGGAAAGTATGAATGCTAATACTATCGTTCTGGATAGCTACGTAGGCTAGCACTGTACTGCTGCTTCTTATCTCGTGTCCTAGATACGAATAGCCGTGGTTTGCTCTAAATTTGCTCTCTTGATATAGATATTTTCACCAAGCACAAGCTGTTAATTTAAGTTTTTGACACTTTGATTTCAATCCTGCATTGCTGTAATGTCGTCTATGTTGTCAGCTGTCAAAAGTATATCGTTCTCGTATGATTTAATTTTTCACGGTTAATGTTCAACCCTAAGTTATCCTAATTTATTTTCTTGCATGTATATTCTGCCACATAGGTCTCTTACGGGGACGGCTACACCTCCCTGCGAGAGCTGAACCAAGAGGGAGAGCGGCAGTGGGTCCAGGGGCAATTGGAGAGCGTTAAAGTGGATTCCCCCATATTTAAGAAGATAATATACAATTTTACATTTTTCATTTTATTGTTGTCGCACAAGTTAAATATAAAGTTTTTGCAAGTAATGACAACTATTATGCGATTCACGTAATCTAGCTAGCTAACATGCTAAGAGAAGACTGTCATAGATAAAATATTTATAGATCCGCAAAGTTTAATCCCAAAAACGGAAAATTTGCGACAATAAAATGTAAACATCGTAGATCAGATGTCGGCATGCGCACTACAAAATGATCAGGTGACCATCGACAGGACCGAACTTCGAAAATCTATTTGGTTAGTTCAATTAGTCATAAATGGTGTCAAAATGAAGCAAGTTATCAAAGTCGAGTCACATCATATGGGCACCAATAATATCTGAAGCAGGAGGGAATAATCCGGTCTGTGTCTACCGATGGGAGTTAGTTTAGTCATTTCTTATACTGTGAAAGTAAAATTGTGAAGAAAATGTATCTTACTATTTCTCTAATCTATTGTTTCGGTCTGTGTGCGTTTACTTTCTTGTTGTATGGTGGGGGTGAATAATTAACAATTTGAAGGTCCGGCAATTTATTCTCTAATTATTAAAAAATAATGACCTTCTTTTCCTTATCTTTTTTTTTTTCATTTTTTAAGAAAATATTGATATGAAATGGGTTTGTCAACGGATATGCAGGATTTAAAAATAATTTTATATAATAATGTTTTTCTGCCGTAATGTTGAACGGAGCATATATTTTCTTATCGCATTAATTTTTTCGACAAAATGATGAAAATCTTATTTGAAATAAAATAAGTGAACAAGGTCATTGCTGGGGGTGAATAAAAAAATATACTAAAAAAAGAAATTCACATTTGTCTAACTTATTTCATAATATTTTGCTTTTGTTA
This sequence comes from Diaprepes abbreviatus, assembly GCA_034092305.1. Taxonomy (NCBI): domain Eukaryota; kingdom Metazoa; phylum Arthropoda; class Insecta; order Coleoptera; family Curculionidae; genus Diaprepes; species Diaprepes abbreviatus. The sequence goes on along the minus strand of JASJET010000051.1, from coordinate 451,903 downwards.
ATATATTAATGAATTTATAATTTGACGATTTCGAAATGGGGATTGCCATGACAACATGAATCATGACAATTTCATAAAATGAGTACGGACATAACTAATCTGAATTTACTTGCAAAACCAGTATTAATAATGAACAACGCTTTTTAACGTCATGTCCTCAATCTTCAGACATACAAAATAATAAATCATAGAATGGCTGCAGAACAAAAAAAAAACATTTAAGCTGGGTGGAAACATCGGTTAAATATAAGATGGATGAAGTTAGGCAAGAATATGGGCGTTGTGCAAATTAGCAACTGAAAAAAAGTCGTTGGCAATTTGAAAAAATAATTCAAACAGAGCTTAGAAATTATAGAGCCAATAGCCGATTCTGGCTAAAATATAAACCTTGCACTGAAATATTTTATGTATATAACAAAATAATAATACATTATAATTATTGTAAGTTATATATGTATGTTTTAAAATATTCCAACTTCATTTTGAGGATGTATGTTGTTATTTATGTAAGTAATGTAATAGATGGAGAAATTGTACCATTTCTTGACATATTGATGAATGTACTTTTTTCATATGATAGAATAAACTATTCTATGGTTTGGTGCGAATTTTCAGATTTTCTTCAAGAATGATTGCTTAAAAGTTCAGTTTATCTTTTGGTAATCATTTGGAAAGTGCTAAAAATATATCATACTACATGTTTTGTAAATTTAATGTTATACGAAAACACTATAAATCTAAAAATGTTGTAAAGCAACACTATTTTTTACCCTATAGAGAAAAAGGAAAATAAAACAAATAAAATATGTACACATTCCATTATATTAAATAAAAACACAAAAACAAATAAAATAAATCACTTAAAACGCTATAAAACCGTTTAAATCGCAAGCAACTCACAGAGCAAAAATAACACAAAAATGGCGTTGGGCCGGTACTGTGCTGTTTACGGATGGCGCTACGAAAGAACCGATCGATAATAGGAAGTCGCTTATGCGCATGCCCTTATCTGATCAACGTCCAAAAATATGACTGCCGCCCGATGTGCAGAGACGCATTTTTTCGCCCATGGTTTGCCATTTTTTGGCTTTAGCAGCCGACAAGAGTAGGGGTCCATAGTAGAGGTCAGTGGTGGGAGCTTGTAATGACTGGTTTCTAGCATAATAAAATTGTACTAAAAATAAAAATAAATTAGAAACAGTTTAAAATTATCACAATTAATTTGATAATTGTAAATTTACTTAATAACTGATTACTTTTTTCGAGTTTCTGCGAAATTTTAAATTAGACCGATACGTACAATCAATATCTTCTGACACTTCCCACGTTATCAGCGACCCGACATTTATATTAAAAGTAATTAAAAGTTGTAAATGTAAAAAACTGATTATAGGTCTCACATCTATTAAAGCCAGTGATGGACGTAGCCAAAAAAGGAGTTTTCTTAAAACATTAACCGATAAACTATCACCAAATTGATCGGGCCGATCACGTACAACCCAATCTAAATTCCGGTTACCAGTCATCTTTCCGGAAAAGAGGTAATTCCCTCGAGACACTGGATTCGTTTTAGCGGCGTTTTACGGTTTGACCTGGTATTTTATGCTTTTACTTCGCCACTATTTCTAACCATTAAATCTTAATTGTTAATAAAATTACTACTTTTTCTTTATTTAAACTTTGTAAATGAAATTTTAAGAACTTAAGCTTTAGAGCCGCTGTAAATATAGTAAATTTTAAAAAATACAACAAATATAATTTCAGATTTGGCTTCATGATTATTTGTTCAAAAATATCAAATAATCAATAAAATAAATAATTTTATCCTTTTCTAAGTAGAAAATGGTTATGTACTATTAACTCGGGATCTAACGAAGTTTTTTTTGGCATTTTTAGGCTAAATGACGACGTTAACACGAAAAATCAGTGCCGCCATCGCACATTCAGGTTAACGACGAACAGCGCAGCCCGGAATATGTAAAAAAACATGCCAAAATATTTACATTTATATTAAAACTTTGAAGTGTGTTTCAAGTAAAAATATTGAGAAATACTTGGAATCAGTAGTGATTTGTTTTATTTAGTAATAATTTGGTTCAAACTTCGACAATTTGAATTTCGTATAAAAATTTATATTGTTATTTTTCGTTTCTTATCCATTTAAAAAAAAATTTTTCAATTTTTAGTTTTAAATTAAGTTGAGTTTTAAGATCGCAAAAAGGTATCAATTTTATCCAAATCCACACGAAACTGAATACAAAAAATTTGGTGTTTCTGAAAATTCCCCAAATACCCTACACCCTAAAATGAATCACTAAAATTTTTTTGATTCTTAGAGTTCTCCAAGTACCAGTGAAATTATATCAAACAAATATTTAATCAGCTATAGGAAATTCCTTATATCGAATTTTAAGAAATTAATTTTAGATTCATAACTAGGCCCCCAAAAACTCCTAAATATTGACATTTAAAGAACTTGAGACGTGTAAATTTTTTAGTCCGATATATTTTATCCTGCATGTTAAGCTTTTATACGCCCCAAGAACTCCGTAATATCAATTTTAGACAAAATCGGAAAAATGTAAAATTTATAGGCCCCGATATCAAACCGTAAAAAATTTTTATAAAAAAAATTGAACCGACTTCTAAATTTGCGCTAAAAAGTGAAAAATAACTATAATTTTTATTTGAAATTGAAATTTTTGAATACCTTCAAAATTTCAATTTCATATAAAAATTTACAGTTATTTTTCACTTTTTAGCGCCCTTTTAGAAGTCGGTTAAATTTTTTTTATGAAAATTTTGTTTTTCGATTTTAAGTTTTGAATTCATTATGATATCCATAAATTATTTAGGCTAAGTACTAATCGAGATTAGTATATCTCACAATGACTCTAAGGTGGCATAACAATACCCATTTTATCCAAACTACTAAATCACTCTAAAATGAATTAATAAAAATTCTTTCTTAGAGTTCTCCAAATACCAGTGAAATTGTGTCAAACAAATTTTTAGTCTGTCATCTTAAATTTCAAATTAATTTTAGACTGGTAATATAGGCCCCAAAACCTTCCAGTATCGATTTTTTACAGAACTTGAGATGTCAATTTCTTAGTCCGATATATTTTATACTGCACATTGAGTTTGTATATGTCTCAAGAATCCCGCAATATCAATTTTAGATAAAATCGGAAAATGTAAAATTTTCATCTCCTCATATTGTATCTTATCAACCTAATAGTTGTAAAAAATTAACTTCATATTCGTAATAAACAAGCCCGAAAACCCCCAATATCAAATCTGAAAAAATGCGAACAAGGTAAAATTTTCAACCCACCATATTAGAACTGCCATATTGAATCTAAAAAAAAATAATTTTAACGTCTTAATTTAATCTAAATCTAATCCTTTCAAAGCCCCCTAGTACCAATTTTGGACGAAATCCGGAAATTTAAAATTTCTAGACCGTCATATTGCATCTGATATACTAGATTTTCTTAAAATAATTTTATATTAGCTCTTTACCTACTCAAAAACGATTCAACCCCACTTTTGAACAAAATCGAAAAATGTAAAATTTTTAGTCCGCTATATTACATTTGCCATATTGAATATCAAAATACTATTAAATTCATAATTTACACCCTCAAGAACCCCAGTTTTAAAGAAAATCGAAAAATGTGCAATTTTTAGGACGCCATATTGAATCCGCCAGATTGTTTTTCAAAAGATATTTTAAATTCGTAATTTACACTAACAAAAATCCCCCAATACTGATTTTAGACAAAATCGAGAGATGTTGAATCTTTAATCCGCCATCTTGGATCCGCCATATTTAATCTCTTTTAAATAATGTGAGATTCGTAATGTATGATCCCAAAAACACCCCATATCAATTTTGAAAAAGATCTGACAAAATCAATTTTTTATCCGCCTTATGGGATACGCCATATTGAAATTTTTAAAAATAATTTCAGATTTGTTATATGCGGCCCCAAATACTCCCCCATACCAATTTTGTAGAAAGTTGGACAAAATTGATTTTTTCGTTCGCCATATTGAATTTTTTAAAAATAATTTGGATCCGATATGTATGACCCCAAAAACTCCCCCACACCAATTTTGGAGATAATCGGACAAAAATAAATTTTTTTGTCCGCCTTATTGGATCCGCCATTTTGAATTTTTTAAAAATAATTTTAGAATCGTTGTGTATGTCTCCGATAATTCCCCTATACCAATTTTGGAGAAAATCGGACGAAATTAAATTTTTTGACCGCCATATTATCAGCGCCATCTTGGATTTACTGCACCAATTTCATCCAAAAAAATATGCGATCACGGCAGCAACTTTCTGAACATAACGTAAAAAATTTCATTCAAATCCGTCCGCCGTTCCGGAGTAATCGGTGTAGATACATAAAAAAATACATAGTCGACGAATTGAGAATCTCCTTCTTTTAGAAATCGATTAAAAATTAACTTTAGTTTCATAACCTACGATTCCGAAAACTCTAATACCAATTTTGAACAAATGTGAATTACGTAAAATTCGCCATATTGAATACTTACATAAAAAAGAATACATGAGTATCGAATTTAAAGCCTTTTTCTTTTAGAAATCGGGTAAAAAATAAAGTGCAACCAATCCGTTGACGGTCCAATGTACATCTGTCAAATACCTAGACATGTAAAAAAATGTTGACCGCTTAACTCATTTGCATTATTATAAAATGATAATCATATGGCAAGTCATAAAATTTGTACTACCATCAGAATAGCGGACCAAAAGCCTTGGCAGCAGCCGCCAAAATCGCGTGGGGAGTTCTCGGTGGCCGCGCGGAACTGCTTGAATAAAAATTTAAGCTTTCGGTAAATGCTAAAATATTTTTCCTTCAATTTCAGATATGGCATTATCTTTTTAAAGATGCCACTGTTCGTCATTGAAGTGGGTGTGCACTGGCAGCAGAGCCTTTTCGTAGTAATGCTAAAGAGAAACTAAAAATTGCTGTTATCTCTCAGGCTATTAGTGTGTTTTTTTCACGTATGTTTTTGAAATGATTTATTTTTGCAGTTTCACTCCCCCTACTCGAACGTGATGTGCCAAACTAATTTATTTAACTTATGTTATACATATGTAACTAAGAATGGTTAAAGGAACTCCTAAAAAAATCCATGGAAACATAAGTCACGTTTTCTTGAAATGTAGGATCAATGAACAACAAAAATATATGTTTGGTATTAAGATAATAACTATTTTTTTTTACTTAATCAATATTTATGTGTTAACAATATATGTACATGAAGGTATTTATTAGAGAAAGTGAGGTTAAACACTTTCTGGATTCCGATAAAAATGGTAATAGCTTAAAAAAATATTATCTAATTAATGTTCACGTCTCTATTTTCAAAAAGAAAAGGCGCTGTTACATTTTATACTTAAAAAGTTTCCGTCGAATATACAATTTAGTTTAACTATTTAAAACTGTTTTGAAACTTTCAAATGAATTGTAAGTTTGTCTCGGAAAATCCAGACCGAAAGTTGTTTAAAGTACAGTAAAACTGAACCGTTCTTTTAAATTTAGATTTGCACCGTGGTTTTTTTTTATAGAAGAGTAATTTTCTCTACCTTAGTAACTTTGTACCCTTTTGTATTTTAATTTTGCAATGCTACATAAATTTTATTTTAATAGAGGACTTTAATGTGGGCAAAATATTAAATATAGTACAATACAGTTAAACATTTTTTAGGTTGAAAGATCAGAAACTTTTTCTAGTTTAAAAATAACAGTTTTAGAATTCGTAAAAAAAATTGCTTCTACTTTTGAGCCTTTAACTAACAATAAGCAATTATGGCAAATTTCGAGTCGATAGCATGTGAAGTTCTTGAGCTAAGTGGTTTTAACATACCCATAATCAAACATAAAAGTCTCATCGTAAGAGTTTCTTTTGTTCAGTTTTGATAGAGGGCCCTAAAAATACCTTTATTTTTTTTGCAGCAAAATATGTTCACTAATAGTCCAAGAACTAGCTTTAGTTTTTAATGTGTTGTTATTATCAATTTTAGAGTGCGTTTTTTAGGCTATTAGGATGATGTTTAATGAAAAGTACTGTCAGCGCACACCCGGTCTAACGATGACAGTGGCGTCCGAAATATGTAAAAAAAAACATGCCAAAATGTTCATCTACATCAAGTTGAAACGATGTGAAGTGTTTATTTGGATCATTTATAAGAAAAAGATGCAGTGTTACTAATCCGGTAATGGTCCAATCATTTAATAAATCATAAGCACTTGTACTATTATCAGATTAGCGGCCCAAGCCTTGGTACGAGATTCCCAGTATGGAGATATGCAATTTTATATATAAGGCTGCATGTAGTGTCTGTATCATTATACAATTTATTCTATGCGAAAGATATTAATTCAAAAAGTAATAAAATCTTGTACTGTTATCGTAATAGCATCTGATGGAAATTATGATATGGAGAGCATAAGATTATGTCATTTAGCGGAATTAATATTAGGAGATAATGGAGCAACACCTAATTACGTTGATAATAACCTTGCTCGGCCTGTGCAAGATACGTAGAAAGCTTTGCATGACTCCGAAGTGGTTATTAGAGATAAATTTAAAAACCAGATTGAAGGTTATGTACGTAGGAACTAATCCCGAACTTAGATAATTCATATATAATGCTGCTATTGCATTATATGACCTTAGAAAAAAATGAAATATATGACAAATTTAATTGTAGAATATTGAGAATTAAGAAGGCTGTAGAGGACATTTAGTTTTTGACCGGGGCTTTTAATTTACTCGTAATAAATCTTATAAAAGCAGAAATGAAAATTGGATGAATGTGTCTAGAGAAGCAATTTTAATTAATACACGTTTATTTCCCCTAAAGAAATTTTCGGCACTAATTTTCTCGTTTATTTTAATGGTAAAAAGGTCAATAAGGATCAATCCAATACCCGATCAAAACGTTCATTATCAAAAAAATACTACCTTAACTTTATTTTATAAAGGTAATTAAATTTATTAGTGTACCTATACTGCTAATTAACAATGTTACTATTTATATAAATTTTTCAGTATATTATTAAAACATGACTTGTAACAATGTTTCTAAATTTTCTTGCGGATCTGTTTTGTAAAAGTTTATGCATCAGTTGCCAAAATTGCAGGCGGAGTTCTTGTAGTCGTACAGTGCAGCTTCAACTTCAGTTGTATTTGATTTAATATTAAGAGATATAATACTATAATTACTTATAGCCAAATACAACCGCTAAAAAGTGACGTTATACAGAGTGAATTATACAGGGAAATCGGAATGATTTTTTTTTTAATTTTCGGACATTCTGTATATATATATATACTTCGTTTTTGCGTAGAGCCATATTGGCTACAAAGCATTTGTATAAATGAAAACTAACCGTTTTCACGCGTTCTCTATATTAAACTAGTTTTATTTTCTTTAATTGCTTGATTGTTGATCATAACATTCATTGTAGATAGATAACTCAATGCAAAAACGAAGTATATATGAACCATAACGTTAGTTTCTAACACTAATATTGGGCTATAAATACTAAAATTGTATTTTTTATTCTATTACCAAGTGTATTTAAATTGAATTGAAGGGAGAACATTTTAGCATACGGAATGAGTACCCAAGGCTTAAATCTCTGTTGGAGTCGCGCAACGCGGCTGCGAGACCTCTACAAGCGACTTGAGCAACTGCTGCCAAGAGTTCTTGCCCGATATTAGGATCAACGTATAAACGTATAAGTTTTTATTACTTATTGAATTATCTTTTATCTCCTATAAATTATATTATGTCACAGACGCCACATTCTGCATTATGTGAGTATTTTAGGTCTTCATTCGAGCCCTGCCGCGTAACCACTGGGAGCTTAACACTCGACTTTGGCAACTACTGCCAAGGCTTTTGGACCGCTTTTCTGATGACGGTACAACATCGATGTAAAAAACTGTCACTAGATTCCAGGCTATAACGAGAGAATTTTAGAAATGGAATAATCTAGCTTTAACTAACTTGCTCTAGAATGTAATTTTAATTTTCCAACGGTAAATCTGAAAATTTGTTAAAAATTGGACATAATAGTACTTATTAGTTATATTCTACTAATTTACGAGAAATTAAAAAACGGGTTTTAAAAAATGCAAATATATATGTTATATTATATTATATATTTGTTATTTAGTCTTCTTAGTCCGGAAGCCCAGTGGATTTTCGTAGCCGAAGATATGGCTTCACCAAGGTTTTTTTTATTTATTTTAATTTTCTGATTCCAGATATCGAGGGTGCATTACCAAAAAATGGTCAGGTAATTTGTTGTTGAAGATTGACTAAAATATAGTTGTCGGACTTGCATTGTGTTTATTTTTGTTTATTTTTACGACGTTTCGATTAGGTTGTATCGCTAATGGTTATCAAGTTTATACTTGATAACAATTAAAAATAGAACCTAATTAAAACGTCGTCAAAACAAACAAAAATAAAGACAATCTAAGACCGACAACCATATTTTAGTCAAAAAATTTGTTAATAATTAATTTTTTTCTTATAAAATAAAAAATACTTTCGTATTCCTCGGCCTATTCTAAGAAAAAAGTGTCTCTTGTGATTTTTTCAATTGACGCATAGCTTTTGAGGTAAAAATCGTTAACATTTGAAAAATGGGATTTTTTACCACTTTTTGAATAAATAAATATTTTCAAATTCTGCTGATATGGCACACCATACTAAAAATAGGAAACTCTTTTTAGAAACAGTTTCAAAAAATCTTCTGTGTTAAAGAATTTTCCACTTGGTAATTGTATTGTACATTGTAACGTTTTTGCGCATTTGGAACGCTGCATCATCACATTATTTACTTATCGTGAATTTAAAATGTATTTCAAGTTTTCACATAACACGTCGGCAGATTTTTCGCAAGTCAGTAAAGTTATTTTAAAGTTTTCTAGTCGGTTCGTAGGAAAAGTTATTCTTGTTGCAAAGATAATCTTTCAGCTCTGTTGTTGTTAAAAACTTTGTAACTAGAAAAACATATGTGTAATTTTAAACACATTTTGGTATGCCACAAAGTATAAGTAATTACAGTCTTTCGGAGAAGTATGAATGTTATGCATTAATAACGTAGTTTTAGTAAAAGAAAAATAACTGTGAAAAAATTATCAGTCTGATATACCGTTTCTACAAAATGAATATATTATAAATAATATATGATATTCCTACCAAACATTGACGTTGTCAATAAAAGAATATGAAAATACAAATATAGTATAACCTTGGCTTCCGGAACGGGGTGGGTACAAGGGAAGCATTATTTGCTTTTAATGTGCTTACTCAAAAATGCTTAGATATCAATCAGGACCTCTATGTCTGCTTCATAGATTACAACAAAGCTTTTGATAGGGTCAAAAATGACAAACTGATAGACATTCTCAGAAGCAAAAATTTGGATGAAAGGGATTTAAGGTTGATATCAAATCTGTATTACAATCAGCGAGCAGCAGTAAGATTTGGACAGGAAATATCCGGAAATGTGGAAATACAAAGGGGAGTCAGACAAGGATGTATATTGTCACCTTTACTATTTAACGTTTATTCTCAACAGGTCATATTGGAAAGTCTTGAATCTGAAACAGCAGGGAGAAAAGTAAACGGAGTTTTAATCAACAATATTAGGTATGCAGATGACACCGTAATAATAGCTGATAGTTTGAAAGACCCTGAAAAGATAATGAATAAAATATTAAAAGTTAGTGGAGAATATGGACTCTCTCTTAACACAACAAAGACCAAGTTCATGATAATTAGTAAAAACAACACCAATAATAATGGAACCCTAATGGTAGGAGGCCAGCACATAGAAAGAGTTAAGAAGTACACTTACTTGGGAACCCTAATAACAAAAAATAATGACTATACCGTCGAAATAAAAACCAAAATCGTGAAAGCACGTGCAAACTTTATTAGAATGAAAAATGTTATCTGCAGCAAAGATCTAACGTTAGCCCTGAAAATACGACTGACTAAATGTTACGTATATAGTGTTCTATATTATGGAATGGAAGCATGGACACTGAATCGAGAGGCAATGAGAAGACTTAACTCTTTTGAAATGTGGACCTATAGAAGAATTCAGAGGATTTCGTGGGTGGATCGAGTTACGAACGCCGAAGTGTTGAGAAGAATGGGGAAAGAAAAGGAAGTCGAGATAACAGTAAAACAGAGAAAACTGCAATATTTCGGACACATTATGCGAGGAGAAAAGTACAGCATTTTACGGCTCATAATCCAAGGCAAAATAAGTGACGGAAGAGGCGTGGGACGACGACGAATTTCATGGCTAAAAAACCTAAGGGAATGGTTTGGATGCAGTTCAAAACAACTATTTAGAGCAACTGCCTCAAAAATTAAAATAGCTATTATGATTGCCAACCTCCGCAATGGAGAAGGCACTGGAAGAAGAAGTATAACCTGCTAAATACGATCACGTTTAATACGATTTCTCGCAAAATATGTCATTTTACTTTGGTCTCCGCTACTTAAAGCATGTTTTCACACGTTTTGTCACACAGCTTTGGAAGATCACTTTCAGGCGAAATGTAGACGGATAATATTGTTTATATTCCTCACCGTTCATGCCAAAGATGTTGAGTTAAGAAATATAAAGCTTGTTTTCTTACCTTCAGATTCGACGATCAAAATGGAATCGATGACTCAGGACATTATAAAAGTCCCCAAACAAGTTACAAAACACGGTTAATATATCGCTATTTGAAGGAAATGTTTGCAAAAGACCCCTGAATGTGGATGATGCTATATTAAACATTGTAGCGGCATGGAAAGAAATTAAACTCAAAACTATAAAAAATTATTTTATACCCTTTAGCGCACGACTTTCCTAAAAAAATTCTTATTTATTTTATTTTTTACTACAATTAATTTAATAGTCCAAGATTATATTTTTTTTCTGAATGTGTTTTGTGACATTTTTGGATTTTGTTTAATATTTTAGATTAACTTCTACCAAAATGATTTCGCACCAAAATACGTTTAAAATTTGTGGACATGCTGTGAAATAACAGCTCAATTTAAATTACAATTTTTCGTGCCAAATATGTTGGAACATTTTCAATTTTCTTTTATACATACTCTAGAAAGTGATGCATTGTTTGTTAAAAGTATATTTCCTTTGCTGTATGTATTCTAACATAAAAATAACTCAGCTGCAAAAAAAATTTAAATTTGGATCCAAAAGGAAAGATGGTTCAGATGTTCTAAAATTTTCTTTTAGCTATTATTACACAATGTTGAAGATTGACTAAAATGTGATTGTCGGACTTGCATTGTCTTTACTAAAAGTAAAAATAAATAAAAATAAAGACAATGCAAGTCCGACAACCACATTTTAGTCAATTATTCTTCGTGTTGTTGACCAAATTTTACCTACCTAATATCTAAAACCAGATTATTTATTTTTACTTGTGATAGAGGTTTATTCGTTTATAATTTTTGATAGGAATGAAATAGTCTAATTGGGTTTACAGTATATTGTAGAGGGATTCCTAAATATTTCTACGATGGCTTAATAAAAGGACTATAACAACTAAAAAAATGATCAAAATTGTCCAGATTTTCACTAATACTTACAAGGAGGTCTCTTTTAAAATTTTTCGCCTTATCTCAATAAAATTTCTTCTCATCTTCACTTTTTTTTTAAAAAATACATCGTGTATTCGTGCAATTTTATTATTAGAGCTAATTAAAGATTGATTGAAACTAAAAGAATGAAATAAATTATTAAAAAAACTAAAAAAGACCTTCAAAAATTTGTCATAAAAACAAGAAAAGAAATTAAAAACTACAGGATGTCTCTAAAAGATCTGTACGAAACGTTAGTGGAAATTCTTGAGGCTAATTTATGAGTATCTAGTTCACTTTATTGTAGTTCAAGAGGTAATAGTTTTTAAAACTTTTTAGCAAATATTTACCTTAATAATAACTTTATTTGCACTAAATTTGGTATTTCGGGGTTTTTTAGAATGAAAAATCAAGATATGATTACAGTTTTGATGTAAAGAACGCCACCAGCAACATTTCGCCTAATTCTAAAGATTCAAAACTCAATATATTAAATTTTTAATTAAAAATTGTTATTCCTTGATATCTTTTATTCAAAGAGGGTCCACCCCCACTCTTCACTTTACTATTTATGGTATATCGTAGACCTGTAAACACTAAAGAATTTTGGACACGGATACAAATGCAGTAAACACTTTATGCTTAACAACTTTCTCCATAGAATTAATGTTTGTATACATGAAAACGAAACTCATTTATTGAGAGTTTAATTAAAAAATTAAATAAATAAAGAAGGAGGTTCTCATCGTCGACTATGTATTTTTTTATGTATTGTTGTGGAACATAACATCTCACCACCGCTTTCCGGCAAAACTGGACTTAAATAGAGGTCCAAGTTTGTGGAAAGTACAAGGATGTCTGCGAAAGATACCGGTGGATCCCACTGATGAGCCCACCACCGATATCGGGACGAAACATCCATACATTTACTACGGTGGTCAAAAATAGATCGCTAGCTACATGCCCTTACCACCAGGAGCATTGCTAATTGCGACATGGCGCCCGAGTAGGGACAGCGGTTAGATGACGAGTCCAAAACCGCAAATGATGTGGTAAAACCATAGATGTGGATATAGGACAGAATGTCAGAAACCGCTGAGGGCTTTCATTAAGCCCGACCCGACCATTGGAAGACCACCGAGGATGTCCGTTCCACTTCCTTTTCAGGCCTGTGCTTTCTAACGGCTTGGACTGTCCGACAGTTTAAGCCGGAAAGCAAATGCCTTAGGGGGGGGGGGGCATGTTGTGGAACATAACATCTCACCACCGCTTTCCGGCAAAACTGGACTTAAATAGAGGTCCAAGTTTGTGGAAAGTACAAGGATGTCTGCGAAAGATACCGGTGGATCCCACTGATGAGTCCACCACCGGTATCGGGACGAAACATTCATACATTTACTACGGTGGTCAAAAATAGATCGCTAGCTATATGCCCTTACCACCAAGGGCATTGCTAATTGCGACAGTAAGTACACCGATTACTCCGGAACGGCTGCACCGATTTGAATGAAATACTTTACTTTATGTTCAGAAAGTTGCTGCGGTGGTCCCATAATTTTTTAGATGAAATTGGTGCAGTGAAATCCAAGATGGCGCTGACAATATGGCGGCCAAAAAAATTAATTTTATATGATTTTCTCCAAAATTGGTATGTGGTAATTTTAGGGGTCGTACACGACGAATATGAAATTATTTTAAAAAAATTCAATATGGCAGATCCAATATGGCGGTCAAAAAATTAATTTTTGTCCGATTTTCTCCAAAATTGGTACGGGGAAGTTTTCAAATCTATCGATCGAATCTAACGTTATTTTTAAAAAATTCAATTTCGCGGATCGAATATGGTGGACGAAAAAATCAATTTTGTCCGATCTTCTCCAAAATTGGTATGGGGGAGTTTTCGGGGTTGCATATAACGAATCTGAACTATTTAAAAAAATTGAATATGGCGTATCCAATATGGCGGATAAAAATTATTTTCTCTGATTTTTTTCAAACTTGATATGAGAGAGTTTTTGGAAGCGCACATTACGAGTCTGAAATTATTTTTAGAAAATTAAATATGGCGTATCTAATATGGCGGATAAAAAATTCAAAATGGCGGATTGAAGATTCTACATCTCTCAGTTTTGTCTAAAATCAGTATTGGGGGATTTTTGTTAGTGTCAATTACGAATTTAAAATATTTTTTGAAGTACTGAATCTGACTTATTCAATTTGGCGTCCTGAAAATTTTACGTTCTTCGATTTTCTCCAAAACTAATATAGAAGGTTTTTGAGGGTGTAAATTATAAATTAAAAGTATTTTTTTAACATTCAATATGACGAATCCAATATAGCGGACTAAAATTTAAGATAGTAGATTTACTATGACAGACTAAATATTTCTTTGACACAATTTCATCGCTATTTGGAGAATTCTAAGAATAAAAAAAATTTTAATGGATTATTTTAGGGTGATTTACAAAATGCGTACTTTTTTACCACCTTGGAGTGATTGCAAGGTACACTAATCTAGATGAGTACTTAGTTCATGTAATTTAGGGATATCATAATGAATTCAAAACTAAAGATCGAAAAATAATATTTTTATAAAAAAAATTAAACCGACTTTTAAAAGTGCGCAAAAAAGTGAAAAATAACTATAAATTTCTATATGATATTAAAATTTTTGAAGTCGGCGTCAAATTATTTCTAAATGAAGTAAATAACTACTGATATATACAAATTATGGTAAGAAAGCAATTACAAATAAAGTATTTTTAATCTGTTTATGCGAATCACATTTTATGAGGTATTAGTTTGGCGCCGGCTTCAAAAATTTCAATTTCATATAAAGATTCATAGTTATTTTTCACTTTTTAGCGCACTTTTAGAAGTCGGTTCAATTTTTTTATAAAATGCGAATCACATTTTGATAGGTATTAGTTCCTATAAAAATTTATAGTTAGAAGTAGGTTCATTTTTTTTTATAAAAATTTTATTCTTTACCAGTTGACGTTACCATTATTATTTTTTTAGTTTGCTGCTATGTAAATTTTTATTGTTGTTGGCTCTAAAACTCGCTCAAAATATCTTAGACCACCAGTCCTAAGCCTGCATAAAATATGAAGGGAGGCTACAACGAGTCTCAGTGTGTAAAAAAACATTTAAATTCGATTATCTCAGAAACGGCTGCTCAAAACGCCACCTACTAAGTATAACTTTTTTAAATAAAAGATGTCAAGGAATAAGAATTTTTTATTATAAATTTAATATATCGACGCACAAAAAAGTTATGAAGGTCTAGATGTAGGCAAAGTGCTGTTGGTGGCGCTCTTTTCGATGTGTATCGAAACTATAACTTGATTTATCATCCTGAAGAACCTTAAAATACCAAATTTAGTATAAATACAGCTATTATTGAAATGTATATTTACAAGAAAGTTTAAAAAAATTATCACCCTGTAATTCGAATCAAGGTAAATTGGGCTATATCTTCATATTATAGAGCCAGCAATTTGCGTTAACTTTTTATACAGACACTCTGTTTTAATTCATTTAATAATTGTAGATTTATCTATCATTCATTAGAATAAATTGAACCATACATTGAAGACTATGTAGATGAAACAATAATGATATTAAGTCGTTTAAAAATATATTTTTCTAAACTGTTAGCCTATATTTATAAAAAATGTTTTTTCCTATATTACAATATTAACAAACTAAAAACAATTTATCTACATTTTGTATTTCAGACTATTATTAAAAATATCATCTTCAATTGTAAAACAATGAAAGTTACATTAAAATAAATGAAAATAGTCCTAAAATAACAAAACCAATTACGGGTCATATTATTTACGTCCATTTTACGATGACGTGTACTTTGTTATCATTAAAGTCAAATGTAAATTGAATGTTCCGATGAAAACACCGGTTGGGCGGGTCATACTAAAATAACTTAGGGTGTGTTACATGGTTTTTATTTTATTTCGTGGATACGTGAAATTAGGTAAACAATATATGCCCGCGAGATACAACGTTGATTATTATGATTAGTAGCAACTAAATCGATTTTTTCTCTGTAATAACTTATATTACGTTTCAGTTTCATTTGCTATAGATTACATATTTCTTGAATAGAATATATATATATATATATATATATATATATATATATATATATATATATATATATATATGACTGACTAACTGACTCCGTAGCACTACAACCCAGGGAGGGTCTTGGCTGCCTCGACTATCTGCCTCCACCTAGAATGGTCTTGTGTCAGCTCCCTCCATTCTCGCTGGTCAACTTCAAGGATAAGTTATTAACAGGTTGTACACCAAAACCCGTCTGTTCTTAACTTCAAGGATAGCTAGATCCTTGTGGATGTTATCTCTCCATCTAAGCCTAGGTCTTCCCAGTGGTCTTTTTCCTTGTGGTGCTTCCTCCCATACCCGTTTTATTAGTCGATCATTTTGACTCCTTTGTATATGACCTGCCCATCGTAGTCTTCTGGACTTTATTTCTTGAATGATGTCAGGGCTTTGATATATTTGCGCAAGCTCTATGTTGCTTCTCATTCTGTGACGGCCTGTTTCAAGGTCTCGGTACGGGCCATATATTATGCGCAGGATTTTTCTCTCAAACCTTCTTAGCAGCTCCGTATCGTGGACTGTCAGAGTCCATGTTCCATGTTTCACTGGCGTAGATTACTACTGGTCGTATTATTGTTCGATAAATTTCGGTTTTTGCCTTTCTAGTGATAAATTTTGACTTAAGCAAGATTTGTATCGCAAATGTACATTTATTTGCTTGTGTGATGCTCTGTTTAACCTCTTCCTGTATATTATTGTTTGCCGTTATCACTGCGCCCAAGTACTTGAAAACTCGCACATGCTCAAAATTATAGTCATCCATGGTGACGTTCTGCCTGATGCTATCTCGGGCGGGGTTGAGGGAGACATGCATGTATTTGGTCTTTCCTTCATTTATTCGGAGCCCTATTCTCTGAGCTTCTTTTTCTATCTTTATGAATTTTTCCTTCACACTGACTGTGCTTTCTCCTATCCCGCCCATATCATCCGCGTAGGCCAAAATAAGTTTAGGGTCACTTGGCCCAAAAACCTCCGCGTCAACTGATACTGTTCTTACGGCTTTTTCCAGTGCAAGGTTAAACAGTACTGGCGACAAAGCATCTCCCTGTTTTAATCCTCTGTTGATAGAAAATGTTTGGCTACATTCTCTTTCAATTTTGACACAGCTTTTTGCCCCCTCCAGGCACGCTCTACACAGTCTAATCAGCTTGGGTGGGATTCCAAATTCTTCCATAGCTTCCCACAATCTTATCCTAATAACACTGTCATATGCTTGCTCGAAATCTATGAACAAGGTATGTAAGTTTTTGTTAAATTCCCAACATTTCTCTAGCATCTGTCGGATAATAAACAGCTGGTCAACTGTTGATATATAGGCGTGGCTTAGTAAAGCAATACCTCGGTAACTTTTACATTGCATTTGGTCCCCTTTTTTGTGGAGTGGAATTATTACCCCTTCTTTCCATTCATCAGGAATGATTTCTTGATTCCCAATTTGTTTCACGAGGTTATGTATTTGTGTGATTAGATCGTTCCCTCCATGTTTCAGACTTTCTGCCAAGATATTATTTCGACCTGCCGTTCTGTTATTTTTGAGCTTCTTAATGGCTCTAATGGTCTCTTCCATGGATGGAGATGGGGTATTAACCTCTGTCGTAACGAATACTGTAGCTTCAGGTTACATATATATATATATATATATATATATATATATATATATATATATATATATATATATATATATATATATAAACTCTATACTAAACTCAGAATTTGTTCGATTATTTAGAAGAACCATCTGTTGTCAGTAGAAAACACAACAGCAGAGAATTTTTGTTATAAAAGGTATAATAAGGTAATTAAACTTTAATAACAGTCAGATTCATTAAGAAAATTTAAGATTTAAACCCGATATAGCTGCCATGAAATTTAAATCTTATAGTCGGTCAGATTTGCCTTGCTTATGAAATTGTCATAATTTATATTACATATGTCAACAATTAAACGCTAATATAGGGATATTAAGGATATATGTAAGAGAAATAGTTGTATTCCGAAAAGAAATAAAGTTTTTCATTTTTACGGGTTCAGTAATAAAACAAATGATTTCTTTTGCTTGTATATTTAGGGTTTAAAACTTACTTGACTTATTGTTGCTCTTGTCAGTTTAAGATTTCTGGTTTCAATTTAGGATGGTTTTAAATTTATGAATCCGACTGTAAAAATCTAAATATAAACTTCTTCCCAAAGTTATAAAACTTCATAGGTAACTCCATTTTTATTAAAATAAAGCCAGTTTTAATAAACTAAAGAATTAAGGTACGAAAAATTGAGATATTTAAGTATTTATCTCGTGAGAGAGAATTGAGAGAATGCAACACAGAAAAAAAAAATCAAAAATAGAGTGATCAGGTGAGAAATCGAAAATCAAGAGGTGGGATAATTTGGATTGTCGTGAACCAATCACATAGCAAGCAATCCTTCTGGAAGCCCGGTGATGAGTTACTTATTTGGCACGTTACCCTTAGGTAGGGGAGTACTTATTCTTGTCACTGGGTCCCGCAGACCATCGCCTTCCTAAGCTCGATGATGGTTCAATCTTTTAGAAATAGAGATTAATATAAAGAACCCTTATAAATATATAAAGTATTACTGCCTATACTTAAATATTTATATGTAATAACGTAATCGTATTAAGCGGATTTTACTATATATATATATATATATATATATATATATATATATATATATATATATATATATATATATATGAAGTAAAATGCGAACAGTAAATGCAAACTTCGTTCCAACCATATCCTTTCCGTGTTAGAGGTTGTACAGTTTGAACAAATTGCTTAGGAAAACAATTTATCCTATTCCACCACCATCGAGATGATGGTCTACCTGTACCACCATACCGAGAAGAAAGTCAAAACTTACCTTCCCCGCCACAGTGATACGGCAGAGGTACATGTTTCGTCTCTACTAGACTCATCAGGGTACCCTTTCTTTTACTTCATTCATGTACGGAGCTGCATATAGTTGTACGTTTGCTGAATGTGATTTCAGCACTACAAAGGCATAACGTGGATATATCCACTGCTATTTGCATCTCACACGGAGGAATCCGTGAAAGCCGCATAAAGATATATATATATATATATATATATATATATATATATATATATATATATATATATATATATATATATATATATATATATATATACAGTGACGTATCTAAGAATATGTGCGCCCCCCCCCCGCAGATTTTTGATACTCCCTAGTATTTTGTACCCCTCTTGATCCTTCGTATGTACACTTTGGTACTCGAGGGCGCCCCTAGATTGGCTGCGCCCCCCCCTCCCCGCACTGCGGGGCCTGCGGGGTCGTTATTTACGTCATTGTATAAATCTAATATTCTAAGATTAATTGCAAGGGGGTGAAAACTGAAAAGATTTATTAGTAAGTGAACTTTTTAATCCATTTCAATTGCATATAAATTTAAATAGAAGTGGGTTATTTCCATACGATTTTCAGTATATTTTAGGTAGTACTACGAGGAATGGTCCCATAAAAATATTTCCAAGATAGGTTTGTTGCAAATCGGTGGAAAACTGAAAGGATGTGTTAGTTAGCAAACTTTTTAATCGACTTCATTTGCAACTATAACTTTTGATAGAAATGTCATTTTTAGAATATTTTAGAAAATACTAACAAGGAGATTTCGTGTAATATTTCTTTGTAGGTTTATGCAAGAGGACTAAAAAGTGATACACAAATTCTTGATGAGTGAACTTTTTAAGTATTATTTTTAATTTGTGTTTACAGCATGTTGTAGAGAGATTAAAAAATTGAAAAAAAAAAACGTATTTTATCTGTTTCTTCTTTTTAGTCATCGCCTTCTTCACATTATTCTATTTTCACTTTTAACGTCTATTACGCATTTGTTTAAGATTATTAGGATTACTCAGTATAAAGACTGACTGAAACAAAAAGGGATACTAAATTATAAACCGTTTTAAACTACAATAAATTAATTAAATGTAGATTTTTTCATTTACTTATCACTCTTTTGAAGGTGGCACCTGAAGACACTTTTAACTAACGTAAAAAGAAATGGAACACATATCAAGATCTATGTAAACGAGTTGATTGATAATACCAATTTAAATAGAATTAGATTAAAAATAACACCCTCATATACAAAAGCGTCTTCACAGATGTGCTAAGTAGTGGAATAGTAATGGGATAAATTGAATATTATTTAATTAATTGCAATTTTAAAGAGAGTATAAGTTATTGCTTAGTTTTCAAAGCAATTTTTTGAAGTTGGATGAGTTTTTCTTAAAACTAAATCATTGTAAAGCGCCAATCAAATATTTGCAGTGTTGCGCTATCTTCCTTAAGCAGTTTGAACATTTTATAAGACACTCTGTCAACGCACTATTTTAATGATCGGTTTGTACCTCCAAAAATTATCAACTACCACTAGGAATTTCCACTATCAACTTTCACTTGCGAGTTAAATCATACACTTTATTTTCGCCTGTTCATAGTTCCAGGTAAAAATTAACAATTCAATTATCAATTAAGAACTTTTAATTTTTGATAAAGTCAGCAGAATTCATGTCCGTTTAGGAATGTTATCGGCTGGAGGAAAATTTAACAAGTTTTACGAAATAGTCAAAACACTTTAAAATAAAACTAGTAAAACAACAAGAATCAAGAAACAAAAAATTGCGTTTTAATTTTAGGTAGAATATTTATGGGCGTTTTGATTAGTCATCCTTAATTTTTAAATTAGTGGAAGTGATTGTTTAGTTGAAATTCTTAGTGGTAGTTGATAATTTTTTGAAGCATGATTGGACAATAAGAGCTACAAAGAGGTTACAAAATAATTAATAATGAATCTAAAAACGATTATTATAACTAACGCTTACAAAGCTATATTTTGGATATACAAGATTGGGCTTTAAGTATTTTTACCACGTTTTATTTAACTGACTTCCTGGTCTGTCTGTCTGTTTGGTATAAATTTTGCAATCGATTTTAAACTAACTTGCCCGATGAGCTACAGCTTTGACACTTTAAGCATGGCTCAGGACTTGATGATGATGCAATGTTAACTCACTTTCTTGTTTGTCTGTTTGTCTATTGGCCACCTTGGTAATAATTTTGCAACCGATTTTTGTCTGTTCGATAAAAATTTTGCGTTGCAAACTAGAGACCAAACAGCAGAAAATAATTATTTAATTAAAAAATTATAACGGACTAAAAAGTATAAAATATTTTGTCACATTGTCCTGAAAATTTCTGATTGTGGATTTTTGATAGCTACGAAATACTTGTAAGATTTAAGAAAAACGTGGGGTGCAAGAGACAATAACTGTTGCGAGAGATAGCTACACTCCTTACTATTATTTTTTGTATCCAACCCACCTTTTTCGTTTTTAATCCTACAAGTATTGTCATAGCTATTATAAAGTCATAGTCACAAATTTTCAGGAAAATGTGACAAATTATTATATATATATATATATATATATATATATATATATATATATATATATATATATATATATATATATATATATATATATCCTTTTTTTTGTCTTTTCTTTGGGTTTAATTGGATCCCTTGCACAAATTATCCCAAAAAATATATAAGTATGACGAGCCAATTACTAAAGAACAGATTGAATGGCCATAAATATACGAAAAATGCTTCAACAGCGTTAAACAAACACACACAGGACGAAAAACATACCTTCGATTATAACAATATCATAATTAGAAACAAAGATATGAATTACCAAAAATTGCAGATAAAGGAAATGATAGAAATCTTATTTGGCATATTCTGTGCTTGCTGGTTGTAGATCAACCAGTTGATCTACAACCAACAAGCGCAGGAGATGCCAAATGAGATTTTGGCGAAACGTGTACAAACTTCTACAAGACACCAAACGAAAGAACGGATGTATTCCCGGATTAATACTGAATTGCATGTTCCCATCCGTGAAACACTACGCGACAACATTCCTTTTTTTGTGGACATGGGTTTTTTTTTAGATATTAAACGACAATATGGCACCGCAACTATGATCTTGTTGAAAGCTTGGGCCAATATTAACACCAAACAGGCATCGATTAAAAACAGGAGAATCTTCCTTTTACAATGCAGGCAGGTGGGAATATTCCCGAATCACATAACACATGTCACCAACAACATCAACACTATGCTATACCACACCACAGAAAACACAGGCACCAGGATTGTGAACGGTTTTTTTACAGACTGCAATAACCTTAGTTTAGAATATATATACATATCTACATATATATATATATATATATATATATATATATATATATATATATATATATATATTAGTCTATTTTAGAAACGTGGTATACTATTTTTTTATTTAAATAATTATTATGTATAATATGGCCTACCTAATTAACCAGTTCGATAAGAGAAAATGACGTTCTGCTATTTGATGTACTTGATATAATGTGTTGTAATAATCAAGACAATAATTATGCAGTGATTACACGGCAAGATTTTATCTAGTCTCATTAAAAGTTTAACAAGTTATTAAATTAGGATAATGGCTTGGGAAAAGGGTCTCACGAACCCTAATTAAAGTAATTGTCTTAGTTTTGGGTTTTGGGCGTCATTCCTTCTTTTTATTTGTTTCTCAAGAAAATAATCCCTTTAAAATTAGATACCAATTAATGTTACTATAATGTTACGTATATTTCTTAGGATTTGTAAATATAATAAGCCGATAATTCATTACTTTTAAAGCACAACTTATTTAATGGGGAATATAACGTTCCTGACCAAGTAGCCACGCATTTATCCAAGAGAACTGAAGTCCAGTATAGGTAAGAAAGCATGTTGTCTTATTCCAATTGGAATATGGGGTACAATAGTGTTTCCACTAAGTCGAGTTAGCACTATACAACATCCTGTTCTCCCTTTGAAAATGAATATTTTTATTTCGTACAAATATAGACGTGAAGTGTCGTTTTATATATGTTTTCTGCGATGAAAAATTCGATGGCTGTCTGCGTTTTACGGAAAAAATATTGGTTTTCTTGTTATAGCGGTTTTCATAAAATATTCGCATTTTTTATATATTTTATTGCAGATCGTTACTTCAAATGTTCAGCTTCGATAGGTTAAAGTCCTCTTTATCGACACATTAAGTCTTAAGAAATAGTATTGAAGATAAATAGGATAGGTTTATTAGTTAATTAGCTCCTATGACAATCTATTCACTCAATATTTAACGAAATAATCTCTAATTAAACTTTCTCGTTATTAATATAGCTACTTTTCTCGATTTAATAGTTGAAAAATTATTTTCAATTATCCTTTAGCCGACTTAAAAAAAATAGTTTTTTTAATCAAATGTTCAATAGGATTTGCGGAGTTCTACTAGGTAATCCTATAAAAATTATTAGGAGAACTGAAAAAATTTGTTAATTATCGATTTTTTTTTACTCTTTTGTCCTTTAGAACTTCCAAAATTGATAAGTCCTTATAGTCCGGGAGCCCAATGAATTTTCATAACCGATAACGAGACATAGCTCTACCAAAGTCCTTTATACACTTTTTGACGCCCAGATTAGTTATATTTTTCGTGGTTTTCATCCAGTTTTAAGCAAAAAGTGTTTTTTATGATCTTTCCGCTCGACGCATAGTTTTTCCGTGAAAAATCGTTTGAAATATTGCGTTTTTTGCCATTTTTCTACATGATTTTTTTTTTGATAAAATTATAATTTCAAATTCTGCTCCCACAATTGATGATTCAAGTCAAGAGCTACAAGTAGAGATTAATCGCAATGCGAAAATGATATGTTTTTATTGCTTTTTAACGCAATTAATGTATATTATGTAATAGTTGATTTTTAAAGTTAATAAACTTTCTGGTGAAAAAATTAAGACAGTTTTGTTGTTAATGTGAAGTTTAAATAATTGCGAAGCTATATAAAGTTTCCCAGCACGCGCTCATGATTTCATTTGATATAGTTGAGAATTTCCTTTTGTTTTCTTGCAAATAATACATTTTAAACTATCTAAGGTTTAATGAAATCTATACTTTTTATTATTGATCAAGTGGTACTTGAACAAATCTAAAAACAACATAAACTGCATTCAATAATCGCATTTTATATTGAATCAATATTTATTTTCACCAGAGCCAGACACATATGCAGTAGCGGTCGTTTAAAATGAGCAATGAATACCTTTCAACCATTTAAAACCCTCGAAGTTGATAGAATAATCCCGGTCCTTCTCCAACGAGGGCAGGAGGAGATTTTACCACACATAATACGCATCAGTTAAAGCAGTCTGAAACTTGGCTATATACCAGAAATATAAAGAAGGGCCAGAATCACCTTCATTTTGAAAGAGGGGAAAAAGGACACTACACTCCCTAAATTCTTGCCATTCATCAGTCTCAAATCGTTTATTTTAAAAACGATGGAGGAAGCAATATATAATTATACCATAACAGAAATCCTTGAACAGGCGCCACTGAGACAAGCGAAGATACTTCTGGGGAATTACGACCAGAACAGATTCAAGGAATGCATAAGCTTGAGTAAAAACCAGCTCAGAATTCTGAAAGGGGTCGTGACGGGGCATTGCCACCTGAAGGGACATCTCAAGAAACTCGGACTGGTAGAAACAGAAGAGTGCAGATTCTGTGAGAAAGACGAAACCTCTATTCATATCCTTGCATAGTGCACCACTCTAGAAAACCCTAGGATGCGATTCTTGGGAGCACACTAAATCGAAGAAGGGAGCTACCCACTTTGAAGCCGTCCAACATCCCAAGATTCCTGATGGAAATAGGACTGGAGGACCTGACTCTAGCCGATAAGGTAACTCTTACGACTGGGCAGCAGTAGGGGGGGGGAACAATAGATCTACCAGGTCGCAGTGAATAGACGCCCAATTCTACGCGCATACATACAATATTTATTTAAAGTTGTTTGAAGCTTGAAAAAATGTTTGAAACCTAGAATTATATGCATAAAATTTGTTATAAAGTAATTTATTCCCTTTGCCTGTTACATCCAAACCAATGTTCCGATGCAAATCGGTAAGGTCACCTATTCTACACCTACCTTGGCCAGTACATATTAAATTTATGCCTTTATATTTTTTTAACATTTTTGACTATCAGAATCTTTCTAACCCCGAATCTTAGCTAGAAAATATCGTCTAATATAATATTAATAAAATGTGTACAATATATTTACTACAGTACGATATTATATTTTATTCATTTTGCCATATTTTAAATAGTGATTATAATTATTATGCATAACAAATATCATCCTGCCCGCTCTTAAACATAATTTTAATAACTGAAGTTCTCCATACTAATGTATAGTTTATTATATGATTAGATGCTTACAATATACAACACAAATACAACTAGATATCGATTAAAATGTGTTTAAAGTATTAATACGACGATCAGCGAGAGCTGGATTATGTGTACGAGGTGAGCGCCTGTAAGTAGACTTTTACATCCCTTCATGCACGATGGTGTATACGGTATAATTGATAAAACACTATTTGTGGCGTTAAAAAGCAATAAAAACGTTACATTTTCACATTGAAATTAATCCAAATTTGTAATTTTTGATTTCAACTATGAATTGCTGCGCGCAGAATTTGAAAAAATATGTATTTAATAAAAAGTTATCCATGTTGAAAAGTGGCAAAAATACAATTTTTCAAAGGTTTAATCATTTTTAACTAAAAAATTATGCGTTGGACGGGAAAATCACAAGAAGAGACACTTTGTTTAGAATCGATCGAGGAATACGAAAATATTTTTTATTTTGCAGAAAAACTATTTTTTAAAAATATTAACAATTTTTTTTATAAGAAATTACCTGCATATAAAAGTTAATTGCATATAAAATAAACCCCAGTTTTCGGGAATCTACTCTCTATATTTGTAATCAGAGAGTCAAAATAAACATAAAAAACTTTGGTAAAGCTACGAAAACTCACTGGCCTGCTCCCTCGCTAATTTTAAAATGACCATTTCAACTTATACACCCCAATTTCAAAAAAGTACAAAAGAAAAAAGTAAATCTACAGTTTTTGAATTAATGGATATATAAAAGAGGTACTAATTTATATTTTACTTCTTTATGGAATTTGCTGAAGTTTTTATAGTTTAAAAAAATATAATTTTTGAGGTTAATTTGACTTTTAACTTAAAAAGTATTATATAAAAATTTGTATAAAGTTTTATGTTAATCCAAAAATATAGTAAATATTTAATTTAAAAGTTAATAAAGTGAACCGAATATTAAGTAAAAATAGGAATTGACTTTAAAGAAAAGCTTTACCTGATTGAAATCTTAGTTTTTGTTTATATTCCCGTATAAATCAAATACGATTAAACTGCCGTAACTAAGCCGTAACTTTAGAAGCAAGTTTAATTTTCCATGCATGTTTATATGTGATTAAAACAAACATCCACTTAAGCCTACCTCTGGCTTACAAATTTTGTCTCTACTAGCTGCGTTATACATACCTTGCAGAAAGGATTTGCAAACTAATGATGGGATTACTTGAGTAGTATACTTGTTAAGTTATTTACGTGTAAATAGGTTTATAAATTATATTAAACCTATCTTTGCATAAAGTTTGCAAAATATTTAGTTTAGGCTTATATTTGAGTAGGCATATTTTGCTACATAAAACTATGAATGAATAGGTCTTTTATACAATAATTTGATCTTTTGATTGATCTATGTATGGAATGTAAGACAGGTTGGTAGCAAACACAATTTTCAAGACTATGATAGACACCTACATAACTTAAAAAGTACCATCAATTAAATAATTAAAATCTATTGAGTACATTTCTCAACATGAAATCAAGTCTATTAACTCTACAACAGATACGGTGTTTATGCGCAATACAAGACTGCGATGTACATGTACCAAATACATGACGTCTTTTAACAGTTGGTATTTTACAATCAGGCATCGAAATAGTTCGTAGGTTTAACATCCTCCTGCCATATTTTAAATTTGACAGGGTATGGAGGGAAAATCGTACTTGGATATGCAATAAACTGGAGGTGAAAAACGGTGGCTTGTTAAACTAATCATCAGTCTAGGCCAGTGTGGGACTAGAAATTCGATAAAATATATCTTTCATAAACAAGTCTAACAATAGGGACGAGAGACTTGAACTTTGGAATAGGCTAAAAGTAGGAGAAACATCAATTTGATTCCCATCAGGCATAGGGCGGTGCAAATACAATGAAATAGTATGTATGTATATATGTGCGTAGATTTGGGGTCTGTACACTGCGACCTGGAAGATCTATTGTGCCCTCCTACTGCTGCCCAGTCGTAAGAGTTGCCTTATCGGCTAGAGTGGATCCTCCAGTCCTATTTCCCGCAAAGTTTATACAGACCATCAAGGCTTTTTCATGCTTATTCCAGAGGAGTTTGTTATCCATCAGTCCCAGATATTTAACCTATGATTTCCACTCAATAACATTCCTATCCATTTTGATGGTTTTCAGATTGAAGTTTCTTTTCCTTGTAAAGGGTACTAGGGTGATTTTGGTGGTGTTGATGTTTAGTCCCATCATTTGGTAACATTCTCTAATGCAGTGTTTTTCAAACTTTTTAAATACAAGGCCCCTTTCCAGGCTAAAAAAGTCTGGCGACCCCCTTGGACCATAGAAAGACAAAAAATTAGTAACATAATTATTAAAAGACTACATTTATGACTTTATTTAGGTATCTATATTCATTATTAAAATCTACACTCTGCAAGATGCCGCGAGAGCTTGAATTTGATTTGGAAGCCAGCTAACTTTGCGGCGTTGTCATACCGCATGGTTGTTGCGGGCGAGAGACGGTGGGGCGTCCCCCACCACCCGCCGCCGCCCGCGCTAATAGGTTCTTTTGTTTCGACTCACTCAACTCTCAATTAATTGACTGAGCGTCACCGATCAGTACGGATGTGATTGTTTTCCTCTTTCACTTGCTCCGCGTGATTGAAAAATGGATAAGTTTCTCAAAAGATCGCAGCCTTCAACATCTGGTACGGATGCCAGTAGCGGACGTGAATCACACCCGAAAAAAAAAATAGACACTATGACGACAATTACTTGAAATATGCGTCCTCAATAATAACCCTTAATGTGTAATTTGCGGCGATGTTTTGTCACGTGAAAGTATGAAACCGTCAAAGCGTATGCGACATCTCACTATCAAGCATCAAAAAGAAGCTGATAAGCCGTTGGATTTCTTTGAACGAAAATTGAAAGCTCTTAACCAGCAGCAAAATACTATGATTCAGGTAATAGTGTTATCTTAGTCTTCACATAGTGTTGTAAAAATCGTCAGGTCAGTGTTTAAGCCCTCGAACTCAAGCCGAGTTTATTTAAATTGTTGTTGTTTTTAGTGTTTATGTTTGCATACAACTTAATTAAAATTAATTCTGGTGTGCATTTTATTTTTTTTATTTATCAATCATTTATTTATTTTTATATTGTTTTGTTTGTTTTTAGATATCTAGTGTCAACGAGTCATCATTATTGGCTAGCTACAACGTCGCATTTCGAGTCGGTAAAGCAGGGAAGCCGCACACAATTGCAGAAAACCTTATTTTGCCAGCAGCTCTAGATATGGTTGAAATTATGGTCAGCAAGCAGGAGGCAAACAAGTTAAAAAGCATACCGCTTTCTGATAACACTATTTCACGCAGAATAGACGATATGTCCGATGATATTCGAGATCAAGTAGTCGAAATATTAAAGAAGAGCCCACATTTTGCTTTGCAGTTTGACGAATCTACTGATGTTTCAGATTGTACTCAGTTTGTAGTATTGAAGCAGATGACAGTATCGCGGAAGAAATGTTATTTTGCAAAGCGCTTCCAGCAAACACTTCTGGCCAGTGTTTGTACGATATATTTTTAAAAAGCACTTGTGACTACGACATCGATTAGACAAAATATATCGCTATTTGTAGCGATGGCGCTAAAAGTATGTCTGGAAAAATAGCGGACTTGTTGCGAAGTTAAAATCAATAATGCCAAACGTATCATGGACACACAGGAAATAAAAATTGTGAATTCTATCAAAGGTAAAGCCTTGCAAACCCGACTATTCCGAATCGTTTGTGAAGATATGGGTGCGCTTCATCACAATTTCCTTTATCACACAGAGGTTCCCTGTTTTTGAAATGAAGGTGACTCTGGCTCTTCTCCATATTTCTAGTCTATAACCCAGTTTCAGGCTGCTTTGACTGATGCGTACTATGTGTGGTAAAATCTCTTTTTGCCCTCGTTGGAGCAGGGCCGGAATTATTCCATCAACTCCTGGGGTTTTAAATGGTTGAAAGGTGTTCATCGCCCATTTTAAAAGACCGCTATTGCATATGTATCTGGCCATTGCTGTAGCTTTTGTGGAGGGCCTTTCACAATATTCCACCACATCTTTCACGTTACTAGGCTTACTCCCCGGAAAGTGAGTGTTGGTTAAGAGTAATGCTCTTTCCTCCTCGCTCTCCGTGAAGCTGCCGTCTAGCTTCGTTGCTGTGTTGACCCTACACTACCCTTCACCACGACCTTGTGAAGTCTAGCTGCGACAGGTGTAGTTTAAATGTCGTCACAGAATCTCCTAAAGCTGTTTCTTTTAGCTTTCCTAATTTCTTTGTTGTAGGTTGTCAATTTCTCGGTATAGCTCCCCCAGAGTTCTCCGTCACGCTTAATGAAAGTTTAATAAAAAGAAAAGAAATTTTTTACTTTCCTTTCATAATGATCTTAAAGAGAACAAAGTAATAGTCTAAGATTTTCGACATATATATATATATATATATATATATATATATATATATATATATATATATATATATATATATCTTCTAATATAATATTTTCCGTTTTAATTTAATTTCACCAGCAGCATGTGTGGGATTTATTGACGTAAATAATA
This sequence comes from Diaprepes abbreviatus, assembly GCA_034092305.1. Taxonomy (NCBI): domain Eukaryota; kingdom Metazoa; phylum Arthropoda; class Insecta; order Coleoptera; family Curculionidae; genus Diaprepes; species Diaprepes abbreviatus. The sequence goes on along the minus strand of JASJET010000051.1, from coordinate 422,121 downwards.
AAAATGTTTGTCAAAAAAAGTTTTAATTGCCAATTAAAACGAAATGAAAATAAATAAATTTATAAAAATCTTTAAGCCTTCAATTGAACCATAAAATTATATAATTTAATTATAATAATATTAACGAAGTAATAAAAATATATATCTCTTGACATATCACAAAAATAAATTGGACAAAATTATCTAGAGTTTCTTGATCAGGAATAACATTTTTTTTGTTTTACACTTTTTGATATACGCGGATGGTGTAACTTTATTTATTTCCTCATTGTTTACTTGTAACAAAGATGCTTTTATTTAGTTGCTAAGTAATTAAAAGAAATTTTAATTTTTTTCTCTCCTTCCGGTCAGATGAACTGGCGTTCAGCCACGCAGGATCATAACTTTTTTAATATTACCATTCATAAGCATCAAACATCCATGACAGACTGAAAATCGAACCCAGGGAAAACGCGATTAACTAACCAAGTAATAAAAAAAATGTTCCCAGTTTCAAAAATTTATAAGAAATATATCCTGGAGAGCGACGTCGTTATTTCAGGAGACTGGTCTTGAACAAGTTTTCTTTATTCGTTTTATAGATACATGCGACAAAATATATATGGATATTTTTCTTGTTTCAAAAAATGTCTATATAATTTTTCAAAATACTTTACACAATTCTTTTATATTAGTTAAAGGTAAATGATAAATATTTAAGAATAGCTGGAACTGATATTATTATTTTACATTTAGTGTGTTACTTTTTCAAAACATGGTTTTTCTCGTAAGTGAGGAAAGGACCAGCAAAAATCTTATGGGAAATAGCTATATATATATATATATATATATATATATATATATATATATATATATATATATATATATATATATCGTTGAAATTGCACTCTTTTATGTTTGAAAGCTTGCACGTAAATTACTGCATAGAAGATCGAAAACAAAATTTTCATGTTCGGTGATACACTTAACCGGGCCCTCAAGGTGAATGAAAGGTTAAGATCCGTTCAAACTCTAATTGGGATTGAACGATAACTAATCCTTTTGATATCCAGAAGGTGATCGAGCAAAAGATTTTTGTATTTATTTTCACTGACAGATTTTACCTTTTGCTCAAGGCCAAAGCTCAAGGTCGGCTCAAGGTCATATCTGGTTTAAATGAGTACTTATATTTTTTAATCCGAAAATATGAAAATCCGAATGGTTTGACTTTAGATATGATCTTGTTCTTGGCAGTTTGATTGGGAGGGTTAATAATGGTTAATTAACGATTGTAGAACATGCCATCAGAGATGGTCAGTCTGATAAAGCAAGATCAAATAAATATCCGACGTTTAGCCTTATAAAATTATATGCTGCCACTCATCTAAAGAGATTACTCATCTCTACCTAATCATATACATAAACGTTGCAACATGAAAAGATAGGTTATCATCTGCATTACCATAGCGTGACAAAATGTGCTCCAAGTGGAGGTTGCTGAAGCAAAATGTACCGATTTTTACTCTTGATGGAGACGGGGAAAAATTAATCTGATAAATTCCCACTGTTAAACTGCTTAGATATTCCAAGTCAAAAACAAGTCTGAAATGTCATGATTGTGTAATCGTCTCCATTGACTATTTCTTCTCAAAAGATTATCTATTTTAACTTTGGCTCAAATAACATTAGAAGTCTGTGATCTTAACAGAAATTTTTAAGCAAGCTCGATGTTCTACAATCGTTAATTAACTATTATTAACCCCCACAATCTGACTGTCAAGGACAAGATTCTATCTAATCGATCATTTATCGATATTTATAAATATTTATAATTTTGTTTGAAAAATTAATTTTGATGAATTACACAAGTCTATAAAACATGGAGTCATGATTGTTTTTGAGCAGCTGAGAGATCATTCCCGAAGTAATTTGCTGCGTAGAATTTGAATCCGAATTAGCTCAGCAAGTCAAGATTTTGAGATATTCGAGGTTATGTATGAGTTTCTTGCCTACTTTTGAAGTTATGTGCAGGATATATAAAATCGTTTTTGTCTTTTTTCTAATTGTATCATTTAATACTACTCTGACCCTTCAAAATAAGCTACTGAGCGGTTATTTACGAGTTTTTCTTGCAAAGTTAGGACAATCTTAAGTACAGGTTACTAAATTCATAGAGACCAATATCGTTTTTGGAAAATTTGGATTCGTAATTTTGAATCCACCTTCTTAAAAATAAAAATTTCTATTTTCTAAAGTAATATTCGTAATCAGCGACTCTGAAAACTCTCAAGTAGAATTTTTTAAATATCAATACTATTTTTTTAAAATTCTGATAGACCGTTTTGAATCCGCCATCTTGGAAATGAAAATTTCAATTTTCTGACTTCATATTTGTACTCAGCGACTCCAAAAACCCTCAAATACCAATTTTCGAAAGAAATGTATACGTAGAAACATGATTGCCTTAAAGGGATAATTAGAATGTTCACAATGTTGTAAGGATAATTTGATTACTAAAAAGAACCGTAACTTTGCAAGAAAAAATCTTAGGTCCCCGCTCAACAACAGAATCTTGTAGAACTGTGTTATATCATTTTAACATTTTGTACTGTCCTGGGAAGAACAATTTATTTTACAACTTTTAAGTGAATAATATGAAATTTTTGGGAGCGGCAAAATTGTGAAATACATATAAATGCTAATAATTATGAAAATTAAGGATATTTACTTTAAACTAAAATATTATTGAATTACAAATAATTATGCGGCATTTTATCTGATCCAATAAATGTCCTAGTGGATTTAAGTTTGGACTAATGTGTGATCAATCCAATTTTTCAGTTCAGACTGTATTAAAGCAATTATTAAAGGTTCTACCTCTTGATTTAATGTGCTATTATTGTCATATTTCAATAATGAATATTTTATAATTTCAATCATACCATACGAGCCCCTGTTATTCAAATGACATTTTTGATTTATTAGCCATCATTTCTAAAAATATTTAAATATTAGGGAAGTAAGTTCGACAACGAGAGTTAACATTACAGATCAATATTTTCCTAATAATTGATTTTAAGATTATAGAATAAAACATTTAAAACCGGTACGAATTCATACACCTCAAAAGATTAAGACAAATTATATTTAGCACTTATGATAAAATGCGATAAATTTAAATACAATTTTATGATATAAATTTCACAATCATAAGAAGGTGCTAAAGATTGTGTTACATGAGATGAAAAAAATTGTATTAGGAGTAAAAAATGGAATGGAACATAACCTAAACAAAATAACTTTTCAAATACCTAGTATTTTCTTCAAAATAAAATTTAAATAAAAAAGCATACATAAGTATCTCTCAAATCTGTTCCCTTCCTTGACAGTAAACCTCTCTACCACTTTTATTCCAACGTTTGCAGGCATGATGATATAAAACTCTTTGTCATCATAATGGGATGTTGTCAGATTTCCGGATGATGTATTAAATTTTATTTCCACATACAACTCGAATAAATTTGGAGTTTTAGAAGTTAAATTTGTTCAAAAAAATCTTGTGGTGTTATTGTAGATAATTTGACAACAAAGAAAACAAGTATACCAAAATTAAATTGAGAATTTATTAAGAGATCATACAAATGTCGAGAGAATTTGTTTGTGTTTTTTGATTTTCTTTATTACGTAATTTTCTATGACTGATCTAATAATGCTGCGAAGCAAACCATGTGTTCTTTCTATCCAGTGGTCACTTTTCGTACTTTATTATTATCTAGTTTTTACCAGCGACTCAGTCCGCGTAAAAGTTTGTTGAGTGATGAGATTTCTCAATTTTTGTAAGGCGAGCCCTGTGCAATTAACTTTCTGTAAAAGCACAATGGAAGTTAACTTAATTACTATTAAAACTGGTCTAGATTAACACACGAAAAGGTAGGATACAAATAAATAGACAGCAAGAAAGAAGCCTACATCACTCCTGACAACTTCCACCTTGTGTCCATAAAGTTTCATCGAAATCTGTTCAGCCGTTTGGAAGATTAGCACGTACAGACATACAGGCAAGCAGAAAAAAGTAGTTTATATCACTCCTGACAATTTACATACTTTCAAGTTAACGTCAGAAATGAATTAGATAATCAATACCCCGTAGGTGGATATGGCGTGAAGGAACACAATAGGAATATATATATATATATATATATATATATATATATATATATATATATATATATATATATATATATATATATGCACAATTAAAACCATTAAAGTTGTTAAAAAAATTTTTTTCATTGATTTTAGGGGAAGGGGTGGTTTTTAAGGATTGAACATTCACATTATATTAATGAATTATATCGTAAGCAGTAAACACTGTTAATGTGCGATTTTATTTAATATTTTAAAAACAATTTTTCCATGATTTTTGACTTAAGGGATGGTTTCTAAGGGTTGAAAAATTGATGAAAATCATAAATCGTGCTTCAAAATGTTAAAAAATATTTATTCTACTTCACTAAATAAGATTTCCATCGATAGAGTGCTTAAATTTGTATTTTTTTCAATCTCTTGCAGAAGGGGAATTTTACCCCTAAAATACAAAAAGCGCCAATCGAGTACTTGTCACTTTTAAGTTAAGCTTTTTCATGAAAATCAAAGAATTCTAAGGTAATAGCCTATTTTTACCTTCAGTGACAGTACTAACAGTAACTTACTCTTATTTGACCTGTGCTATGAAAATGTGTAATAATATACAAGGCATTCCATTTAAATTTTGACAACTTTGGTGTGAAACTTTTTTTGAATCACTCTGTATACTTCACAATAATTTTAAAATGTGGTCCCAACATACCTACACATCCGTTATTAAAAATGTTTTTAAAATATCTTATCGTTATCTGTATATTAATCGAAGAAAATGTGGTGCTCTACCGTAAAGGAAAAAATTTCTTAATCGCATTTAAAATTTAACTAACTAACTAATAAATAAAAGTTTTAATAATAAGTTAAAAAATGAAACAACTGCCAGTGTTTCATACTATAGACATCCATAAAAATAATTTTTATTTTAGATCCAATTTGAAACAATTCAGCAGTATTCTATTAAATAGAATATCAACTCTTATTTTCACGAATATGTTACAATTAACCACGTACCAAACGGCTGAATGTCGACAATAATCAACAAAATTACATATTTGCGCAGTGACACGTACAGATGATTGCTATCGATCGCAACAATTTTTTCAATCGTAAAAAGTACAAAATAAATTTTTTACATTAACTTACGCTTAAATAATTGGTGTGTTTGAAAAATGTGTTGTTTTTACCTCATGTACACTAGCCAAAAAAAGGCAGAGCAACAGAAGTTGTGTTCTTTTGAAATAACAAAACAAATTATGAGATTGTGTGTAATTTCTACTTAATTTTATTATTGCACAATATTTTGGTCAACTTAAATACAATTTAAGTTAACAAAAATTTCTAATTATAAAAATCGACGTGCGGGAAAAATAGAGCAAAAAAAATTGGATACGACAGTATTTTATTTTACGTATTACAAAAAAAAATATAAATACAGTTGATCCAATGCGTCATCAGTCTACGAGCATATCAAAGAAGTTTCATCTTTCTTTGTATTTAAATAAAAAAAAAAACACGAAACAAAATATACTTTTTTTGTAGCGAAGAATCTGACATTAGGAGTAAGGGAAGATAGGAAGAGACAACTAAGATAAACGAGTTATATCATTGTATGATTATGAATTTTCTTTTGACTCTTCAATCGAAACAATATTACTGACAGCTATGTTTCAATTGTTATTTGTAGTGTATTTTCGAGAAATTTAGGCATTATATAAAAACTATCAATTATTGTTTTACTATTTATTACCGGTAAGTATATATTGTTTTTATTGAAAATTTATATAAAAAATAAATAAACACATCATTTAAATATGTCGCCGGTGTCTACAATTCTATCACTACGTATTTAATTTTAAAAAATTTTTCCCATTATGCTGATCAATTATGATAATAATGCATTAAAAATTAAAAGAAAGTAACGAGTTTAGACTTTGCCGTTTAGACAAAGTGTTGTGTAATTATTAAGAGGCAAATGCAACTGCTTGTGCTTAATTTGCGAGAATATTTCGAGTTGAAAATTACTAATGGTGATCCTGTTTCATCTACCTAAGGAAAAAAAATTGTGGAAATAAATATTTTAAGTTGGGTATCACTATTTCGCGAGAGTAACCGCTACTTTTAAAAATTCTAAAACAAAACCCTATATACAATTAAAAAAAGGAAAGAAAATAATCCATTTATACACTCTCCTGAAAAAAATAAATCATGTCGAAAAGAAGAAAGTTTAGAACTTTGCAACTGAAAATATATATTATAAAATATTATTTTTATTTTTTATGAATTTTTTTAAACATTATTATTCCATCCGCAATTTCTTAAATTATGTATACTTATTAGTGTTATTATTTTTCTACCGTAATTTTTTTTTGTAAAAAAGTTTTTAATTAGTTAAAATATAGCATTATATTTGGATTGATGATATCAAAACTATATAATAAAATTAGGTTTTATTTAAGGATTACATTTAAAAAGAGCAATAGAAAAAATAATTAATAAGTTTTCATAGTTTATATTACCATAAAAATAACTTTTCTAAGTGTTTCTAGACAAACATTATTTACTGTATCATTATTATGTTATTTATATATGAGGAGGCTTAATCCCGCATCTTTTTTATCTTTACTAGAAATGTAGCGATTATTATTATTTTTTGAGTGAGATTTTTACTTCTATAAACTGATCTTTGGAGTTTTTCCTTTTCTGGATATATAATACATTATTAATAACGTATATCCATCATTATTTATTACATAACTATAACCTCATATAATATTTTGAAAAATATTATCAAATATTATCGGGAAGATTTGTTCTAATTTCATTGATTTTATTTACCAACAGTTGCTTATCCGGAACCATTATGGTACGAATACAACGTTCCACTTCTCACAAATTTCCATTGTTGTTAAGGCTTTGCAATTTTGCCGGCCACAGCAAAACCAAACTGTACAATATGACGATAATAATATTTCATTAGAATTAACTACGGATCCACAAGTTTATATATATATCTATATATATATATATATATATATATATATATATATATATATATATATATATTTATGGGACTTTCACGGATACCTCCGTCTGAGATGCAATAGCAGTGGATGTATCCACATTATGCCGTTGTAGTGCTGAAATCACATTCAGTAAACGTACAACTATATGCAGCTCCGTGTATAGAATGAAGTAAAACAACAGCATAACGTTCAGTATTTGCATGCTTTCTTCCAATCTGTCCTTTGCACAGTCCTCTGCCGTATCACTGTGGCGGTGAGGGTAAGTTTTAACTTTCTTCTCGGTATAGTGGTACAGGTAGGCCATCATTTCGATGGTGGTAAAATAGGATAAATTGCGTCTTATAACAATTTGTTCTAACTGTGCAACCTCTAACACAGAAAGGATAAGATGGAGAGAAATTTGCATTTACTGTTCGTATTTTACTTCATTCTATACACGGAGCTGCACATAGTTGTACGTTCGCTATATGTAATTTCAGCACTACAACGGCATAATGTAGATATATCCACTGCTATTGCATCACTCACGGAGGTATCCATGAAAGCCGCATAAACATATCTACGCCTTCCGGCGGGAGATCGGCGAAGCCGCGTTCAGTATTTGCATGCTTCCTTCCGATCTGTCCTTTGCACAGCCAGGTGCATGTCGGTACCCTGATGAGTCTAGTAGAGACGAAACATGTATCTCTGCCGTATCACTGTGGCGGTGAGGGTAAGTTTTAACTTTCTTCTCGGTATAGTGGTACAGGTAGGCCATCATTTCGATGGTGGTAAAATAGGATAAATTGCGTCTTATAACAATTTGTTCTAACTGTGCAACCTCTAACACAGAAAGGATAAGATGGAGAGAAATTTGCATTTACTGTTCGTATTTTACTTCATTCTATACACGGAGCTGCACATAGTTGTACGTTCGCTATATGTAATTTCAGCACTACAACGGCATAATGTAGATATATCCACTGCTATTGCATCACTCACGGAGGTATCCATGAAAGCCGCATAAACATATCTACGCCTTCCGGCGGGAGATCGGCGAAGCCGCGTTCAGTATTTGCATGCTTCCTTCCGATCTGTCCTTTGCACAGCCAGGTGCATGTCGGTACCCTGATGAGTCTAGTAGAGACGAAACATGTATCTCTGCCGTATCACTGTGGCGGGGAGGGTAAGTTTTGACTTTCTTCTCGGTATGGTGGTACAGGTAGGCCATCATTTCGATGGTGTTGAAATAGGATAAATTGCGTTTTATTACAATTTGTTCTAACTGTGCAACCTCTAACACAGAAAGGATAAGATGGAGAGAAGTTTGCATTTACTGTTCGTATTTTACTTCATATATATATATATATATATATATATATATATATATATATATATATATATATATATATATATATATACTAGCGACCCGCCCCGGCTTCGCACAGGGTGCAATGGTGATACTAAATACAGTACAGAAAAACTGTGACTATTTATTTTATTTTTACAACAATTATTACATCGGCCTCCGACGCGCTATTTATAAGCACGCTGCCGCCACCCCGGTCGGCCAGTACCGCCGCAAGCGCTACTTCCCGCAATTTTAAATCTGTAATATCTTCGAAAATATTCATTTAAATCTTGTGCTGTAAAGGACCATATAGATCTATATTAAATCAACAATGTATTTAAGCTATTTAATTGGATAAGGATTAATGCTGTATTGGTTAAAATCGCTTCAAAATTTGCCATTATTTGTCGTAAAAAGTAAATGACAAAAAAATGTTATTGTGGGATATCCATGAGAGATAGACATATACCATCGCGGAGTTTTCTGTAGACCTTTTCAATGTGTATAAATAATTAGTACATTATTTTGATAAATCTCGTAGGGTTCAGCCTGCGTTTGCAATGTAAGCGGAAAAAAATATGATAATTAACGACATCACATTAGAAACCTCAAAAATAACAGTATTTCTCCACTATTTAATGGATGTTATTATACATATAAACCTTCCTCTTGAATCACTCTATCTATTGAAAAAAACCGCATCAAAATCCGGTGCGTAGTTTTAAAGATTTAAGCATACAAAGGGACATAGGGACAGAGAAAGCGACTTTGTTTTATACTATGTAGTGATATATATATATATATATATATATATATATATATATATATATATATATATATATATATATTAATTCAAAGAACCACAAAGCACTTTGTGGTTCTACTTTTATCAAATAGTGTACGTACATAATAAAAAAAAAGGCAATAATATATGAGAAAAAATTCATTGCAGTTTTCAGAATTAACCCTTTTAAATAATTTGATGTCAATATTGCCAAACACCCCTGAATAAAAACTCTTTTCCATTACAATGGGGTTCTGCCAGATTTCATAATGGCATATTAAATTTAATTATTACAATAACGACTCTCATAAATACTTGAGGGTGAAAAATGAACTGTATTAAAGGAAGTATGGTGTGATAAAGAACATTTTAAACTCAACCCCATTTTTTATTTCGTTAAAAAACGCCATTTTATTATGTACTTTTGGATGATAAAAACTGGAGATAATATCCGGAAGCATGTATAATTAAACACGGACTGACGTTCATACAACCACAATATGAAAAAAAAATTGTGTTTCTAAAAATGAAATTCTTGAGTAAGTAATGTGGTTATAAATGTTAATAAACACTTACAAATTTGTCCGCATGTTCAGAAAATGTTTAAAAATATAGTGAAAGAGGAAAATTCTTAAAATCATGTAATTATAGGATCAATATTTCCATGGTTCTCCCTTTCTCTCAAATTATGTTGTTATCCACTATGACCTGAAAATATTATTACGCTGTTTCAGTTTTGTGAAGCTACCAGCAAGTTTACTGTTTTACGGATTGACTAAAATATGGTTGTTGGATTTGCATTGCCTTTATTTTTATTTATTCTTACAACGTTTGAATTAGGTTGTATCTATAATCGTTATCAAGTATAAACTCAATGTTTTGTCATAAAACTACTAGCATATATACAGGCTGTGCCCATTGAAGCACAAAGTTTCGCTTCCCTGTACACACCTCAATGATTTGATGTTACAAAGTAGTGCTTGCCAAGGATTAGGTATCTCAACACTGCTTCTATAAATTTTCTTTTTTTTTTCATGTTGGATTCCATATATATTGCCGCAGCTTCAGATCATTTTATATGATGTTGTTTATCCCAGGTGTGTTCTGTAATGCCTAATCTCAACGTTTTTCCTTTTTGTGTATGAGTTTTATGTTCCTTAATTTTAGCTTCTAGTGGTCGTTTAGTTTCCCCAATATACATTTCACCACACTCACATGGAACTTTGTAAACACATTCTCTCTTATCGGCAGTTTTTGGTTTCGTTTTTGTTAAATGAGCTCTAAGTGTATTTTCTGATTTAAAGGTTGTTTTTATATTATAATTATAGGCAATTCGTATTATTTTCTCCGAAGTTCCCTTAATGTACGGAAGTGTGAAGAACGAATGATTTCTTGTTGTCCAGTGGTCGTTGTTCTAAAGTTATTTATAATATCGTCAATTAGTTTTAGAAGATAGCCATTCTGTTGTAAATCAGATTTAATATTTACTACCACTTTTTCCAGTGAATCTGTATTACTGCATATAGATATAGCGCGATTATAGAGGTTGCGTATAATTCCCCGTTTTGTTACAACAGAATGATTGGAACTATGATTAAGATATTGTCCAGTATATGTTGGCTTCCTGTATACTGAAATTTTCATGGTAAATTTAATTGTAGGTCGAATGGTTTTTAGATGCTTCAAGAAATCATTAAGTTCTTGATCATTGCCCTTCCATACGATGAAGGCATCATCGACATATCTCAACGAGACTTTCGGTTTTACTGTTGCCGTTTCTATGGCATGAGTTTCGAACCATTCCATATATATATATATATATATATATATATATATATATATATATATATATATATATATATATATAGATCTATTCCACTAAATTTTAATGTATCACCGGAGATATCTGCCTTCATAACACCAACACATTCACACATAGATAGTAGCACCAATCAAAATACCACTAACTTTTCTCCTGAAATTTCAGCTTTCTTAGAAGAAAATCAATCCACATATTATTTTTCATTACCTTATATCAACCAAATCACACAAAAATTAAATAAAATCCTTTCTAAGCATAATAATATAAAAATATGTGGTAAACATATATTAACAGTTGGCCAAACCTTCTCCAGACTGAAGGACACGGATAGCAACCCTGACAAATCAGGGGTGGTATACCGTTTAAAATGTATAGACTGTAACAAACATTACATAGGTCAAACATCAACTGTTTTAAAGGATAGAATCACCAGACACAGGAGTGATTGTAGATTACAAAAGAGGACGTGCACCTTATCGGAACATGTAATCGATGAGGATCACAGGTTTGATTTTGTCAGTGTTGAGGTGATCAACAAAGAACAAAATAATAACAAAAGGCATTTTCTTGAAATGGTAGAAATTTATTTGGATGATAACTGCATTAATAAAAGAAAAGATATTGAAAATCTCAGTGTAATCTACTCTCATCTCTTGTCCACCTTAAATAATAGTAATACTAGACAACGAGCCTCCCAGCCTCTTGACTTCACAGTTTCTCCATAATCTTCTGCAAATTACGTAAGTGCATATTTGTCACTAACCTATAACAACTAATTTGCCAATAGATATTTTACAATTTTGAATGTTTAGAAGGCGAAAGGTTGGGAGACGGTTTTCTAACCTTCTTTGTTCTACATAATAATGTTCATTAATCATTTCTTAATACTTTCCTACAATTATATCAATTTTTAAATGTAACAATACTTTATAAAAAATAATCACAATTACTCATTAATAATCATAAATCTCATCAATAGTATATATAAAATAATAATTTTATTAAATACACAACTTGAAAATTAAAATCAAAATAACAGTTCCTGTAAAACATAATGATTCCACATTCAAAATTGCCGCTAAAATAAAATTAGACATTTCTGACATATCCCTTCCACCAAAAAAAGTGTGTTTCAAGGCTTTTCTTATCAGGTTAACTTACTCTCAGTACAACCAAAATAACCCATAAAATAGATTTAAATATTAGTGTTTAAAAAATTAAATAAAACCATGTAACAGTAAAATGTGATAATTATGCAAAAATCAACGGTTTCTACATGAATTTTCCGTTTCATTTTCCAAAAGCCATAAATGGACTCAATTTTCACGTAAGTCTTTGAATTTAGAATCATTTTCTTTCTATTATTATTAAATATCATAAATTGTACAATTTAAAATTATGATCAACAGAACTGTTCTATATTGTAGCCCTGAAGAAGGAAATAATATACTTCCGAAAGCTTGGCGTTTGTAAAAAAATAGAGTTTCATTCAGCCCTAGGACCGCTATCCTAAGAATTTGAGTTTTCCTTTCTAACTAGTCGGTCAAGAACTACTCTTCCCCTTATTATATATATATATATATATATATATATATATATATATATATATATATATATATACATACACAGCCAGGTGCATGTCGGTACCCTGATGAGTCTAGTAGAGACGAAACATGTACCTCTGCCGTATCACTATGGTGGGGAGGGTAAGTTTTAACTTTCTTCTCGGTATGGTGGTACAGGTAGGCCATCGTCCCGATGGTGATGGAATAGGATAAATTGCGTTTTATAACAATTTATTCTAACTGTGCAACCTCTAACACAGAAAGGATATGATGGAGAGAAGTTTGCATTTACTGTTCGCATTTTACTTCATTCATACGCGGAGCTGCATATAGTTGTACGTTTGCTGAATGTGATTTCAGCACTACAACGGCATAATGTGGATATATCCACTGCTATTGCATCTCACACGGAGGAATCCGTGAAAGCCGCATAAACATATATATATATATATATATATATATATATATATATATATATATATATATATATATATATATATATATATATATATGTGAAATAAATGCGAAACAGTAAATGCAAACTTCTCTCCATCATATCCCTTCTGTGTTAGAGGTTGCACAGTTAGAATAAACTGTAATAAAACACAATTCTTCCTATTCCACCACCATCGAGATGGTGGCCTACCTGTACCACCATACCGAGAAGAAAGTCAAAGCTTACACTCCCCGCCACAGTGATACGGCAGAGATACATGTTTCGTCTCTCACTAGACTCATCAGGGTACCGACATGCACCTGGCTGTGCAAAGGACAGATCGGAAGGAAGTATGCAACACTGAACGCGGCTTCGCCGACCTCTCGTCGGATGGCTTATATATGTTTATACGGATTTCACGGATTCCTCCGTGTGAGATGCATTAGCAGTGGTTATATCCACATTATGCTGTTGTAGTGCTGAAATCACATTCAGCAAACGTACAACTATATGCATAATGTGGATATAACCACTGCTAATGCATCTCACACGGAGGAATCCGTGAAATCCGTATAAACATATATATATATATATATATATATATATATATATATATATATATATATACATTGGCGACGACTGGAGAGAGTGAAGAACCTATCGCAAGCCCATCGTCCTGAGCATAGGACTTGTCCTTTACTTGAAAGCAAGCATTACGCAGGCAACACTCCAAAAATAAAAAAAAAAGTAAAAATGAATAAACATAAAAACAATGCAAATTCGACAACCACATTTTAGTAAATCTTCAACATGATCTACAACCTACAAATAAATGTTGTTTTATTGATGCCATAGTTGATTTTAACTTTCTTAAAGAGCCTTTTTATTAATGTGGCATAATTAGTAATAATTATTTAAATAAAAAAATATATACCACGTTTTCAAAACATTGCGCTGAAAATTTGTGATCATGAATTTTTAATAACTATGAACATACTTGTAAGTTTTAAAACGAAAAACTTGAGATGCATGCAATAGATAATATAGTAAGGATTACAACTGTCGTTGAGAAAATTCACTCCACAGTTATTAACAATGGCACCCCACGTTTCTTATTTTAAATTTTACAGGTATTTTCGTAGCTATTAATAATTCGCAATCACAATGTAACAAATTATTCCACACTTTTTAGACCGTTTTAGAAACGTGATATATTAAAATTTTCTCATTGATTTAAATAATTATTTTCTGCGTTTTAGTCTTTAGTTTAAAATTGATTGTAAAATTTGTGCCAAACAGACACAAAAACAAACACATAGATAAGAAAGCGAGTTAATATTGCATTATCATCCATTTCTGAGCTGTGTCTGAAGTTTCAAGTTTGTAGCTCATCGGGAAGTTAGTTTAAAATCGATTGCAAAATTTGTACCGAATCAACAGACAGACAAGAAAGCGAGATATTACAAACCTGGTAAAAAGGTATCCCATAACAAATTGTCGTCTATTTTGTGAAACAGGGACAATGTCGCATCATAAACGTTGGAAAATTGGCTAAGAACAAGAAAATTGCAATACATTCATCACTAATTTAGGATAGGCTGTTTTTTTAGGATACATACTATTTTGAAAACACATTTAAGATTACTCACCCTCTCTACCTGGGTAATAATAGTGCCAAATTGCTCCTTTTTTCAATTTATTACCTGAAAAAACAAAATATATATATATATATATATATATATATATATATATATATATATATATATATATATATATATAGTTACGTGAAAATTAGAAGTTATGTTTACATGAATATCGAATGCATGAACACATATCATTGTAAAATTTCTAAATAAACAGAAATACCGGAAATTATATTATTAGAAAAAAATAAGTGATTCTGTGACAAAAAATACTATTAGGATACTACCGACTGTGTCGTCACACTAAAAACAATTCGTTGTAATATTTTGTTATGTTTTCCACTCTCTGCTATAATACATTCATTTATTATAAACAATTATATATTTTTTTGTTTTTGTTTATAAAATCAAAACTAATGAAGCAGTCTCAATGGTGTAAATAGACGAATTGTAGAGAATAAGAATACCAAAAAAAGAATCCTAGATCCACTTAATCGAGTTTTGCATTAAAAAATCTCCGAAATAAATGAAACATGACCGAAAATGGCCGAGCACGTGAAACTAAGAGACTAGTGGGGACAACGCTACTGCTGAGGGGAGTCGTACTTATTATATAAACACTATAATAATGCATTAAAAATTTATTTCAAATGATAATTGTGTTAAAACGAATGAATCCACACTACCTCGGTTTGGCACGCACAAACTGCATATAAATTACTATTAATTGGGAAAGGGCAGCGCTACTACTTAAAAAATGACAAATTTTTGAAAAAACGCTGAATTTTCTTTTTTTTTCAGGGCTCATTTTGGCTGGTAATTTTATTCTCTACAATTCATTTCCATATACCATCAAGATTGGTTCATTCGTTTTAATTTTATAAGCAAAAAACGAAAAAAAACATAAATTTTTTGGTTTTAATTGGTTATAACAAATTAATAGATAATGACATAGAGCTGAAAACTTAGCAAAATAACACTACGGATTGGTTTCGGCATGATGGCCCAGTCGGTAACCTGATCGGTATCTTTATCACGAAAAAATCTCTTCTGATTGGCCTATTATAGCTAATTTTATTTACAAAATGCCAGCCAGGCGAATCTCGGAGCACCAGTACAATTTTAAACAATTCTCACTTGAGTAATTTAAAAATAATCAAGTCCGAAATATCTGGATACCATAATTTTAACTCTTCTCTGCTGATTCCTGTAAAACCCGTTTTCCATAATGTTACTAAAGCAAATCTCGGCTGCTAAAATCGGATTAGGTCATATAAAATTCAATCGATTACACAGCGTTTTCACAGGATAATTTTGGTAAAAATTATTAACTTTTGGAAAACGTGCAAATTTAATCCTTTTGCAAATTATTGATTTAAACAATTTAATTAGAGTGTAACGTCCGGCTAAGAAGCACCTTATTTCGAAAAGAAAATGAGTTTTCGTTTTGAAATTTCGTTTTCCCTAAAAAAATTTGAATAGCGGTGCAGTTCACGACTTTTATTATATTCCGATATAAACGCGATAAAAATGAGTGGCCCAAATGTGAGGACGTTACATGTTTTACAAGTTGTTGGTAAAACTGCGGGCAATAAGTAGTAAGTAATAAATCCTTAATAAGTACCCAAGGTAAATATCCAAAATTTTGAAATGCCACAAAAACTCATAACCAAAATATCCAAACTATCTTAGTGCACTGGAAAGCCCCCATGTTCCTGTAAGTTTTTTTTTCTCCTTTTACACTTATATTGCGAAATTCGCAAGTATAATGTAATACCCCTTTATCATCATAATAGGTTTTGTCAGATTTTATAGCGCCATATTAAATTTAAATATTACCCTTACGAACGTCGTAAATTCGAAGAGTGTCGTAGTGCTTTTATTAAAACGTATCAATGCTGCCACATGACGTAAAAGTTCGGCAATTGCGAACTGTAAAAAAACCTTTTTAAACTTGAGTCGAAAAATATCATAAAAGTTGTACTAGCAAAGAAGTTTTCATTTTATCAATACATTATATACATTTAATAATTATCTTACTACCTTTAAAACCATCCCCAGGATGTCAGCCTTTGACATTCCAGTCTCTTACGTGTCTCTTTCATTCTAGAATCGTCCGGGACATCGTTTTCTCTTCTTCCCTTGTGATCTCTATTACAAATAGACCTGTATACTAAATCCCTTTTCACTGCTTCTAATTTACTTTTTATATCGACATTCAAAACTTGACGTAATGACTCATCAACATTATTCCTCCAATTCCAAGTTCCATATTTCACAGTCATCCATCAAGACTGATACCACGATCATCCCTCTAAATCTTCGCTGTGTTGCTCGTAATATATTTTTATTCCACCAAACCAGTTAAGTCTTCTTATAATATTCCTGGCTTTTTAACCGACTTCTAAAAGAAGGACGTTCCCAATTCGTCGATTATGAATGTTTTTTTATGTATGTACACCGATTACTCCAGAACGACGACACCGATTTAAATGAAATTTTTTACGTTATGTGCAGGAAGTTGCTGCGCTGGTTCCATATTTTTTCTGATGAAATTGCTGCAGTAAAATACAAGATGACGCTGATAATATGGCGATCAAAAAAAAAAAAAATTTTGTACAATTTTCTCCAAAATTGGTACGGGGGAATTTTCGAGGTCGTAGACAACAAATCTGAAATTATTTTTAATAAGTTCAATATGGCGTATCCAATATGGAGGATAAAAAATTAGTTTTGTCCAATTTTTTTCAAAATTGATATAGGGGAGTTTTTGGGATAGCACATTACGAATCTGAAACTATTTAAAAAAATTAAATATGACGGATCCAAGATGGCGGATTAAAGATTCTACATCTCTCAATTTTGTCTAAAATCAGTATTTGGAGATTTTCGTTCGTGTTTATTACGAATTTAAAATATTTTTTAAAAAAGTCAATCTGGCAGATTCAATATGGAACCTAAAAATTTTACATTTTTCGATTTTCTCCAAAACTGGGGTTCTTGAGGATGTAAATCACGAATTTTAAGAATTCAATATCAAATGGTACATTTTTAGATTTTCAAAGGTGTGCAGAATAATTTTTGAAATATAAAATTATTTTAAGAAAATCAGTGGAATTACACCTTTAAGATAAATGGTTAGCGTTATAATTCTTGAACTGTAAATTTTTTGCAGATACCTAAGACACTTTCAAAGATTCTCTTAAAATCCCTGCGTGCTGAATGGCCTTGAAAATGCATAGTTATTTTTTAAATTAAAAGAAAATTTCTTTTTTTAACATCAGTGGATATACACAGTTAAACTAAATTGTTAGCGTTATAATTGTTGAACTATGAATTTTTTACAGATACCTAGAACACTTTTAAAGCTTCTCTTAAAATCCTTGACTGCTGGGTGGCCTTAACAGTGCATAGTTATTTTTTAAATTAACAAGAAATTTTCTTTTTTTAACTTCAGTGGATGTACACCCTTAAAATAAATTGTTGGCGTTATAATTGTTAAACTATGAATTTTTTAGAGATACCTAAGACACTTTTAAAACTTCTCTTAAAATCTTTGAGTGCTGGGTAGCCTTAAAAATGCATAGTAAATTTTAAAATAACAAGAAAATTTCTTTTTTTTAACATCAGTGGAATTACACCCTTAAGATGAATTGTTAGCGTTATAATTATTGAACTGTAAATTTTTTGCAGATACCTAAGACACTTTTAAAACTTCTCTTAAAATCTTTGAGTGATGGGTAGCCTTAAAAATGCATAGTAAATTTTAAAATAACAAGAAAATTTCTTTTTTTTAACATCAGTGGATGTACACCCTTAAAATAAATTGTCAGCGTTATAATTGTTGAACTGTGAATTTTCTGCAGATACCTAAGACACTTTTAAAGCTTCTCTTAAAATCCCTGAGTGCTGGGTGGCCTCAAAAATGCATAGTGAAATTTAAAATAACCAGAAAATTTCTTTTTTTATCTTCAGTGGATGTACACCCTTAAGATAAATTGTTAGCATTATAATTGTTGAACTGTGAATTTTTTACAGATACCTAAGACACTTTTAAAGCTTACCTTAACATCCCTGAGTGCTGGGTAACCTTAAAAGTGCATAGTGATTTTTTAAATTAGCAAGAAAATTTCTTTTTTTAACTTCAGTGGATGTACACCCTTAAAATAAATTGTTAGCGTTATAATTGTTGAACTGTGAATTTTTTACAGATACCTGAGACAATTTTAAAGCTTTTCTTAAAATCCTTGAGTGCTGGGTGACCTTAAAAATGCATAGTGAATTTTAAAATAACAAGAAATTTTTTTTTTTTAACATCAGTGGAAATACACCCTTAAGATAAATTGTTAGCGTTATAATTGTTAAACTATGAATTTTTTACAGATACCTAAGGCACTTTCAAAGCTTTTTTTAAAATTCCTGAGAGCTGGGTGGCCTCAAAAGTGCATAGTGATTTTTTAAATTTACAAGAATTTTTTTTTTTAACTTCAGTGGTTGAACACCTTTAAAATAAATTGTTAGCGTTATAATTGTTGAACTATGAATTTTTTACAGATACCTGAGACAATTTTAAAGCTTCTCTTAAAATCTCTGAGTGCTGGCTGACCTTAAAAATACATAGTAAATTTTAAAATAACAAGAAAATTTTTTTTTAACATCAGTGGAAATACACCCTTAAGATAAATTGTTAGCGTTATAATTGTTAAACTATGAATTTTTTACAGATACCTAAGGCACTTTCAAAGCTTCTTTTAACATTCCTGAGTGCTGGGTGGCCTCAAAAATGCATAGTGATTTTTTAAATTTACAAGACATTTTTTTTTAACTTCAGTGGATGTACACCCTTAAAATAAATTGTTAGCATTATAATTGTTGAACTATGAACTTTTAATAGATACCTAAAACACTTTCAAAGCTTCTCTTAAAATCTCTGAGTGCTGGGTGGTCTTAAAATTGCATAGTGAATTTTAGAATAACAAGGAAATGTCTTTTTTAACATCAGTGGATTTACACCTTTAAGATAAATTGTTAGCGTTATAATTGTTGAACGATGAACTTTTAATAGATACCTAAAACACTTTCAAAGCTTCTCTTAAAATCCCTGAGTGCTGGGTGGTCTTAAAATTGCATAGTGAATTTTAGAATAACAAGGAAATGTATTTTTTTAACATCAGTGGATTTACACCTTTAAAATAAATTGTTAGCGTTATAATTGTTGAACTGTGAATTTTCTACAGATACCTAAGACACTTTTAAAGCTTTTTTTAAAATCTCTGAGTGCTAGGTGGCCTCAAAAGTGCATAATGATTTTTTAAATTTACAAGAATTTTTTTTTAACTTCAGTGGTTGAACACCTTTAAAATAAATTGTTAGCGTTATAATTGTTGAACTGTGAATTTTTTACAGATACCTGAGACAATTTTAAAGTTTCTCTTAAAATCTCTGAGTGCTGGCTGACCTTAAAAATACATGGTGAATTTTAAAATAACAAGAAATTTTTTTTTTAACATCAGTGGAAATACACCCTTAAGATAAATTGTTAGCGTTATAATTGTTAAACTATGAATTTTTTACAGATACCTAAGGCACTTTCAAAGCTTCTTTTAAAATTCCTGAGTGCTGGGTGGCCTCAAAAATGCATAGTGATTTTTTAAATTTACAAGAATTTTTTTTTTAACTTCAGTGGATGTACACCCTTAAAATAAATTGTTAGCATTATAGTTGTTGAACTATGAACTTTTAATAGATACCTAAAACACTTTCAAAGCTTCTCTTAAAATCCCTGAGTGCTGGGTGGCCTTAAAATTGCATAGTGAATTTTAGAATAACAAGGAAATATCTTTTTTTATCATCAGTGGATTTACACCTTTAAGATAAATTGTTAGCGTTATAATTGTTGAACTATGAACTTTTAATAGATATCTAAAACACTTTTAAAGCTTCTCTTAAAATCCCTAAGTGCAGAGTGGCCTCAAAAGTGCATAATGATTTTTTAAATTTACAAAAAAAATTTTTTTAACTTCAGTGGTTGAACACCCTTAAAATAAATTGTTAGCGTTATAATTGTTGAACTATGAATTTTTAATAGATACTTAAAACACTTTCAAAGCTTCTCTTAAGATCTCTGAGTCAGATCCAATATGACGGTCTAGAAATTTTAAATTTCCGAATTTCATCCAAAATTGTTACTAGGGGGTTTTGAAGGGTTTAGATTTAAATTAGATTAAGACGTTAAAAATATTTTTTTGAATTTCAATATGGTAGGTTGAAAATTTTATCTTATTCGCATTTTTTCTGATTTGGTATTGGGGGTTTTCAGGGTCGTATATTAGGTTAACAAGATATAATATGAGGGAAATGAAAATTTTACATTTTCCGATTTTGTCTAAAATTGATATTGCGGGGTTCTTGGAGCATATACAAACTCAATATACAGTATAAAATATATTGGGCTAAGAAATTTACGTCTCAAATTCTTTAAATATTGATATTGGAAAGTTTTGGTGAATATATTACCAATCAAAAATTAATTTGAAATTTAAGATAGTGGATTTACTATGACAGACTAAATATTTGTTTGACACAATTTCACTGGTATTTGGAGAACTCTAAGAATAAAAGAATTATAAGTGGTTCATTTGAGAGTAATTTACAACTTTGGATAAAATGGGTATTTTTTGTCACCTTGAAGTCATTGCGAAGTACACTAATCTCGTTTAGTTCTGAGTTCAAATAATTTATGGAATATAAATTCAAAACTAAAAATCGAAAAATTTTTATAAACAAAATTGAATCGACTTTTAAAGTGCGCTAAAAAGTGAAAAATAACCATAAATTTTTATATGAAATTGAAATTTTTGAAGTCGGCGCCAAATTATTTCTAAATGAAATAAATAACTACTAATATATACAAATTATGGTAAGAAAGCAATTACAAATAAAGTATTTTTAATCTGTTTATGCGAATCACATTTTGGCATGTATTAGTTTGGCGCTAACTTCAAAAATTTCAATTTCCTTTAAAAATTTATAGTTATTTTTTACTTTTTAGCGCACTTTTAGAAGTCTGTTCAATTTTTTTTATATTCTTCATTTTATCTCTGTTTCTCTTAGTCTATTTTTGATCAGGTATTTAAACTGATTCACATGCGTTATGATTATTGATTAGAATCTGGCATCATAGTCATTATCTTATACCTATTTCAATGAGTTGATATTTATGTTTAAGGCCTATTAATATTAATATATGGATGCAACATTTTGTTCTTAAATTCTAAATCAAAAGCATCTCGAGCCAAGACAAGTTGGTCATCCATAAACCCGGTCTTTTATTGAGTCGGCAAAAAAACAAATTATGGGCATTTTTTTTGTGGCTATTAGTTTATGGTAAATTTTAAAATGGACTACAGAAACGAATATTTTCGGCCTATTTTACTTTTTTATTTTCGTAAAGGAAAGAAATGCTGAGGCTCACAAAGAAATATCCGATTACCGCTCGGTTCGAAGTTGGCAGATTTCTTTAAATAGTAAAACTTTCATAAATGATGATGACCTTAAATCGCACTTAGTTCAGTTTTTTGCTAATAAGGAGCAAAATAACTACGAGCGCGGAATCAAGAAAATTCAAAAAAGATGGCAAAAGGTCATTGAACAAAATGTGTAATTGATTAAAGTTTATTTTGTGTATAAAAAAATTGAGTTTTATTTTACACTACATAACCGAAAAAACTTTCTCGTCGATCTGACAGCTATTTCCAAATGGTATTCCCTTTTATTGATATCTTATTTTTTACTTTATTAAATTAAACAGAATCGGGAAAGTTTGTTTGCCTTTAAAAAACTTTGTTATTAACCTCAGTATCGACAATTTCCATTGCTTTAAAAGGTTAAACTCCCCTAAAATTCACAATCTATTAATTAAATTGTTGTTGTGATTACTATGTATTTTTATCACTTAAAATTGTTCCGTTAAAATTACCGAAATTGATAGTTATTAACTTAATTAATGCTGGAAAGGACAAATTAGGAATGACTGAATTTAGGTTAAACTATACAAGTTAAATTTATTATTTATATTAAGATCATTTTTAGTATTTTACTTCATAGTGGAAATATTAATAATCATATAGTGTGTTCAAATGTTGAATAATATACGTAATATAAAATTTTTATAAAAAAATTTGAACCGACTTCTAAAAGTGCGCTAAAAAGTGAAAAATAACTAGAAATTTTTATATGGCATTGAAATTTTTGAAGTCGGCGCCAAACTAATACCTGATAAAATGTGATTCGCATAAACAGATTAAAAATACTTTATTTTTAATTGCTTTCTTACCATAATTTTTATATATTAGTAGTTATTTGTTCCATTTAGAAATAATTTGGCGCCGACTTCAAAAATTTCAATGTCATATAAAAATTATAGTTATTTTTCCCTCTGTAGTGCACCTTTAGAAGTCGGTTCAATTTTTTTTATAAAAATTTTATTTTTCGATTTTTAGTTTAAATATGATATGACAAATTATTTGAACTAAGTACTAATCGAGGTTTGTGTACCTCGCAATGACTCCAAGGTGGCAATTATCCAAAATTGTAAATCACCCTAAAATGAACCACTAAAAATTATTCATTATATCAAAAGTTTTAAACCACACTAAATTGAACAATTAAAAATTCTTATATTCTGATTATTCTCCAAATACCAGTATCGAATGAAATTATGCCAAACAAATATTTAGTCTGCCACAGTAAATCCGCTTTTTTAAATTTTAAGAAATTAATTTTAGATTACTACTCTAGTCCTCCAAATCCTCCCATTACCGATATTTAAATAACATCAAATATAATTTTTTTAGTCTGATATATTTTATCCTATATCTTGAGTTTATTTACTACCCTTAATATCAATTTAGGACAAAATTACCCGTTTTATAACACACGAAAATTATTTTTTTATCCTTGTATTTTGAAGGTTAGAAACTTGCTGAACATATTGTTGCACTTGTCAGTTTTAACCCCCTACTGTCAATTTAGATCAGTTTTAAAGTTAGACCATGTTAGTAAATTAGAGGGTAAATTTTTTAAAATTCGTTATTTACACCTTCGAAACGACCAAATACCAATATTGAACAAAATATAAAAATGTAAAATTTTAAGTTTTCCGTATTGAATTCGCCATATTGAATCCTTTAAAAATAATTTTAAATTCGTAAGTTACATCCTTAAGAACTCCCCCCCCCCTGCATATCAATTTTGTAAAAATCAAGAGTTGTAAAATTTTTGAGACGCCATATTAGATACGCCGTATTGAATTTTGAAAAATAATTGTGAATTTGTAATTAGCACTCCCAAAAATCCCTTAATATCGATTTTGGACAAACATTTCTAATAATTTTAGGTTCGTTATGTACGAAACTAAAAAATCCCCATACAAATTTTGGGGAAAATCGGACAAAATTAATTTTTTTGTCTGCTAAATTATTTTACTGAACCAATTTCAGCCAAGATGATATGGGACCACCTCAGCAATTTCCTGAAAATAACGAAAAAAATTTTCTTCAAATCAATGCTGCCACTGCGAAGTAATCGACGTACATACATAAAAAAAAACGGTCGAATTTAGAACGTCCTTCTTTTAAAAGTCGGTTAAAAAGAAATGAAATCAAAATTAAGCAAATTATATAAAATGCGATAAAATTGTTACCATTTTATTAGATTACCACTTTGAATTTTATTTTTAAATAATTTTATTTGTGCTTCATACGTAGGTACATACACACATACATACAGTTTTGAAGACTATTTAAAAACTACGAGTAAAATGTTTTCTTTAGTTTATTTGAAAAACTTCTCATCTCATATATTTCTATTCAGAAATCTCATTTGTAACAAATAGTTCCAAGCGAAATGCATAAAATTCTGAAGTAATCTGTGCACTCTTTTACATATATTATGATGTGTAACAACCCAGACCGCCTGAAAATGTAACGTGCATTTTCACTGAAAATATACCTGAATATTTATAGAAAATTCTCGATCAATACTTAATATATGTTTTGTCATTAGAGACTTGTCATGTTTGCTCTGTGCTGAACAAATAAAAAGCAAGAACACTTTGAAAATTACATTTTCTTTCAGGGAAAAAGCAATATTAAATATTTATATACAAGGTTGACGCCAATGAACTCAATTATCGAGTTTAGTTGCCAGGTGAAACAGAATAATATTTTTTTTTACTTACGTTTCTTCAAAAATACAATATCGATAATGAAAAATATAGACGACTTTAATAAAAGGTAAGCAAATAAACTTCAAATAGAACGCAGTAAATATATATATATATATATATATATATATATATATATATATATATATATATATATATATATATATGTATATATATATATATATATATATATATATATATATATATATATATATATATATATATATATATATATATATATATATATATATATAATTGATTTTGACACCTGCCAGCAAGTCGCTAATAAAGAACAATACAAGGCAAGATTGATTCGTGAATCCATCGAAATTGAAATGAACGGCACTCTAAGTGAGATTTAAAAAAAGACAAAGACAGAAGATTTCCCGCCTAAATCCGCCTTTTCCAAGGTCATTACGCCAAATGATGTTGAACTTTTCAGCGGACTGCTTTAAAAATGGTGGAAACTGTTTACTTTCAATATTTTGTATGAAAACATAACCTATGTTTTTTTTTAAACTTTGTTGTTTTATTTATATATTTTATTTAGCGAGTTTTGAAATATGGATATTTATGAATTGTGTTAAATTGTTTTAATTAATTAAAAATGTTTGTTACCGAAGATCATTACTGCTTGGTCCTTAAAAAAAAACGATTTTTGTTCATTTTTTTATTAATTTTATAACAATTGCAATAATACAGGTGTTCATTATATAAATTAAAGCTTATGAAATAAAGGCCATTATATAATATAATTTCTATTCAACGACAATGTCTGATATCGAGTCGCTAATCCACAGACATGCCCTTAGCTATGGTTACCAGATCAAATAATGAGATTCCCTGACAATATCCCTAACGTTTCTGTAAATATCCGGACATTTATCTGAATGTTGTATGTTAAGGCAGTGAGATTTTCAAAATTTTTGCAATCAAAGCATCAAATGCCAATATCGAGTGAGTTTTCTCATTAATGGGAGCGTAGTGGACTAAGAAGAGACACAGACTGTCTATATTGTTATAAGCTTTGCCTTTCGCTGCCACCAATGTTATAACTTTGCTAGTTCTGCTTTTAGTTTATCACTGGTTTCGATGAATTCAAATAAATCTAATATTACTTTTTTAATATTTTATTATAATGTTCACTTAATCATCAGGTAACAACAGTTTTTGTTCTTACTTACTAATTTAATGTTCCTATTGTAGTTTTTTGATTTTAGTTCCTCTCGTCTCAATGTTTATATCCTAGTTATATTCTATTCTGTATCTAAATGATATATTGTACAGTCATAGGCGTACTAACAAATATAACTTATAACTATTTATTTACATGATTACTGAAATGAAAAAGTGTGTATTTATGGAACGATGAAAATATGAACAGAACTAATGGTCTCTGTAAAAAGTATAGTTTTAGAGTTTTGGAGATTAAGGCATGCTTTTGTTTGAGCCTATTAGAACATAAATTTACTTAAGATATAACTGTTTCTTAAGGGAGTATTAAATATAAGACTATAATTATCTATTAATCCATAAGAGTAACTTAAAAATACATATAGTAATTTAATCATTAATAATTGTAGTAATAGTTGGTTTACAACAATGTTTTCTGTTAAGGTTCTACTCTAGACACAATTTAACTTAAAGAACATATCATGTGAAGAATGTCATGAAATGGTTATAAAAGTCCAGCAATTGCCAAAAGAAACATCAAGCAATAAAAAGTATGAAACTAAATTTATTAATATACTAAATTAACAATTCACTCATTTTGTTAACGTTTAATCAATTTATTTTTTCTCACTAGAATGATTAATAAATATTTTTTCATTACTTATATTTTCCTCTTTTAATTTCAAAAAAATACTGACAACTGCAGTTTTTTCCTGTTTCTTCCTAACAAGGGGCTAAAATTTCAGACATGTCAGGAAAATTCCTGTCGTCTGGTAACCCTACCCTTAGCAAATTTTATATAAACCTATTATAAACAATTAAAAAGTAAAAATTAACATTGATGGAAATTTAATAACAGAAATCCAGTTAGTGTCATACGTAATGTATTCTTCTAAAAACTACAAACAATTGTAATTATTAAAACAATTGTTAAAATTACACTTTATATTGAAACTCTCTCGTCTTTGAATTCCTTGGCAATTCTTTACCAGGTAGAAGTGGCCAACTTCGGAAATAAAACTTGTTTTAAAGAGTCTCATATTATCGCACAAGTAACATGACTAATTTCAAAAACACTGTTTACCGACTCGGAATTCGCACTGTTGCTTTCACATGCTGATTTCATCAGCTAAATATCACAATGTTTTTTCAAACCTAGTAATAAGGGTATAACTGTACACATTTCCATAGCGTGTTTCCTATTTTTGGCCCAACAACAGCTTTTCAAACTCACCAAGAGTAACAGGAAAATATTTTTAAAATCAGGATCATTTTCTCGCATTTCTTGAATTAAATCATTAGTATGTCCAAGCCTTTCTCCAATGTTTTTCTCAAAAACAGACCGGACCTAGTAGCGACGACTTTTCCGTTTTTTTTTAATAAAGAGTATATTAATAATGTCCTTATCTTTTGTAATTTTTTCTTTAGTTTTCTTTTTCTTCATAACAACATTGCTGCAATTATTTTTTTATTTTCTTTCACTTTAATTTATACATAAATAAATATTATCAAAAAATCAGAAAATAGTTAGGTTACCACAAAAAAAAACATACACAACACTTTACGACTGCACGATGAAAGTTCCCCGTGTGGACGAGACATTTTTAACATAAATGGGCGTAATACGCCTACGCCGAAATTTTTGTTATCGTGTGGACTCACTCTAAGACAGATACAGACTGCGCTCGAGAGGGAAGCGGAGTCAACACTTGAATTTTCTTTCAGTTGATCTACAGCCAGCGAGTACAGAAGATGCCAAATGAGATTTTGGCGAAACGTCTGCAAACTTCTACAAGAAACGAAATTAATGAACGGATGTATTCCCAGATATATATATATATATATATATATATATATATATATATATATATATATATATATATATATATATATATATATATATATACATGTGCAGAAAACTAATAAATATAAAAAAGATGTAAACATATAAAAACCAAATTCCTTAAGTTGTCACTTTCATTTTGTTAAGCAATATGTAACGTAGATTTATTAACTACTAATTTAAATTTTCTGTTGAGTAATGTTTTTCCTGTTTTTAACTTAAATCCACTTTGGTGAGTTTACTTTAAAATTTAATTAGTTAATTTAATGTTAACTAACATATTAACTGTAAATTGTCCTGATGAAGAACATAATTAATACTCGAAAGCTTGACTAACAAAAAGGGGTTTTTCTTCAAACCGTAGCCATACAAGACTGCAACCCCACTAACTATATATATATATATATATATATATATATATATATATATATATATATATATATATATTACACAATTTGGTTTATTTTTTATACATCGTTTATGTTCCTTAAGCCTAGCCTTTAAGATAAGATTGCCAGATTGCTAAGAAAATCAAACATACGAACAATTTTCAACACCTGTAAGAAAATTGAACAATGTTTGAAGTATCCAAAGGACGCAATT
This sequence comes from Diaprepes abbreviatus, assembly GCA_034092305.1. Classification (NCBI taxonomy): domain Eukaryota; kingdom Metazoa; phylum Arthropoda; class Insecta; order Coleoptera; family Curculionidae; genus Diaprepes; species Diaprepes abbreviatus. The sequence goes on along the minus strand of JASJET010000051.1, from coordinate 393,552 downwards.
CTATTTCAAGATACCGTGCTCTTGTGGTAAAGTGTATGTAGGTGAAACAGGACGGTCTATATCCACCAGGCTTAAGTAACATGAAAGATGTATAAAAAGAAACAAATTGTACAATCTACAGTAGCTGAAAACTAAGGTGCCTGGTTTCTTTAAACGTAAAATTAGATAATCGATCGAAATTTGTAAATATCCAAATAATATTAATAGAGATGCGGGTTACAGTCTACGTCACACGTGGAAATCGATTGTAACGCTGGATCAGGATTCGCTGAGGACCAGTCGGGTATAAATACCGGTCTGTTGCTCCTCGATAGTCACTCAGTGTTCTAATCTCGTAGAGTAAAGATCCCTGAAGTGCGTCGCGCAATCGTAGGCGAAACGTCGGATAGTAATTTCAATTTGACACGGTCTAAACCTAAGAACCATGATTTTCAACTTGACCAAAGCGGTGAAAGCTTCCTTTCTTTATTAAAAATATTATAATATTCTATTGGTGAAATGGTTCGGAAAAAAAAATAAAAGAGTGTTGAGACTGCCGTCGTACCATTGTGAACTTAATGCAATCGAATTAGTATGGGCGCAAGTAAAGAGTGAAGTGGCACGAAAAAAACAAAATATTCAAATTAGCAGAATTCAAAATGTGATTGGACGTGACGGCCAGTGCTGGAAAAAGTGTGTCGATTATACTAAAAAAGGAGAACAAAGGATGTGGGACTTGGACATTCACGTTGCGGCAGTGGTTGAACTATTAATAGTCACCCATGACGCCGATAGTTTCTCAAATTCAGATATGTCTCTTGACAGCAATTCTGTCCATGAATCAATGCGAACTAAGTGACCTACATTACTTATATAACACTCCTGAGGATGACACTAGATGGGCTGGACGCCACTTAGAACAGCAGATAAGCAACAAACTTTTGATTAATATGCATAAAATACCTTAAGATACCTAAAGTGCATATAAAATATGACGCTAATAGTTTCTCAAATTCAGATATGTCTCTTGACAGCAATTCTGTCGATGAATCAATGTGAACTATATGACCTACATTACTTACATAACACTCCTGAGGATGATACTAGATCGGCTGGACGCCACTTAGAACAGCAGATAAGCAACAAACTGTTGATTAACATGCATAAAATACCTTAAGAGTACCTAAAGTGCATATAAAATATTTTAAAACGATAACCCTACATTGTAAGCAAAATTAAGGAAGAGTGCGAAGTCCAAAGGTTAAGGCTTAATTGCCTGGAAACCGGAGGCCGCGCTGAATAACCTTGGACTGCCATCGCTAACGGCAGACCAACAAAAATCGGCAGGATCGGGGAGGTTTCGGTCGGTAAGAAACCGACGGTACTTTTTATACTTTGTAAAGCTGCCTAAGCAAGGTTTCCCCGCCACGAAAAAATTGTAAGAGTTGATAAAAATGTGAGGATATAAATTAAACTTCTGAAATGCACAGGCCACTGGAACTGATTCCCCTGACAGCGCACAACCTGAGGCACTCTACGCGAGCGATAAATCACTGACAGAAATTATGGACTTTAGGTATATATTGTCCACTAACATATTTTCATTATACAATATGGTGTTTTCTATGTTTTCTCTACATGTTTCTAAATTTTTAGGATTTGTCAGTTTACTTACTTTTTTCTTAAGAGTCATATTTGAAAATATATTATGGCCTTTTAAAAAATCTAACGTTTATAAATTTTTCTGATAAACTGCATATATATATATATATATATATATATATATATATATATATATATATATATATATGTATATATATATGTATATATATATATATATATATATATATATATATATATATATATATATATATATGTATATGTATATAATAAGGGGAAGAGTAATTCTTGACCGACTAGTTAGAAAGGAAAATTCTAAAGTCTTGGGATAGAGATCCTAGGGCTGAATGAAATTCTGTTTTTTCTACAAACGCCGAGTTTTCAGAAATTTATTATTTTCTTCTTTAGGGCTACAATACAGAACAGTTATGTTAATTATTATTTTAACTTTACAACGTAAGATGTTTAATAGAAAATGATTCTAAATTAAAAAATTTACGTGCAAAATGAGCACACATTAATGGCTTTAAGACAATAAAACGGAAAATCCATGCAGGAATTATTGATTTTTGCCTAATTTTTACATTTTATTATTTCTGTTTTATTGTCTCAAAGCCATTAATGTGCTCATTTTGCACGTAAATTTTTGCATTTAAAACCATTTTCTAATAAACATCTTACATTGTAAAGTTAAAATAATAATTAACATAATTGTTCTGTATTGTAGCCCTAAAGAAAGAAAAAATAAACTTGCGAAAGCTCAGCGTTTGTAAAAAACAGAGTTTCATTCAGCCCTAGGATCGCTCTCCCAAGACTTAGAATTTTCCTATATATACAGTGCTTAATTTTTTTCACATTATAATAGCATGATGATTACAATATAATTATTAATCATAAAAAGAGTTTAATTTATTTAAAAAACTAAAGTAATTAAGATACGATGCTCCATGAACGAATCATGGAAAATATTTGCAATCAATCAATTTTTTTGGTAAATAAATCGATAAAATAAAGAAAGGGGTGTAAAAAGTTAATGATGTTTTAGACATGAAAATATTATTTATGCGACCGACTGTAATAAAACACCACCACCTGCAAATAAAGCAGTAAATTTGGCAAACAGAGCAACGAAGCTCTTAAAATGTGCATCCAGCTTTACGAGTGGCATAAAAGGGTTAAAAGCTACTATTAAGTTTTAAATTCCGTATACCGAGTTTAATAAAACTGTTTACTAATTCAAAAGTCCCATTTGGGTGAGCACAATGCGGATGTACTTTGTTTTGTGGATACGTAGAAATTGGATTTACCTATTGCAAGCTAATTTCTTATGAGGATTATATTGTTGGTGAGATTAACTGAATAAACGAAGACATAATCAGGTAAAAAGTAGCTTTGTACCTTAATAAGATTCAAAATATCGAACGTCATATATGAGAATTATTGAAGATTATTTGCCACCGAAAATTAGGAAAAAGTCGTTTTAAAAAAAATAATATTTATAATTCTACACATCTGTTTCAAGAATTTTGCAACTAAAAACATTGTGAATTTTATTACAATATTTACTTTGTTCTCACTGAATTACACTGCCCCGCATTTTTAAATTTTTAAAAGTTTTTTGTGTCTACTGTAATCTTCTGAAATTCAAATATAAGCTCAATTTCTACCTATCATCGATAAGTTGAGAAGGAAAGAAGAATATAAAATATAAGAAACTCAAACCATTAAATATAGTGAGAGTAAAAAAAAAAACAAAATCACTTTTTTTACAAATATACTTAATTTTATATTGAAAAAAGTATCAATACAATGAAATATTTTATCTTTCGTTTGTATTCGCAGGGATCGGTTTCATGTTGAGAGTTCAATAGTCGTTTGTTTGGGGCCCATTTTCTGCTATACCGCACTTCACCATTTGAACAATTTGATGGTGAAATCTGTCACCGTGTTCTTCTGAAACTGTACTTAAATTGTCAGGGAAGAATTCCAAATGAGAGTGAAGAAAATGTAGTTTGACATGTTGCAGGCTAACGTCTTGTAAGATTGGATAAGTTTTTCAACTAGATCTTTGTAGTTTTCCGTTTTCTTATTACATAGAAAGTTGCTACATACATTTTTGAAGGCAGTCCATGCCCTCTTTTCTTTTCTCGAAAATGTAGTTTTAAAATTTTCGTCTTTAAAAAATTCTCATTTTTGCGACCCAACGAACATTCCTTTTTTAAGTTTTGCCTTATTTATATCCGCGAATTTCCGTGTCAAATGAAAAATAGCATTTCCTTCTATATAAGGCTTTAACAAAATTTTTTATAAGAACTAGTTTTCTGTGCGGGAGGAGGTAAATAAATTTTCTGCTGTTCTACTAAGGGTTCATTAAGGACGTTTTTCAAACCGAACACAATGTTTTCACGAAACGGCCATTCTTTAACGACATAATATTGGTTTCTGGCTCTGCTATCCCATTCGCATAAAAAACAACAATATTTGGTGTAGCCACTCCACAGACTCTTAAGTAGTGTAATAACTTTTAGATCGGTATAGATATTCCATTTATGATCTTGGTATTTTATGCTTTGAAGAAATATACACATGTTCTCGCAAGTTTTTTTCTTATTTTGAGCATGTCCCATGGGAACAAATGGTTCAATCAATCAATAAAACTGTTTTTAGACTTGTCTTCGAACAGTCGGCCACTCAATAGGTTTACAGGAAATGCCAAATTCATTGATTAAACCCGAAATATAATAACAGTAAACTATATTGTCTTTTGCAATTCAGAAAAATACCGTCAGCATAGACTGCCTTTTCCGAAACGAGGAAATTTTCACTCCTTTTTGTAAGAGATTACATTGCTCTAAACGAAATCAAAGCAGCTGTGACTTTGTTTGTGGACATGCAAATCACACATAAGATCACTGAGCTCTTCCTGGGATCTAAAACGGGACTTCTTCTTCATGTACCTTCTCCATTTCGGAAGTTGGCTATCATCATTGCTATTCTGACCTTGGAAGCTGCGGCCTTGAATAGATCAGATGACTTTACGTTGAACCATTCTCGGCAAATTCCTAAGCCAGGATATTCTTCTTCTTCCAACAGATCTTTTTCCCAGAATCTTTCCCTGAATTATGAGTTGCAGAATCTTATACCTTGGACCTCTCATGATTGTGGCCGAGATATTGCAATTTTCTTTTTTTTACTTCATATAGGATCTCTACGTCCTTCTTCATTCTTCTCAGAACCTCCAAGTTGGTCACATGTTCTGTCCATGATATTCGCAGCATCCTATGGTAGGTCCACATCTCGAAGGCTTCTAGTTTCTGCTCGCAATGTAAGTTGAGGGTCCAAGCTTCTACACCATACAATAGGACTGGGAATACATAACATTTAAGCATCCGAATTCTTAGGTCCAGGCTCAGATCGCGACTACAGAGCAGCTTCTTGATCTTCACAAAGGATGCACGGGCCTTCTCAATGCGAATCTTTATTTCTGAACAATAGTCCACGGAACAGTTGTCACTTGTACCCAAATAGTCATATCTCTCGACTCTTTCCAACCTTTCGCGTTCGATATACAGATGTTCATTGGGTACTTCAGTTTTGGTGACAATCATGTATTTGGTCTTCTTAACATGAAGTGTCAGACCATATTCTCGACTAGTTGTGGTGACATTATTCAACATATTCTGAAGGTCTTGCATGTTTTCGGCGAGAAGTACTGTGTCGTCTGCGTAGCGACTATTTAATGCTATTACATTCATAATCGTCTTCCTCTTGAAAACTTGGATCGGCCTTTGGTTCAAAATCATCTAGTTCATCCGATTCCGAGTGGAATTAGTATGTTTCTTGAGGCATAGATACAAGTATACTAGGAACGTCTTGAGGTACAGGTATTATGGCTGAGGGGATATTAGGTAATTCAATTTTATGTTTGTTTTTACTAGAAAAGCCCAGACTTTTATTAAGCAAAAACAGCAATCATCAATATCTGAACTTTACAGACTTAGGGATACCCAGTAGCCATCCGGTTAAGGTTATTAAGCAGGTATGGCAGCAAACTTTGGGAATTTTGATCGCCAACTTTGCACCCAAAATATAACTTCTAGGGTTTTCTTACAAGTGAGCTCAAAGTCCTTCGTGGAACTTTCAGTGTCACCTCATCCTATATATAACAGAAACTGTTTAGTTTGTTCACACAGGATCGCGACGACACCGTTTACATACGGCGAAAATAGTAGCATTACTACAACGCTTTCACTATTTGCTAGTTCTTTGTACTTCGCTCGTATATACAATACTGATCCTCCGACGACGGGCCGGCTGCTTATATCCGTTTCGTATATCTGATGTATCAGAAGCGATGACGTAATTTACAGGGACTCTTCGATAAGTAGCTGACCCTTCGACGACTATAGAGCATGGTGAAATTTAAGATTACATGGGTATTTCCGTTATTTTAAGCCCTAGAGAGGCATGGGGATCATAGCCAGACGCGTCCCATGCGGTATTGCTAGATTGTGCACAATTTCCTTAAATTTAGAGAAAACGCAGATTTGGCAACGTCGCATCCCAATATGATATGACAACTTATACATCACATATCGCAATCAATCAAAACATGTTGATGTTCTCTAGATTTTGCCATGTGATACGACAATTTACATGTCATTAAAGGTAGAAATTATCGAAATAACTCATTAGTGTTATTGATATAGAGTGAAATATATCAAGACTATACTGAATCGCAGCTAAATACTCATAAGACCATTCTAAAGAAACTATTATATTATTTCCTATTTCACTAACGCTATCTAGTAGACATGAATCAAGGAAGAAATTATGACAATCTAAAAATAGTGAATAATTTTTTCCGTGAGTGTACATAAAAGAAACACCTAAAATATGTGCGATTGTAGCCAAAGTATTTTAATTCTATTTATCTGTTTTGAAGATTTTCTCATTTAAAGTGATATATTTTTTTAGAGGCTAAAGCACAATCATTTTAACGTAACAACTTCGAACACAATAATTTACTTATTCTTCTCCGAATTTTCTACATATTACTCAATAGTTTAACCCCGACCCAACTACCGGGCGCAAAAGCCATTAATTTGTTTTTTATTACTCTCAAAGGGCCAAACTTCCATAAATCCCAAAAACTCTGTCATAAAGTTGCTCACGGGAACAAAAAGAAAAAAACAGAAATATTCGGGAGGCCTTGTTGCTCAAAGTAAAAACGAAATATTTAAAATTGCCTTTCGGTTGTAGAAAATACGTGTTCAACTAAGGCTCTAATAGCGATCCTATACAGTTTCACAGGGCAAAAGATTTATACTGCCATAAAAACGGAAAACGTGTTTTATGGGAGGGCCTTTTCAGATGCTCAGATTTTATTGCCGCAATTTCTATAAGCAATCAGTTTTATTGAAAAATAAAACTTTTAAAATGCGTCGGCTATTCGTTTCGCTTTAATTTATCTATTCGTAAAAGGCAAGTCATGACTAATTGATTCGTCATCCCTCATCCCAAACCGATAAATGTAGACAGCTAGAATTTTGAGAGTAGGTTTGCAGTATACTTTGGATAGCAGAAAAAGATATAATATATATATATATATATATATATATATATATATTGAAATACGGAGGACAGCGACTAACACAGGAACTCACAAGCTTCATTCGAAAAATCCTGACACAATGCAAAGTACCAGATAGGTGGAGAACCAGCACAATGATGCTTATGTTTAAGAAAGGTGACAAACAAGAACCAGGGAACTACAGGGGTATTAATCTACTGGACACAACTCTGAAACTCGTTACGAAAGTAATCAAAAATAAAAATTAATTCGGTTACAACACTGAAAGACGAACAGCAGGGATTTAGATCAGGAAGGTCTTGCGTGGATGCAGTATTTATTCTACGACAGGTAGTCGAAAAATCTATAGAATACAATAAACTAACATTTTTATGCTTTATAGATCTAACAAAAGCATTCGATCGCATAAAGCTAGATGACGTAATCCACCTGTTATATAAGAGAAATATTCCTATCAATATAATTCAGACCATCGAAAACATATACGCAAACAATAAAGTTCAGATTCGCATTAACGGTAAATTATCAACACCCATGCCAGTCAACAGCGGTATTAGACAGGGAGACTCGCTTAGTCCTTTGTTGTTTAACATGATAATGGACGAAATAATAAAGGAGGTGCGACTTGGTGGAGGATATAAAATGGGTGATACAGAAATAAAAATTCTCTGTTACGCTGATGACGCTGTGATATGTGCCGAAAATGAAGACGACTTCCAGAGATTCTTAAATATCTTTAATCTTACGGGAAGAAAATATAATATGATTATCTCAGCCGAAAAAACTAAATGTATGACAACCTCAAAAGAACCCCTCCGATGCAAACTAGAACTAGACGGTCAAATAATACAAGAAATGAGTTTCAAATATCTAGGAATCGACATAACTAGTTATGGCAACATCGAAGATGAAGTAAGAGGGCAGGTGGCCAAAGCAAATAAAGTGGCGGGTTGTCTCAACGACGTGATCTGGCGAAACAAACACTTACAACAAGAAACAAAGGTTCGGATCTACAAAACCACAATTAGACCTATTATGACATACACCTCAAAAACACGGCCAGAGACGACCAAAACGAAACAACTATTGGAGACTACAGAAATGAGAATACTTCGTCGAATAACAGGAAAAACGCTACTAGACAGAGAAAGAAGCGATAACATTAGGCAATCATGCAACACAGACTGCATTAATGAGTGGGTCCTACAGCGTAAGACACAATGGAACAAACACATAAGCCGAATGACAGAGGATAGACTGGTAAGGATCGCACGAGATAAATCGCCTAGTGGTACACGCAGTAGAGGTCGACCACGGAAAAGGTGGAGAGATAATTTAAGTCCAGAATTAGGAAAATCGAAGAAAGAACAGGTCAGGGACCTATTATAGAAGGTAGAAGAAGAAGAAGAAGATATATATATATATATATATATATATATATATATATATATATATATATATATATATATATATATACGCGACGAATTGACACCCTCCTTCTATTAGAAGTCTGTTAAAAAACACAAATTTCATCCATATTGTAATCAGGCATCGGGAACTTTTGGAAGTAGATTGCGACCGACGACTCGAATTTTATTTATGGGTTCTAGAAATATTAGAAGATGATGAACATTATTTCTTTGATTTTGTCCTTAATCTACTTTTCATAATAACAGATAAATTAACAGACATAATTTCCGTTATATCAGCACAAAATTATTTTTCATCAAAAGTGATAACAAAAAATGTTCCATAATTTTGTCCATGAGTGTATAATTTATTGATATTTTTCTTTAAAAAAATACATCCAGTACATTCAAAACCTAGGAAAATTATTCTCTGAACGGCGCGCGACACTGACTCGAAGAAAAACGTTTTGTCCATCTTGATAAGCTATTAATAATGAATAATTTAATAGTTAATTATAGTTCCTGTCCTTTATATCCTAACGATGCCCTTAAAGTAAATTAAATTAAATATCCCCTTGTTTGTCCCTACGGTTGTATTTATTGATCCTAAAGGACACCGGTGTCGGTAGCTTCATGGCCACACGGCCTTTTTGTAGTGATGCTCCATTTCTCCCTATTTATCTATTTCTACATAGCACGGGAGACCGCATGCCAAACATTTGCGATATTTTAGCTAATTAAAATTTCATAAGTTCATCGGGTTTGTTCTAGAAAATACTTTGAATATCGGGGAAAATGAAGGTTCGCAATATTTTATTAATTAATTTAGTTCCTCTATTAAATATTATAAGATGCTTCCTTTAAGTAAAATAAAATCGTGATTATTTCGGCGTGCCTTTTTTTTTTAAAGCGAATTTATTTAAGAAGATTAAAAAGATTTGAAAACTTACACTATCGAAAAAAAAGTAGCATAACACTTTCGAAAGACATACAAATCCCGATAGTATAATCTAAATATTAATGCATGCATCACACAGGCGCTGATCCAAGGAGAGGGGGTGGAGCAAATGCATCCCTCAAATAGCTCCAAATTTAAAAAAATAAACTCACTTACCTTCTCTGCATTAAGAAAACGTATGTCACTACCCTCCCCTAAAAACTCATATTCATTTATCATACTGTACTGTTTTGTCTGTGAATGGGGTAGGAGTAATTCTGATCTTTTCTTTGTTCGTCATATCTCTCGTCCCCAAAGAGAGAGGCTGAATCCGCCCCTGATATCGCACTTAGATTTTTTGTCGAAATTTCAAAATTATGGCCCACAGACAGATCAGAAAAAAATTAGTAGAGCCCCTTATTTTGGAACGCAATAGAATCGCAAGACTTAAATTTACACTTCAATATTTAAACTAAGACAATAGAAGAACAAAAAAACTTTTATTTAACCATAAAACATGTAAGAAGACGTTTAATCCTAGACTGGACTGAAATTTGGAAGGCGCACCATCAATACAAATACGTTACACCCTCAATTACATGGTCAATACAACATTTTTCTGTAAAGTTGTTTCTCATCGGTTCTTCAAACTTCATTAATTACACTATGGATCTATCTATTTGTTTTAATGTTCGATTTATTCAAATATATAAATAAAAAATTAAATAAATAAATGTTTTATTATCGATTAAACCAGTTTAAAATTTACAACACTTTGTAACTTACAAACAAGCCTCCAATCAGATATAAAATACGAAACAATAAACAAACAAATCCAAAGTATCCATTAAGCTACAGTATGCTCACAATTTAAAACCACATAAAGAACAGTGAGAAGTTAAAATTCGCACTATAAAGATCGCTTTAAAAAATTTTTGAAACTATTTAAGGACATGTTAAAGATATCCAGATCAACGTGATCACGAGATAACTCGTCAGCTAAAATGCGCATTCTATTTAATGGTGCATAGATGGAGTAGTTGGTTCTATGAGTATCCACAGTGAATACTTCAACCCATCGAATATTTCTCTGAGGCGGCACATTGAAACCAATATGCATTAGTAATTCTGGAAAATTTATTATGCTATTAACGATTTTAAATAGATAAAGTAAGTCAATGTATTCTCTGCGATGTTCAAGAGGCTTCAAATTTAATTGGAGTAGTAAGTGTGGGTAGTTGATATTCTCTTTAGGAACACCTAATTTATAAGCTATGAATCTTAAAAAGCGCTTCTGTACCCTTTCTAGCTCCAATTTGTGTACATTGTAAAAAGGTGACCATATTGGTGAGGCATACTCCAATACAGAACGCACAACATTGCAATAAACATTTTTAAGACAAATAATATCGTTAAAGTCAGATAGATTCCGTGTAATAAACCCCACTAATTTCATTCCCTTATTTGTGATATTATGTATATGCTTTTTAAAAGGTAACTGACTATCCAATATTACACAAACAGCAGATATAGAATCAGTTAATTCCACAGACATACCGTTAATCTTATAATCGTACTCGATTAAAGTCTTCCTTCTACAGAACCGCACTGTCTTGCACTTTCTGATGTTAAGGTACAACCTTTTAGTAGTGCACCATGCACTAAATGCATCCAAATCAGATTGCATATCAATGCAATCCTGCAAAGATCTAATGCACTTAAAAAATTTTAAATCATCAGCAAAAAGCAGTGCCGTTTCATGCGAAAAAGACTTGACGACATCATTCAAAAACAAGTTGAACAGAAGAGGGGCCAAATGCGCTCCCTGAGAAACCTCAGATTGCACCCTAATTTCACACGACGAGTAGTTCTTATATCGTACAATCTGTACTCTCCTCGTGAGATAGCTTCGCATCCATGAAAGGAGCGGATACGAATATATATATATATATATATATATATATATATATATATATATATATATATATATATATATACATACATATATATATACATATATATATATATATATATATATATATATATATATATATATATATATATATATAATATATATATGTAGAAAAATCGCTGATAAATTCAATATAAATTAAATGGATACTTGTTTGGAAAAACGCTCGAACCCGTCGAATTTTATTTTTAATTTAGTTTTTTTAATTTATTTTTGAAAAAAAGACATTTACTGAGCTGACGTCATAATAGTATACAAAAAAATTTTAACAAATAATTTAATGACACTTTTTGTTACTTAAACCATTATCATTATTCGAGGTTATTTCAAAACCCTAATTATTTAAAATGAGAACTTACCCAAAGAAGAAAAGATGCACAATACCTTATAATTAATGGGAAGTTTTTTTACAGTGTATACGAAACATAGCAGTAACTTACTTTTATTAGGCCCGCGCTATTAAAATTTGCAAATTTGACAACCTTGGTGTGAAAAAATCATTCCCGATTTAAGGTACATATATATATATATATATATATATATATATATATATATATATATATATATATATATATATATATATATATATATATATATATATATATATATATATATATATATATATATACAGGGTGTCCAAGATAAGGATCCTAAGCATGGGGATCTCGGAAACAGTTGGAGATACGAGGTCGGTTAAATTAGAGAAAAGTTGCGCAATTTAGTGCTAAATTAAACGCAGTTAAAAAAATTTAAAAATTTCAAACACTTCCGGAGATTTCCGGAAAAAAACGAAATTTGGCAAAATCGTTTTTAATTTTTGCAGGCTTTATTTAAAGAGATATCAGAAAATAAAAGGTAGATTCTCATTGCCACTTTCTATTTTTTATAATTTGGTCTAAACAAAATTTAAATCCGACGTTTCATTTCTGAGATACCATCATGAACTTTCATTTTTTATATGGAACAAAAAAAAGTATTCCATGTATTTGATAGCATTTTTTATTACAAATTCAACGGTGTATCACCCTTGCATATCGAATACGTAGTTCAAGTACTTTCCATAAGAGCTCCGTGAGAGCGAGAGAGAAAGGTATATCAGTTTTATAAAAGCCAATGAACTACACACTTGATATGCAACTGTGATACACCGTTGAATTTGTAATAAAAAATGCTAACAAATACATGGGATACTTTTTTTTGTTCCATATAAAAAATGAAAGTTCATGATGGTATCTCAGAAACGAAACGTCGGATTTAAATTTTGTTTAGACCATATTATAAAAAATAAAAAGTGGCAATGAGAATCTACCTTTTATTTTCGGATATCTCTTTAAATAAAGCCTGCAAAAATTAAAAACGATTTTGCCAAATTTCGTTTTTTTCCGGAAATCTCCGGAAGTGTTTGAAATTTTTAAATTTTTTTAACTGCGTTTAATTTAGCACTAAATTGCGCAACTTTTTTCTAATTTAACCGACTTCGTATCTCCAACTGTTTCCGAGATCCCCATGCTTAGGATCCTTATCTTGGACACCCTGTATATATATATATATATATATATATATATATATATATATATATATATATATATATATATATATATACATGAAGTAAAAAGCGAAACAGTGAATGCAAACCTCGCTTCATCATATCCTTTCTGTGTTAGAGGTTGCACAGTTAGAATAAATTGTAATAAAATACAATTCATCCTATTCCACCACCATCGAGATGGTGGCCTACCTATATCACCATACCGAGAAGAAAGTTAAAGCTTACCCTCCCCGCCACAGTGATACGGCAGAGATACATGTTTCGTCTCTCACTAGACTCATCAGGGTACCGACACGCACCTGGCTGTGCAAAGGACAGATCGGAAGGAAGCATGCAACATTGAATTAGGCTTCGCCGACCTCTCGTCGGATGGTTAATATACGTTTATACGGCTTTCACGGATTCCTCCGTGTGAGATGCATTAGCAGCGGTTATATCCACATCATGCTGTTGTAGTGCTGAAATCTCATTCAGCATTGCATGTGTGCAGTGTTGCATGCTTCCTTCCGATCTGTCCTTTGCACAGCCAGGTGCGTGTCGGTACCCTGATGAGTCTAGTGAGAGACGAAACATGTATCTCTGCCGTATCACTGTGGCGGGGAGGGTAAGCTTTAACTTTCTTCTCGGTATGGTGATACAGGTAGGCCACCATCTCGATGGTGGTGGAATAGGATGAATTGTATTTTATTACAATTTATTCTAACTGTGCAACCTCTAACATAGAAAGGATATGATGAAGCGAGGTTTGCATTCACTGTTTCGCTTTTTACTTCACTTATATACAGAGTTGCATATAGTTGTACGTTTGCTGAATGAGATTTCAGCACTACAACAGCATGATGTGGATATAACTGCTGCTAATGCATCTCACACGGAGGAATCCGTGAAAGCCGTATAAACGTATATATATATATATATATATATATATATATATATATATATATATATATATATATATATATATATAGTTTTTCCTTCTTAAACCATTCTATTATAATATTTATTTTTATTTTTTTGGGTATACGTTTTTGGTAGTCTTTATCAAAAAAATTTATTCTCTCAACGTTTCGCTCATTATATTGACCTTCCTAAGGATTTTTGATTTTCTAACATTAACCTACAACTCATAAAATATATATAAAACAACATATTTTTACAAATACAAAAGATCACACGTAACATATACTATTTAAAAGATTTACAAAGTAAAATATTGAAAACTTAAAATTACGCTAAAATAGGATAATATATCAAAAATCAGTGTGTTCATCTTGAGAATAATTACTTTTTTCATCGTAAGTTATATTGTTGTTAATGTAGGTTTGTACTGGATGCATCCGAGATAAGTATATTATTTTTTTTTGTTGGAATACTCATATGAAAAGAAGTTAATTTCCATTTTTTTTTATTTAAAAAATTCATTTATATTATAAGGTTGTAATAAGTTTGGGTGAGATTTTTAACGTTAAAAATCTCAACCTTATAATATAATTGAATTTTTTAAATAAATTAAAAATAAAGGGATGCTTGGCAATATTCTACTGGCTCTGCTTACAATTCTTGATTCCACACTACCATATAAAGACATAAGAATGTATATTACAGGAAAAAAATTTAAATTAAATTATTTTCTTATGAGAATTCCAATAAAAAAAAATAATATACTTATCTCAGATGCATCCAGTACACAGTACAGTTTTATATATATTTTATCAGTTATAGAGTAATGTTAGAAAATAAAAAATCCTTCTAAGGAAGTTCAATACAATGATCGAAAAGTTGAGAGAATAAATTTTTATTCTTTTTCTTCTTTTAATGAAGACTACCAAAAACCTATACCCAAGAAAATAAAAATAAATATTAAATACATTATATATATATATATATATATATATATATATATATATATATATATATATATATATATATATATTATTCTAGGGAACAAAATAACCTTGTTACTCTTGTTATGTTTAATAGAAGTTTACCACATTCACTTAGCGTAGAGGTCGTAAACTTTGGATTTGTGATATTTACCCCAGTCGGTAACCAAAGAGCTGCAATAAAAATAAATAAATTTAAACGTACACAGACACCCACACACACCCTTTCCAGAGACTTAAATTATTGAGAAATGCTATAAAAAAGGTAATGTGCAATTCGCATAAGTAATATCCTTCGATAAACCTGAATTTTTCACTCCATTTCTTGATACATTTTCAGAAAACGTTGAGAAATGAAAAATTTATTTGACTTTCCAGACATCCACCTTCGTCACGATAAAAAGGCAAATACCAAATTTAAAAAGAAAATTTATTTGACTGGGGTTGAAATTAATATTTAAATCGTTTTTAGATATGTGTGATTTCCTGATTTATGGTGTGTTGAGGGATTGAGGTAAAGAGAGGACAAATGATAAAACATAGTCAATATTTTTAAATGATTTTATTTAATTTTGCTGCTGCCTACAGCCTGTCGGCTGTCCATCAAATTTTGTAATCGAATTTTAACTCATTTCTGATTAACCGATCAAGCTGAAATTTGGTAAATATTTACAGGGTATCTGGAAAACATATGTACAGCGTTTGATAACAGACTCTTGAATTTAAGCCCACTTAGTTATATTTCATACTGTTTCATTTAGGCGGTAGAAGACGTTTAAGAAAATATTGATATTTTCCAAATTTCTTACTCACTGAATTTAATGATTTTTGCTGTGTGGTCTAACACAATAATATTACGTTTTTACGTGGTATAGCGACCGGCTATAAAGTAGTTTAAGTGTTTTAAAAGTGACGTCACCTATAAACATCGTTTCTGTTTTTTTTATGTGATCAACGTTATGATGACCTAGATATTTCTATCGGATAATCGCATGTATTTGGAAGCTCTTTTACCCTCTTCGCCAGGAAAAAATATTTTCAATTATATGCACACAAGAATTAATTGTAGTTATAAAAAAATTAAAATAAATGTTGAAAGTACATGAATGTATTTTAAAATAAAATTTTTATAAAGAAATTTGAACCGACTTCTAAAAAGACGCTAGAAAGTGAAAAATAACTATAAATTTTTATATGAAATTGAAATTTTTTAAGTCGGCGCCTAATTAATATCTGACAATATGTGATTTGCATAAACAGATTAAAAATATTTTATTTGTAATTGCTTTCTTACCATAATTTGTATATTATTAGTAGTTATTAACTTCATTTACAAATAGTTTGGCGCCGACTTCAAGAGTTTCAATTTCATATAAAAATTTGTAGTAATTTTTCACTTTTTAGCGCACTTTCAGAAGTCGGTTCAGTTTTTTTATAAAAATACTATTTTTCGATTTTTAGTTTTAAATTTATTATGATATCCATAAATTATTTGAACTAAGTACTAATCCAGATCACCTCGCAATGACTCCAAGGTGCAAAAAAGTACCCATTTTAACCAAAGTTGTAAATCACCCTAAAATGAACCACTAAAAATTATTTGATTCTTAGAATAGTTCTCTAGATACCTGTGAAATTGTGTCAAACAAATATTTAGTCTATCATAGTAAATCTACTATCTTAAATTTCAAGTTAATTTTAGATTAGTAAAGGCCCCAAAACCTTCCATTATGGATATTTAAAGAACTTGAGATGTAACTTTCTTAGCCTTTTATACTGCGTATTGAGTTGTATACGCCCCAAGAACTCCGCAATATCAATTTTAGACAAAATCGAAAAATGTAAAATTTTAAGTCCCTCATATTGTATCTAATCAATCTAATAGCCGTAAAAAATTAACTTCATATTCGTAATACACGACCCCGAAATCACTTAATACCGAATCTAAAAAAAATGGGTAAAATTTTCAACCCACCATGTTGGATCCGCCATATTAAATTTCAAAAAAAATATTTTTAAAGTCTTAATCTAATTTAAATCTAAAATCTTCAAAGCCCCCTAGTTCCAGTTTTGAATGAAAACTGGAAATTTAAAATTTCTAGATCGTCATATTGCATCTGACGTATTAGATTTTCTTAAAATAATTTTATTTTTACTATTTACATCTTCAAAAATGATTCAGTCCTATCTCTGAACAAAATCGAAAAATGTAAAATTTTTAGGACGCCATATTGAATCCGCCAGAGTGAAAAACATTTTACATTCGAAATTAGCCCTAAGAAAAATCCCCCCATACTGATTTTAAACAAAATCAAGGGATGTAGAATCTTTAATCCGCCACATTTAACATTTTTTTTTATTTTCAGATTTGTAATGTGCGATCCCAAAAACTCCCCCATATCAATTTTGAAAAAAATGAGACAAAATTAATTTTTTATTCGCTATATTGGATACACCATATTGATTTTTTTTTAAATAATTTTAGATTTGTTATGTGCCACCCCTAAAACTCCCCCATACCAATTTTGAAGAAAATCGGAGAAAATTGTTTTTTTTTCATCCGCCATATTGAATCTTCCATATTGAATTTTTTAAAAATAATTTTAAATTCGTTATGTGCGACTCCTTAGTACCGATTTTCGATAAAATCGGACAAAATTAATTTTTTTGGCCGCCATATTGTCAGCGCTATCTTGGATTTTACTGCACCTATTTCGTCCAAAAAAATATGGGACCACCGCAGCAACTTCCCAAACATAACGTAAGAAATTTCATTCAAATCGGTTCCGCCGTTCCGTCATTCCAAATAATTATAAACTTGTTCCTGTAGTTATACTTATATGTGATTTGAAATTAAACTAAAACACACAAACAATCTTTTCTGATATTTAATAATTTAGGAACCTGCGAAAAATCCTTTAAAACATCAATTAAATAAAGGTCTAAACGGATAAATAATCTCCCGGCCCTTTTTAATCTCCTTGCGTATAAGTTCAGATTAAACGTTTTAGCGATTTATCATAGTGATCAATTGATCTTCTACGAGACTACCTTTTTGTAAATTTACATTTCCCAAAGTTATTTATTTACTTTTTTAAGATTACGGGGTAATTTCCTTTTTCCTTTGCAAAAGAGTAATTTTTTATATTAGCTGGTTTAAAACAAATTTTTTGTCCGTATTTTTATTACTATCTGTGACATTAAATTTATCTTTACCTTTTTGCCTTTAGCACCAAAAGTTTTAAGTAGAAACATTCAAAAATCTCAACTTTCTGTAAGAATAATGTTATCTTTGCAAAAAATTAAATAGAATATAAAGAATAAATATTTTTGACCATTTACGCACTCGGTGAATAAATAACTATGATTATTGCAAAATAATCCACATTTAGTGAGTTTTTGTGATAATCACAAAAACTCACTAAATGTGGATTATTTTGCAATAATCATAGTTATTTATTCACCGAGTGCGTAAATGGACAAAAATATTTATTCTTTATATTCCATTTAATTTTTTTTATAAAAAAAAATTGAACCTAGTTCTAAAAGTGCGCTAAAAAGTGAAAAATAACTATAAATTTTTATATGAAATAAACAGATTAAAAATACTTTATTTGTAATTGCTTTCTTACCATAATTTGTATATATTAGTAGTTATTTATTTCATTTAAAAATTATTTGGCGCCGACTTCACAAAATTTCAATTTCATATAAAATATTTATAGTTATTTTTCACTTTTTAGCGCACTTTTAGAACTAGGTTCAATTTTTTTTTATAAAAAAAATTAAATGGAATATAAAGAATAAATATTTTTGTCCATTTACGCACTCGGTGAATAAATAACTATGATTATTGCATATACCTCACAACGACTCCAAGATGGCAAAAAAATACCCATTTTATGCAAAGTTGTAAATCACCCTAAAATGAACCACTAAAAATTCTTTGATTCTTAGAGTTTTCCAAATACCAGTGAAATTGTGTCAAACAAATATTTTTTTTTAGTTTTAGACAAAATCAGAAAATGTAAAATTTGCAGTCCCTCATATTGTATGGTACCAACCTAATAGGTGTAAAAAATTAACTTCATAGTCGTAATACACGACCCCGAAAACCCCTTAATACCAAATCTGTAAAAATATGAATAAGGTAAAATTTTCAAGCCACCATATTGGATCCGCCATATTTAATTTCAAAAAAATAATTTTAACGTCTTAATCTAATCTAAATCTAAACCCTTCAAAGCCCCATAGTACCAATTGTGGACGGAATCCGGAAACTTATAATTTCTAGACCGTCATATTGCATCTGACATATTAGATTGTCTTAAAATAATTTTATATTCGCTATTTACATCCTCAAAAACGATTCAGCCCCACCTTTAAACAAAATCGAAAAATGTAACATTTTTAGTCCACTATATTGAATTCGCCATATTGAATCCTGAAAAAATACTTTTAAATTCATAATTTACACCCTCAAGAACCCCCTAGATCAGTTTGGGAGAAAATCGAAAAATGTAAAATTTTTGGTACGCCATATTAAATCCGCCAGATTGAGTTTTTTTTTAAATATTTTAAATTCGTAATTAGCGCTAACAAAAATTCCCCAATACTGGTTTTTAACAAAATCTAGAGATGTAGAAACTTTAATTCGCCATCTTGGATCCGTCATATTTAATTTTTTTAAAACAATTTCAGATTTGTAATGTGCGATCTCCATCACACCAATTTTGAAAAAAAATCAGACAAAATTCATTTTTATCAGCCATATTAAATACGCCATATTGAATTAAAAAAAAAACTCTTCTATACCAATTTTGGAAAAAACCAAATAAAGTTGATTTGTTCGTCCGCCATATTAGATCTGCCATATTGAATTTTTAAAAAATATTTTGGATTTATGTGTGATCCCGAAAACTCACCCACACCAATTTTGGAGAAAATCGGACAAAATACTTTTTTTCCGCTATATAGGATCCGCCCTATTGAATTTTTTTTTAAATAATTTCAGATTCGTTGTGTACGACCCCGAAAATTCCCCCGTACCAATTTTGGAAAAAATCAGACAAAATAAATTTTTTTGACCGCCATCTTGGATTTTACTGCACCAATTTCGTCCAAAAAAATATGGTACTGAATGTACCGTAAAAAATTTCATTCAAATCGCTGCCGCCGTTCCGGAATAATCGGTGTACATACATAAAATATATACAGGGTGATTCAAAAATCGATCACGAAACTTAAGGGGGTGATTCTACTTGACAAAATAAGGGTAGAGCTTCATATAATTTTTTTTCAAAATGTCATTCGTTTTCGAGTTACAAGCCGTCCAAGTTCAAGTTTTTATTTTTTGTTTTTTGAATTACTCGCTTACAAGAAAACCGATTTGACTAATATTTGAAAGATAGGCTAAGTCTTCTGCGCTTCATCATTTTAGTAACAATTCACATTGATTGTTTGCCGCCAGAGGGCACTTTACCTACATTGAAAATTGTTTTTTTGTCATAATTTTTTAGTGTTGACAGCTACAGTAGTTTTTGGCATAATTTCTGAAAGACTGATGTCAGGCCTTTAAAAAAGGTGCTCTTTATTTACATCGCTAAACCCAACGGTTTAGACGCAAATCACCCTTAAAAATTAAGTGGTAAATTTACTTTTCTCATTTCATTACCACCAGCTACCAGGTAAATAGCTATCAAAGTATACTAGAGCTGTCAGTTTAACATCAAATAAATTCGCTTTTTAAACTATTTAATTTATAATCTTAAAATAACTAATAATGGCTAATCACCAATATTCAAATATCGAATATTGTGATATCCATTTTTGTTATGGAAAAGCAAATGGTAATGCAGAGTTGGCAAGAAGATATTATATGGAGAGTTATCCGGAAAGAAATATCCCTCATGCTCAAACATTTTCCAGTGTGCACAGGAGGCTTGCGGAATGTGGTTCCTTTAAAAGTTATAATGGAAATAGGGCAAGACCTAGAACTGCTAGAAACGTGCAACAAGAAGAAAGAGTGCTTGAAATTATTGAAGATAATCCAGGTATTAGTACTAGAAAAATTGGGAATGAAGTGCGGCTCTGTCAGGCTAGTTCATGGAGGATACTAAGAGAAGAACAACTCTACCCGTTTCATTCAAAAAAGGTGCAGGCTCTTTATGACGATGATCGGCCGAGACGGTTGGAAATGTGCAATCAGATCCTAGCTAAGTATGAACACGATAATCGATTAATTGGCGTCATATTATTCACTGACGAAGCTAGTTTCACTCGTGATGGCATAACAAATCTACACAACATCCACACATATGCTTACGAGAACCCAAACAATGTGGTAGAAACGAAACATCAGCGTAGATTTTCACTAAATGTGTGGGCAGGGATAATAGGAGTTTACCTTATTGGTCCTCATTTCTTTGATGGCCCATTAACTGGTGACGTATACTTAGATTTTATCCAAAATCGTCTCCCATTGTATCTGGAAGATGTGCCATTGGAAGTAAGGGCCAACATGTGGATCCTCCAAGACGGAGCTCCGCCCCACTTTAGTATACGTGTCCGACAGTATTTGAATGCAACGTATCCTGAGCGATGGATAGGACGAAGTGGACCATTGGCATGGGCAGCGAGGTCACCAGACCTTAATCCTATGGATTTTTTCTTTTGGGGTCATTTGAAACAATTGGTGTACGATATTCCAGTAATCAACGTCGAGGATCTTCGCTTCAGGATAATCGAAAAGTGCCAAATTATTAAAGAAACACCAGGAATTTTTCATCGAGTTAGGCGACATTTTTTGTAGAGTGTTAGGAAATGTATGGAAGAAAATGGGGGACATTTTGAGAATCTTTTTTAGTTTGTTTAGTACTGTTTCATTAATTTTTATCAATTAAATGTATATCGCAATAATCCATAATATGAATATTTACTGATTAGCCATTATTAGTTATTTTAAGATTATAAATTAAATAGTTTAAAAAGCGAATTTATTTGATGTTAAACTGACAGCTCTAGTATACTTTGATAGCTATTTACCTGGTAGCTGGTGGTAATGAAATGAGAAAAGTAAATTTACCACTTAATTTTTAAGGGTGATTTACGTCTAAACCGTTGGGTTTAGCGATGTAAATAAAGAGCACCTTTTTTTAAAGGCCTGGCATCAGTCTTTCAGAAATTATGCCAAAAACTACTGTAGCTGTCAACACTAAAAAATTATGACAAAAAAACAATTTTCAATGTAGGTAAAGTGCCCTCTAGCGGCAAACAATCAATGTGAATTGTTACTAAAATGATGAAGCGCAGAAGAATTAGCCTATCTTTCAAATATTAGTCAAATCGGTTTTCCTGTAAGCGAGTAATTCAAAAAACAAAAAATAAAAACTTGAACTTGGACGGCTTGTAACTCGAAAACGAATGACATTTTGAAAAAAAATTATATGAAGCTCTACCCTTATTTTGTCAAGTAGAATCACCCCCTTAAGTTTCGTGATCGATTTTTGAATCACCCTGTATATATATATATATATATATATATATATATATATATATATATATATATATATATATATATATATATATATATATATATATATACGCGACGAATTGAAAACCTCCTTCTTTTAGAGGAGTCGGTTACTAAGATCTTGCAAGTCCTTTTCGGTAATAAAAGTCAGTAGTCACTCCTACAGATTCAGTGGATCTCTCGCAACTAATAAATCCCTAAAGCATTATGCCCTTCTCTCCAAAACTACCGCTGTGTATGACGAAATTGCAACTGGCATGCCAGTCATCAACTCTTCAATAGACGTAATTTCGTCCATCTAATCTCCATAATTAATTTCTAGTCTCATTCGTGAAGAGGATTTTAATCGACTAGTTTTATGAGTTTGAAAGAAAAAGTATGTATTAAAATATTAAAGAGAAAATATATTACAACATTTTATCATGCACCAGCCAAAATACAATAATCAGAAACGTCCTTATCCGTTACTATCACAACTACGAAATAGTACAACGCTTAACAGTATCCTGGAGCTTTTCGTAAAGTAGTTGAAGTAGAAAATGACACTAAATCATTTAAATGGTCCTGACGTTTTCACATTTTACCTAATCATTTATACAAGGGAAGTCGCTTTTAGCTGGATATGAACAGTTACATTAAATGTGTTTTGTCTCAAATATATCATAACAGTCAGAGTTACATAAAACAAGAAGATAGCTGTTACGTATACGAAAAAACTTTTTGCGCAAAAATATATTAGTTGTGGAATGTAAATATTTAATAAAATTTTTATGAAAAAGTTGAAACAGCTTTTAAAAAAGAGCTAAAAATGAAAAATTACAATATAAATTTGTATATGAAATCAAAATTTTTGAAGTCGGTGTCAAATTAATACCTGACAAAATGTGATTCTCATAAACAGATTAAAAATACTTTATTTGTAATTGCTTTCTTACCGTTGCATGTATGAACGTTTTGTTACTAGTGATTTGATCCATTTAATAATAATTTGGCATCGACTTCGACAATTTCAATTTCATATAAAAATTCATATTAATATTTTTCGCTTTTTAGTTTTGAATTAAATCCAGTTTCTAAAGTTGCAAAAAAGTACCCATTTTAGCCAAACTGAAGAACAAAAAGTTCTTTGATTTTGAGAATTCCTCAAATACCAGTTTTTAATGAAATTGAACAAAACAAATTTTTAGTCCGACATATCTTATCGTACATATTGACTATGACGAAATTAATTTAAGATCAGTAATAGGTATCAACACCTCAAAAACCCCGATATCGATCTGCATAAAATCGAAAGAATGTAAAAATTTTTAATCCCCATATTGTAAACTTAAAAAAAATAATTTCAGAATCGATTCAGATACGATCCCAAAAATCCCCAAATATCAAATTTGAGAAAATGTGAATAACGTATAATTTTCAATCTGTCAGATGATTTTAAACTATTAATCTAATCTTAATCTACACCCACGAAAACTCCCTAGTACCAAATTAATACATAATTCCGAAATATAAAATTTTTAGATCGCCCTATTGCATCTACAATCGTTATTTACACTCTAGGAATATTGATTTTTTTAAATTCGTAATTTACATTCTCAAAACATCCTTATACCAATTTTGAACAAAATCGAGAGATGTTAAATTTTTAATCCTCCATATTAGATCAGCCATATTCAGGGACGGATCCAGCCTCTCTATTTGGGGGGGGGGGGGGCGATATCACAAGCAATAACGAGTTGACAACGAGAATTGGGTGTTAGTGAAATTCACGTCTCTGATGCAGCAGACAAGAAAAGTCTATTTTTCAAAATTCGAAGCTTTTGGGAGGGAGGGCGGGAGGTTGGCTCATACCGCCTCCCCTTAGGTTGAACTTTTTTAAAATAATTTTTTTGAATCGTTATTTACACCACTAACCTATTCCAATTTTAGACAAAATCGAAACATGTAAAATTTTTAGTCTACCATATTGAATTCATCATAATGAATTTTTTAAAAATAATTTTAAGGTTGTAATTTACACCCTTAACAACCGCTCTACCAATTCTGGACAAAATCGAAAAATATAAAATTTTTAATCTGCCATATTGAATTTTGAATTGAAAAAAAAAAATATATATATATATATATATATATATATATATATATATATATATATATATATATAGGAATTAATTTTTCTTGAACTATTAAATATGTGTTTTTAGTTGGTTATTTTCTTGGGAATCTGATTCGTTTTTATAATTGAAACTACATAGGTATATAAAGTAGTCATACTTATTGTATATATAGGGCTATTCTTTTGAGTCATTATCACTTTCACTTCTATCACTTGAAGTAATCATGATCACTTCAGCCCAATGACAAGTAAATGCATATTCAAAAGAACATGAAGTTATCAGTTTCACTTTGTTCAGTTTGATCAATTGATAATTACTCAAAAGAATAGAGCCTATATTTTATATTTCAGGACGTTTCGGTTCTTTCGAATCTGTTTCAACTGAAGGTTTTGGCGGATTCATTAAGAACAGAGATTTTTGTTTTAAATAAATACATCACAAACCAATTATAATCACACACTCTCTTGTATATTAACTTTTCAATAGTACTTTCAAAAATACTAAGATGACTTTCTTCTCGGTATGGTGATACAGGTGATATATCCATTGCTATTGCATCTCACACGGAGGAATCCGTGAAATCCGCATTAACATATATACGCCATCCGGCGGGAGGCCGGAGAAGCAGCGTTCAATATGTGCATGCTTCCTTCCGATCTGTCCTTTGCACAGTCAGGTGCATGTCGGTACCCTGATGAGTCTAGTAGAGACGAAACATTTACCTCTGCCGTATCACTGTGGCGGGGAGGGTAAGTTTTGACTTTCTTCTCGGTATGGTGGTACAGGTAGGCCATCATCTCGATGGTGGTGGAATAGGATAAATTGCGTTTTATAACAATTTATTCTAACTGTGCAACCTCTAACACAGAAAGGATATGATGGAGAGAAGTTTGCATTTACTGTTCGCATTTTACTTCATATATATATATATATATATATATATATATATATATATATATATATATATATATATATATATATAAATGCATAGCGGTCGAATTCAGAACCTACATCTTTTAGAGGTCAGTTAACAAATATATTTTAAGTCAAGAATTTCTTTTAACACAATGATTTTGTTCCACTGAATTTTAAAAAATGTAACAAAACGAGTTTTTTTTTATATGATGCCAAAATCGTATCAAATGATTTAGGAACTTGAAGTATCGACTTAAATTGCCACTAGAAATTTTCATTCCATCTGAAAATAAACAGTTCATGTTACGCAGATAAAAACAAATATCAACAAAAGAAATATTTTAAATCGTCAATAAAAATTATTTTGTTGGATAAGCTGACCTAGCCAAAATCGGAAAAATCCGATTTAAACATTTCCTTTTACAAGAAACCTTTTGGCCTCGTCTAAAGTTCGAAAACACCTTCACAAAAATAGTTTTTAAGATCAAAAACATA
The DNA here is from genome assembly GCA_034092305.1 of Diaprepes abbreviatus. Classification (NCBI taxonomy): domain Eukaryota; kingdom Metazoa; phylum Arthropoda; class Insecta; order Coleoptera; family Curculionidae; genus Diaprepes; species Diaprepes abbreviatus. Next base: position 367,552 of record JASJET010000051.1, on the reverse strand, counting down.
ATTTAGTCGTCTATATTCTGTGCGTGAACTTCTTATCCTTTTGCTCCCAAATACTCGTAAAGATCTGAAAAGCCGAAAGGAAAACCGGCAAAGAGAAGAACAGAAAGGTTTCCTGGGAATCGTATTTTCCGCATATCGCGTAGACTCTATTGGTTTTTGATTGTTAATGTACTTTTTCATTATTTTAATTTTATTCGCAGATAGGTAATATTTTCTTCATATATGCAGAATTGACATTTCGATAAGTGTAAGTAATTAACAAATATAGATAATACCCCATTCATGTACAAAATTATATATATATATATATATATATATATATATATATATATATATATATATATATATATATATATATATATATTTCTAATATTTTCTTGGGTATAGGTTTTTCCATTAGAAAACAAAGGACAACAATTTTTTTCCGACGTTTCGCTCTACATAGTGAGCTTCTTCAAAAGAGCTAGGTATATTTATTTTACATCTACAAAATTACAAAATTTTTTTTATAATAAACATATATCACAGTAAGTACACTTTTATATTTTTAATTTAATTAAAATTAATAAAAATAGAACAGATTTTAAAATAGTCTTAAAGTTTAAAATTTAAAAACAATACAATAGATTAAAAAGTGAAGATTATAAAATAGTACATACTTTGAAAGTAGTTTTGTGTGTATGTTTAAAAATAAATTCAATTGTGATTCTTGGTATGCAATTGATATGGTTAGATTTCTTTTTATAAAAAGAAAAAAAAATAGGAAAAAAGATTATTATTTATATCCGTCCGTCAATAGAAAATATTCACGACGTTTTGCCAACATCTCAGCTGGCATTTTCAAGTGATGCTTCCTCGATGATTCTGAAAAAGAATATCGATGACGTCTTAGTTCTTTCTTGAGTTACCCTATATATTTTGGTATTACGGTAGACGATGGACGTCTATGGAAATGTTGGAAAACGACACGTCAATTACAGCGCTTTTTTTGCTATGTGAGGCATTAGTTGGGAGTGATGCACCGAACTCGTAGAACTAGTGACTTTTATATCGAAAATTTCCTGCAAGATCATGTTTTGTCATATATCAGCCATTGGATAGGCAAGACTCATATTTACATACGATGACGCTCGATCATAATATATATATATATATATATATATATATATATATATATATATATATATATATATATATATATATATATATTGAATTCTGAATTACTCAGACCTCAATCCAACTATGATCAGCTAAAACTCCACACACGTCAAGAAAATTTAATTAAAAGTACAATTAAAGAACGTCGGTTTCCAGCACAACATGAATAGAATCCAATTCCTGAAGAATACATTCAAACTGTACCTGTACCTGTATCTTGTTTATACACCATCCTGTATATCATGAGACGTAGAATTTTAAGGAGTCCGTTGAAAAACTACAATTAATCCTAAGATTTGTGAACACTCTTCGTGTGTAACAAAATATTGTTAGTTTATAATTTTTTTACTTCCATTTCCAGCCACCTGAAAAAGTAATCCCAATAGTTTAGAAACTCGAAGCTCTAAATCGCTAATAAACAATAATGTAATATCAAGGGAAGTTTCGTGTTCCCAAAGTTTCCGACTTCTCCCTGTGGGACATCGGATTTCAAATCAAAAAAGATAAAAATAATAGGGTTCTTTTGCCGAGTAAATGCGATTCTGGTGCTATAGATATGAAACGCGACCTACAGAATTAACCGGAAGATGCGGCTTCCTTTACCAAGTAAACAGATTCTTTCCGGAAATTTTTCCATCGATTTTGGTTTAAATTGGACTGATTGTTTTACGAAAAATCCTTTTGCCGGTTTTTGACTGAGTCATCTCGTTTTACCAGCTGCGTAGAAGTTCTTACTAACGCTATAAATATAAGAAAAAAATTACGTTTCATTAGCCAAGGTTTTAGGTAAAAGAATTTAAATATAAAACCGTACTAAAATAGATTTTGAAAATATACAACGTATATAAAAAGTTTCAAAAATATATATGATATTTAAATTTTTATACGTTTAGTTAGGTATAGTTCTCAACATTGTCTCAAGGACTCGAGCAGGGATGTTGTCTTTCGCCAACTCTGTTCAAAACATATTTAAAATAGGCCTAAAAACAGTAGGGAAAAATGTAGCACAGTGGGTTTACCCAGCATTGTAGTTAAGGATATGAACCCCAAGGTAATATTTGAATTATACCCCCAAAATTTATTTTGTAAGAAGAGAAATACTAGAATAACTTTAAAGTGCAATTTAAGTTATACTTTTAAGCATCAGATATAAAATTAGTTCTTACTCATTTTGTAAGAAGAGAAACAATACAATTGCTTTAAAATGTAAATTTGCGAGTGCGCGCCCACTTGAGATTTGCGCCCTTGACAACCGGCCTTGCGGTCAGCCCCTAGCTACGCCACTGGATCTACCTCCACAAGACACCACGTTGTATATATTACTACAAAATTACAAAAGAGAAAGGAACATACAAAGAAGAAAAGTGCTCTAGCAATGATAATTTATATATAATAGAATTGACAAATATCAAAAACAAATGTACAAAAAATATATAACACTACAAAAAATAGTATTATAAGCTTATTTAGAAGTAATAAATTAAAATATAGTTTCGAAAACTATTACGAGGTACTTTTTGCAATAGCAATAATTTGTCACTTTATCTTAATGTAACTACCTAAAGCTAGGATTCGCATTGTCCTGTTAGCCCCAATAGCTAGTTAACTTCCATGAAAATAGTAACCATGGTTTCTTCAAAAGCTATACTTCCACTATAGTATTAACAAATCTTAACAAAAGTAAATAATAAATAAATCAGTTATCTTACCTGTAACAGAGAATCATACTTACCACTACAAAACAAGGTTATAAACGAGATGAGCAAATTATTGGGGAACATAATTAAAAAATTGCCACAGCTACTGTGTTTGTAGTTTTATTTCTCTTTGAAATGGTTATTGAAGAAAGATAAACATATCAACTAACCTATAAGCATAAACAAATTAAATTGTCTCTACTGCACGCAACTGTTCAAGTACTCTTGATGTGATCGACATACCGACATGACGTCAGATATACATTCACATACGTAGTAACTTAAAAATGAATGGATGGATCACGTGATCAAATATTCCGATAACTCTCATAGAAAGATTCACCGCGCTGCCCAAAAGTAGTGCTCAAAGAAAAAGAAGAAGGGGGAGACCAAGAAACACCTGGAGAGAGGGAATGAAAAAGACTGAGAGAGCTAGAAAAAGATTTGTGAGAGGAAAAAGAGCAGTGAAGATTAGAGAATGTTTTGAACCAAATTATATCAATTCTCAAAAATATAGAGTTAAATAAAATAATTTATAATATCTTTCCACAATATTATCTGAAATATTTAATGTATCTCTGTCCACTGGTGTGTTCATTGATGTTTGGAAGGTTACTTATATTACCCCTATCTACAAGTGTGGTGATAGGACGAATGTTGAGAATTATAGAGGTATCTCAAAATTCTCTATATTTAGCAAATTGTTTGAATAGATAGTCCATCAAAAAATATATCCCCTATTTATAAGTATTTTTTCTACTGCCCAACATGGCTTTGTCCGTGGTCGCTCTGCAGTCACTAATCTTTTGACTTATGAGCAGGTCTTGTTGGAGGCGTTGGAGAGGCGTTGTCAGGTGAACGCGATTTACATTGACTTCTCCAAGGCCTTTGACAAGGTGGATCATCAACTTCTCTTGATGAAGCTAAGTAGTATGGGTATCCACGGAGTTTTTCTTAAGTGGTTTGAAAGTTATCTTTCCAATCGAACACAAAGGGTCAAGATTCACTCTGGAGTCCCACAGGGTGCACATTTGGCACCCCTTCTTTTTAATTGTTTCGTGAATGACATAGAGGATTCTATAATCTCAAGCAGATGTCTTTTATATGCTGACGACTTAAAGATATTTAAGGTTGTTGGAGAGATAGGGGACTGTGTGGCCTTGCAGGGTGACCTGGATAGTTTTACTAAGTGGTGTGACCGCAATTTCATGCAACTTAAATTAACAAAATGTTCTGCCATTACTTTCTCAAAGGAAAAAGATAGTATAGTTTATAATTACACATTGCACAATATAATGCTGACTCGCTCAGATAATATAAAGGATCTTGAGGTGATATTTGATGAGGATCTTTCTTTTGACCTGCACGTTAATAGTATTTCGAGCCGTGTTTTGAGGTTTGTTGATTTTATTAAACGCACATTAGCTGATTTCAGCAGTGTGCAGTGTTTTAAATCTGTATACTGCTCAATGGTTCGATCTGTCTTGGAGTATGCATCTCCAGTCTGGGCACCAAACTATGAAATATACAAAAATAAAATCGAGAAGTTACAGGTCCGTTTCTTGAAATTTGTTGCTTTTAAGCAAGATGTGCCATTCAGTGTAATGCGGGATTATATGAGCTCATTATATAATAGACGCCTCTATCTTGACCTAATATTATTTTATAAGATCATAAACTCAATGGTTGGTGCTCCTGAATTCTTGGGGGCTGTTGAATTCTCTGTACCTCAGAGGGTACTTCGGGTCCATAGTATTTTTAATGAACCATACCATAGGATAAACTATGCGTTTAACACCCCAATGTCCAGAATGAGTAGGGAAATGAATTCATTGCCTAGGAATGTTGACCCATTTATACTCTCTCTGAACTCATTTAAGGGTTGTATTAAAGAATTTTTAAGTAATTGAATTTTATACATAATAGACTGTAGTGACAGTATTATTGTTTTAGTTAATTGTTATTCTTTTATTACTGATGTGACTTGTGATATTTTGTGATTGTTTCGTTTTAGATTTTTTATTCTTTATTGTCGTATTATATAAAATGGAATTTGTATGATTTATTGCCGTTAATAAACCATATATAGAAATATAAATTATATAAACTTATTACTTAGCAGAAGTTATCAAGAGTTTTACTCGATAATCAAGTAACTTTTAATCATTAAATTAGATTTTTATTATTAATATTTAATAACTTGACCAGGACGCTTTCAAATAATCCACGTGGCATTTTATATCGGTCTCTTCAATTTCCTATAGGTAAATCTATATTTTATTAGTCTCAAAGTGCAAGCCCAGGTTAGAGATCTTTTATTGAAAATATCAAACGGAAGCTTTTAACTCAATTTAAGAAAACACGAAAAATATTTTTTAAGAGAACAACCAACTGTAAATAAATAATGAACCTGAAGTTACAGACTTAGTTAAATGGAGGCGTTATGAATTATGAGCTCAAATATTAAGTAACAAAGATAATTTAAAAAAGTTTTCGAAGTGTTTATTTCTAAATCCGTTTTTAGAGGGATACTTAATTTTCTTAAAGCTGTTTTTCAAATCTGGAAATAATTTGGAATATTTTATGTATCTGAGAATAAGATTTATCAAGAAGAAGGAAGTTTATGTTGTAGGTGTCTCACAGGATTAACAAGCGTTTTTTGTCATTGATACTTTTGTTACTTTCATTATTAAAAACCTACATAGAAAGTATCGGAAATCAAAATATGTCTAAATATAAATATTATTACGGTATATTTTTGACTATATATATGTCACTGCACAAAAGCCTTTTCTGAACAAAGTAGCGCTTAACTAATACGCCAAAATTCTGTTGGCATTGCATTGTATTGTCTTGTAAAACCAAGACAAAAGTCGATTCAAGATAACCCCTAAGAACCCCGAGATAAAATCAAGATAAAGGTATCAGTTTTTCTAGTCTTGACAATAATATATTCTTCCTTTTTTTTTGTCTTCGGCCAAAATAAGCAACCCTTTCCTGGTGTTTACTGGTGTTGAATAAACAAGTCCTTTAAAATTCCCCTAAAAAAGATATTTAAGGGATTTAGGCCAGGAGATCTTAGTAGCCATAAAACAAGCTTGCCTCTACTCATCCAATAATTACCAAAAGTATTTATTAAATAACTACGCACTAGCTGTGACTTGCAAGGGTACATCTTCTAAAAGGTTATTTAAATTTTGGATAAAAATTGTAAATAGAATGCACCAGTTAACATTTTATCCAAAACAAAAGGCTCGATCAAATATTTCCCAATGAACCCTGTCCAAACATTAACCATAAATTTTCATTAGTGCCTATTTTGTATTACTGCATGGGGATTTTCTTCATATTAAACGTGTAAGTTATAAGAATTTATATCTTTGTCCCTTGTGAAATCAGCTACGTCAGTAAATAAAATAGTTTTAGTAAAATGAGCATTTTGTGTAAATTTTTGTTTTAAAAACAGTGAGAGTAATTAACTCTTGTTAACATGGAAATAATGAAGTAATCGTTCTTGGGAAGTTTCTAGAACAACCCATTTTGTTGTGCTTATTTGAGCTACGAGCTTTTTTACATCATTAGAAAGATTATTAGCAATCTCATCCACATTGGATTCTTCTAACTCATGATTAATTGCTCTTTTTGGACGCAAACAAATTGATTTCTCAAGAATGATTGATTTTTTGAAATAAATGTAAAGTACTTTTTTCATAATTGTCTAAAGTATTTAAAAACCTTGCTCTGAAAACTGACACCTGTCAAAGTTTCGAGCTCACAAGTTTAGTAGTAAGTCCATTTCCTACTTCCTTGATAATGTCAAAAGTTCTTTATAGCCTGTATTCATGAATTTTTACTTTAAATAACCAGTTTGATATAGTGTTACGAATATTTTATAGGATAGATTGTAGTAGATAACACTAGTAAATGTAACACCTCTGTATAATCTTTGTTTATGCATAGTCAAACTAAATGTCAAGTACCTTAAATTAGTATTTTAACCTTATATTTGGGATAATAAGTCTAGACCGTCTTTGAATGTTTATTTAACTTAGTCCCTTATTTTATGGTAACATACCAGCTCTTGTATTGAGTATTAACGTTTTAAAATTCGAAAGTAGAATAAAATTGACTGTCGAGAAGTTATCAGGCGTTTTATTTTCTCTCCGTCGTTACAATAGTTTTGGGTAGTATATGTAAATTCTGCTTAATATTTCAAATATATCGTTTATGCATGCACGCATATGAATTATAGATCCTAAAATATCGTGGCTTATTAGACAAAGAGTGAGTGTTAATAATATTGTGATAATTCCTTTATGACTTTGAAGATATATTGGTTTGTACCAATGCGGGAAAGAGATTTTATCGATAGCATTTAGTCATCTATTAAAAAATCTAAATAAAATCGTGGATTTTTGAAAACATTTAATTTTATTAATAATAATTTATTTTCAATTCTAATATGATTATATTTAAAATGCTACAAAATACATTTTGAAAAATTTAAAACCATGACAAGACAATGTATCTCAGACTGAATCAAGACAAGACCAATATGAGAAAATGAATTATACATTTTCAATGCAATAAAATAATAACACTATTCTTGTAATGGCTTAGTATTCTTGAAACACTAGTATAAAGTCTCGTAAAGACATGCTATTTAAATTATCAATATTCATTTTAGGACCCATATTATTCTTAATATATGTGAACAATCTAGGAGATGAGTTGGCCTCGGATAGTGTTTGCCACTTCGCTGACGACACATCGGTAATATTGGCGAATACTTCTGTGACGGAACTGTACCAAAGGTACACAAATTCTACACTGAAATGTAACAGTGGTGTTCTGATAACAATCTCACTCTAAACGTAGATAAAAGTGGCCTTATTTCCTTTTAAAACATATAACAAGGTTTGGAGGTAGGTCTAATCCTATTTTGGAACACATTAAGTTCTTTGGTGTTCATTTGGATATCTCAGTTCTTAAAGCTGGGCTTGGCAGTTTGTGTGGTATGGTTCGAAGACTTCGTGACGTCATTACCTCAGAGACTGTTTGGCTTTTTTAGTTTTGGCAAATACATTCTCGTATCTCTTACACTATTTGTTTTCGGGGAACATCAAGCAAGGCAACTAATATATTTAAAATTCAAAAACGCATAATAAGATGTATTTTCCACTTACACTTAAGAGTTTCATGTCGACCATTTTTTCATGCTTACCAGATAAAATACTGAATAATTCCAGCGAAATAGACAATTTCATGAGGAAAATATGGTCATGACTACCAAAGGAGCAATTGACCTAAGGGTGCTTTTGCATAATTCCACCTTCTATAAGAGAGGACCATGTTATATGTCAAGTATTGCCAAGAGAAATCATGCTTATTGAGTCGATAAACTGCTTAAAGAAACGCATAAAGTAGTGGCTGTCTGATAAGTCCTTTTACTCGTTCTATTTCAATGATTAATTTTTATAATATTTAATATTTGAAAATTTCTTGTTTAATTGGTGCAAAATTTTATTCTTTCTGTAAATTTTAACCCTCAGTCTAATTTGACAGTAGAAGGTTTAACTTGACAAGTGCAAGTCAAGCAAGTTTTGAACCTTTAAAAATACAGAAAAAAAATTCTGAACTGGCAAAAATGAATAATTTGGTTTATTTCCGGGAACTAACTATTCCTATTATCGTTTTCAAAGCTTTAGGTTTTTACCTCTTGTATTCTAATATAATATAATATAATATAATATAATATCATAAGCAAAAGACAACTGGTCAACTAGAATATCTAATTTCTGTGGTAATTACGAGTAGATCAGGTCTTAGTCTTAAACCTTCTTAGTGAATCTAGTCCTTATATTTTATTAAATAAACTGTAAAACTTCTGTTTTGTTTAACCTGATTCGTTTATTATTACTATTGATTTTTTTAAAACCATTTTAAATCTATTGTTCATTGCACAAAATGCCTGGCAAAATTTGTTTTATCTTATCTGTCATTAGATCAACATATTACAATTTTTAATATTAGACCTGTAATTATGTTATTATGGTTAAGCATTCCCTTTTCTAATGTTGTTTTGTTATATGATTATAATTTTGTTGGCAAATAAAGGATACATACATAACAAAAGAACAATGGCATGTATAAACATTGTGTCACAACCATGACTATTACATTTATAACAGCATCTTTATTTTAATGACTGTTATTATTATAACTATCGATTTGTTCTCATATAATTTTGGCGACTTTGCTGAATCATTCCTTTTAAAAAAACACGTTTGTTTTTAATTACTGTATAAGAAATAAAAGTATTTAAATTAAATTTAACCCTATCCCAACAATTTACCAACTCAGTTCTAAACTTCATTAAAACACAGACACTGTAATTGTAATGACAGTCATTAAAATTGTAGGATAGTCTTATTGAATTACACCACTTACAAATAATTTAAAGTTCATTGTAAATTATGACTTTTGATCATCGAACCATCAAAATACTATCAAAACTTTATGCTTCTAATGTTAGTTCCACAAAACTATTTTCTACTAGTAATAGCCACCAAAAAATGTACAGTCATGAACGAAATAATCAAAGATTTATAAATTTTCGGGAAATGTTTAAAAGGAACTACTATGTTTTATACCACTAAATTTATTTAGAAAACAGTGACTGCAGTTTCAATTCACAGAGTCATTTTCAAACTGAATTACAAAGGTAGACTAAGAAATTCAATACAGAAACATGAGAAAATTTAACTATAAATAAAAATTACCTGGGAAATTACATTATTACAAAGGGGAGATACTAGTTCACAAAATTTAGTACCTTGAAACTGCAGTCACTGTTTTCTAAATAAATTTAGTCGTATAAAACATAGTAGTTCCTTTTAAACATTTCCCGAAGATGATTAACTACCACATAGTAACGGCCACCAGCATCAAATTTATAAATTTTCATAATTTCTCTCTAAAAAACAATTCTGATGAAAAATATTAAGTTTTTATGAGACGAAAATCGTAAAAAAAATTACTTATTGGAATAGGAAATACTAGTCTTTTCATTAAAAAGGGAACATGGTTTCTAACAAATATTCCGTCCTTGAACTCTAATTACTGGTTGCATCCTTTTCAGCATGTAATTATCATAAGCAGGATTTGAATATGTATGCGGGGTTCTAGCTTATTCCATTTAAGCTCTATGAAAGTTATGTTTGGGCGATACGGTGGCCAATGTTGCATTGTTTTCTGCTAGGCATATGGAATATAGGCATTGTTTAACACAGACTGTAACTCGGGAATTATTGTATTTCCGACTTTATATATATATATATATATATATATATATATATATATATATATATATATATATATATATAGGTTTTCACGGATGGTAGAATGAATAGTTTGGTTATTCCGGGTTTCAATCCGTTCGTTCAAAAAATCGTTTTCACGACGTTTCCCCAAAATCTCATTTAGCATTTTCAAGTGCGGTTCGTCTCGTTACTCGCTGAGACAGTTTACAGCGTGACTTAAATCAAAGTTTCTCACCAAAGTTTCAAAACCACCCTATGGCAGGGGCGCATCCAGTCTCTCTCTTTAGGGGGGGGGGGAGATATCACAAAAATACTATATAACAAGTGAAAGCAAATTGTCAATTGGGGGGGGGGGGAGGCGCCAACGGTTCTGAATTTGAAGCCTGTGAGGGGAGTGGGGGAGACGATCGCAAAATAACGCGAGTTGTCGATGGGAAAGCTGTATTGGATATCAAACCGATAGTGACATTCCCAGGAAACAACTGCTATATAAAATATAAATTTCGACGTATGTCATTTATTTCTTACTAAAATTTTGATTTTTTAAATCTCTCTCTCTCTCTCTTTATATATATATATATATATATATATATATATATATATATATATATATATATATATATATATATATATATATATATATATATATATATAATATATATAATATATATAATATATATAATGATATAAACAAAAAACATAAATGTCATTAAAATGACACACATACAAGTTTAAGGAGCTAATTCCGAAACTATGATGAAAGGTGATAACAAAAAAATTCGATAATTTTACACATAAGGTTTACTAATTGTTACGATTAATACCTCAACAATTTGTATCGAATTTAATACCATACAAATATAAAAACAAATTTAGCCATACTGTATAAAATTTGAGATGGTCAAATTTGATTTTTATTTTGATAAAAATAAAATAAAATAAAATACCTAAAAAATCTGTAGAAAAACCAATTTATTTCTGCACATGCCACCCTTATAACAAAATTGATGTGTATCAAAGGCGGCTTTATTCAAAATTCCTTTGAAAAAACAAAATTCCCCAAAGCCGTAATAAAGTTTTAACGTAATCATGAAAAATTTATTCTAACCACATTGACATAATTTTTCGATAATGCGGGCTTTTTTATTATATTTTTATACTGCTTTAAGAGGTAATAAAATACTGATGGTAATTCGATTTTTATTTTAGATTGTACGGATATTTTTGAAAAGATGTTGTATAGTGAAGCAAAAATTAAGAATCCTATAAAACATACAGTCAATCACAAAAATCTATACACAGTCTCAATTTTTTTGTTATATAATACCTTCCAAATCAAATCAGCTGTGATTAACCATCATATCTCACACTTACTTCAAATTTAGAGAGTCAATAAAGATACCAAAATAATGAACAAATACATAATTTCTACACTTTTGGTGAATTTTTGTGAATTTTTCAAGATAAACAATACAAATTAGTTTCAGTATTTTCGAATATATCAAAACTAAAACAGGGAAAAATTCCCCAAAAATTCCCATATATTTTTTATGAAACCTTCTATCAAATAATTTTTTATTTTTACCTCGAAAATTCCTTAAAAATATTTCTTTATGAGCAAATTGATTAAAAAAAAAACATTTTTTGAAAATCAAAAAAAAACAACATTTTAATAGCCCTAAGCTCTAAGGAAAATCTTCAGTCCCTCATAATGTACCTGGCATATTAAATTGTAAAAAATAAACTTCATATTCGTAATATACGACCCCGAAAACCCTTTAAAACCAAATTTGAAAAAAACCAAATAAGGTAAAATTTTCAACCCACCATATTGGATCCGGCATATTGAATTTCAAAAAAAAAAAATTAACGTGTTATTCTAATCTAAATCCAAATCTTTGAAAGCCTTCGAGTGCCAATTTTGTATGAAATCGGAAAATTTAAAATTTTTAGAACGTCATATTGCTTGCATTTAACATATTAGATTTTCTTAAAATAATTTTATATTCGCTATTCACAACATTAAAAACGATCTAGTCTCACCTTTGAACAAATTCGAAAATTATAAATTTTTATTCCAAATACTAGTGACCTTAACTCATTATAAATCTGGGATTTAGTTGGACCAGGTAAATAAAAGAACTTATGGAACCCTTTGCTGTATTTGTCGACGTTTCGACCCCTATGAGATCATCCTTAGGCCTCTAAAATATTTGCACCATTATAAAATAAGGAATTTCTTCTAGTTGTATTCGAATTACATATAATCTCCATATAAAATACAAAACATACCCTTTAATTAAGTGATGCATTATTCTTTCTAAAATATATTATTTTAATATTTTTTTTACTTTTCTCTTAAATATATTACACAAAGTATAAAGAATAACTTTATAAATATATAAAAAAATAATATTGACGATATAAGTATGAAATGATGACAACACACACTAAAAGCATAAAAATCAATTTCATTCACATATATTGGTAAAAGCAGTGCACACCTGCAATACGTACATACAGCTAGATTTCTTGCGTACAAAATAAAACTAAAAACATTTATAGAAAGTAATATGCTAGATAATTTAATTATATTTATAAATTGGGAAAGTACGGGCCAGAACTAAATAAAATATCAATTTGTACTAATGTCGAAAATCGATGTCTAAATTTTTTTATGTAGAGAAAATTTTTTATACCTTAGATTATATATATATATATATATATATATATATATATATATATATATATATATATTTCCCCTTTATTAAATATTGAATGGAAACAAGTAGGTAATACCGATTTAATCTACAAGATGTTGTTTAAAATTTATTATATTAAAATACGAGGTGCTCAGATTGTCAGTATCCTGTTTTTTGTTAACATTACTCTTAAGATTTTTCATTTCTATCATCTCACTCATAAGTCTCTTTTTGTAGTTACTCTGCCTAGAAAGTACAGATGTTTGGTTAAAATCAAACTGATGTTGCCGGACTTCAGAATGTTCAGCTAGAGCCGTTTTATTCTTGTTATTAGTCAGGTTTAAAGATCTTATACTTCGTTTGTGTTCTGTTATTCTAGTTTTCAGATATCTACCAGTTTGACCTATATAAACCCCTTCACAGTCCGAGCATGGAATTTTATAAACAATATGGTATCAAGATCTAATACTACTAGAAGAGATTCCTTATCTAATAAATGTTCCAACTAGATCCCAGATTTATATAAATTTTTAATCCGCTATATTGAATTCGCTATATTGAATCCTGAAAAAATAATTTTAAATTTATAATATACACCCTCAACAACCACCATATTCCAGTTTTGGAGAAAAAAAAAATTATAAATTCATAATTAACACTAACAAAAATCCCCCAATACTGATTTAGGACAAAATCGAGGGATGTAAGATATTTAATCCATCTTGGATTCGCCATATTTAATTTTTTTAATACATTTTGAAATGTTTAACGGTCTTTAACGCAAAAACTATGCGATTGATGGAAAAATCACACACTTTTTACTTATAATCGGTCGAGGAACACGAAAATATTTTTTATTTTACAAATTTTTCTTATTATTAACAGCTTCCTTTTTATAACAAATTACCTGACCTTTTTTCGAAAATCCACCCTCGATATTATGAAAAATGGCAACAGTGCCTGTTAAGTTGACATTTTTTATACTATTCCCGACTCACAGCGTAATGCGTTGAATTAGCAGATTAAGATTTCAGCTGTCAAAAACACGTTAGCAACTAAATAAATACACACGTTTTATTTTGATATCGGTCAAACGTCAACTTCTTACTTAGGAAATGATTAACGACAAAAGGTCTTTTATTGTTCAAATCAGATAGCACGTTTAAAAAAACAAAGAAAAAAGAATAACGAAAAAGTCAAATACTTGGAAGTAATTTACATAATGCTCTCATAACGAAACCCAGTCATTTCGAACTTAGCGAACTTTTACTTCCAATTACGAAGTTCAACCAGTAAAGGGCATAAAGTGACAACGGTAGCAAAAGTTTCTTTTTGAAACAAGATATTAAAAGTTCCGCGCCCTCGCCGAAAATTAAAATTAAATTTAGGCATAACAAATAGAACGTTTTCGCTCGTATAAGAATAGAATATAATTAATCATCTAATTTTGTTATACTATATTTTCCTCTTTGACGCATTCGCGCTTTATATTAAATATGCCAGCAATAATATATGAAAAAAGTTCGGAATTTTCGGTGCATATGTTTTAGTTAGCATGGAAGTTCCTATTTTTTACATTATAGCTCTCACCAGAGTTGCCAGACCTAGGGAAATTTCCCTAAATTTAGGGAATTTTGCTATTTTGGGGAATTTTTCAATAATCGATTTTTCTAATTATCATATAAAAACTAATAAATAATGTTTATTTTTATTAACATACAAATCTTGAACGCAGTTGTATAAATATTAAGAAATTTCGGTGATTTCCCATGTTCCCTCGCTTTTAGTCGGTAAACTATCGGGAAAATCTCGACCGCTTTATGTATTATGCAATTTTGGTAAAAAAAAAAATACGCAACATTGCCGGACACATTGTGTGAGATTTTGCATATTAAAAGTTTGTTAAAGTCAAGTAATTGTTTTAATCTCTGTATTAACCCGGAAATGGTTAAGATATTTAAATCAGAAATTTTGTATCTAGAGAACAAAAATTCATCATACATTTAAAAAACGTGCTATGTTTATTTTTTTAAAAGTAGGTTAGCGATTGGGTATATTAAGTACAGACACACTTTTAAATTTTTTAAAGTTTAGATTTATTATTTGTAGGCAAATAAACTTAAAAAACAAATCAAAAATTATTAAAACTATAATTCACATCACCAATCACATTGCGACGATGTCCTATGTAGGGCGTCAATTCGTTAATTTCAAATACCGCGCCGAATACGTGAAATATGGTAGGGGTAAAGAAGAGAGAAAAATTGTAAAATAGATAGGTATTCTATCGTAAAATAGAGCGTGCCGTAAATTAAAACGTCGTAAATTAAATATTCGAGTGAACTTGCCTAGGAAAACCTAGGGAATTTTTTGTTAAAAATTTAGGGAAATGAAATAAAATCATCTGGCAACCCTGGCTCCTACAATACATCTGGAAATACAGTAGGGCAGCCATACTCAAAGTGTGCTCCGCGGAGGGATGAAAGTTATGTTTCCATAAAATCCTCAAATCTGATGTTTGAGATAATCTAGACACTAATGTTACTTGCCTTGTAGATATTGTCGGATATGCGGCGAAATATCCTAAAATTGTAGTTTCAATATTTTCATTATTAACAACTGGCTTATTTCTATTTCTTTTTGCTTTTATGGATCCAAAGTTCTTGAAGTTTTATATAATCTGTCGCATTTAGCGATGCCCCTGGTGTTAAAGACATATAACCAAGCGATCTAATTTTCGTCCACCGTCAAAATGATAGGAGGTTTCGTCCCGATATCGGTGGTGGACTCATCAGTGGGACCCACCGATATCATTATTGCACTTTCCACAAACTTGGACTCCTATTTAAGACAAGTTTTGCCGGAAAGTGGTGGTAAGATGGTAGTTCCACAACAAATCCTTTTAACAGTTGATGGTGTTGGTTTCTGTTTCTGCGGATATCGGATCGCAAATGCATCGATTGTTCTTGAAATAACTCTATCACATTCTCCATAAATATTAAATAAGTTTAAATAATCTTCGTGCGTGTAATTTAATCGCCCCAGCACGATTATTATTAATGAATGTCAAATTGCAAAAAATAGTGACAATTCTGTAGGGTTCGGTTGTTTTATTTCCGCCACGCCTCGTAGTCATGGCCAACTAATAACAAAACTTAAAAGCTGTATAGCATTTTTATAATAGAAAAATATTGAATTGCCAATATTTTGAAAACTACAAATTTTTGGATAGACAACCTTATAGAAAGTTACCCTTATTTTTAATGCTTAATATGATCAAATTATAAAAATAGGTGCTTTCTATTTCAAAAAATTGACTTTTGACGATTTTTGATATACAGTTGTTATTCTTCTTTTTTGACCACAAGAAAATGAACCCAAATTATAGGTAAATAATAAAGACTTTCTTATAGGAAAAATTTGTAGTTAAGTCTTGATCCGTAAACGTCATTTTTGACATAAAAATTTAAATATATCCAAAACGATGAAACTTAAGTATAGAATATTATACATGAAATATGTGTAGAATTTGACGTAGAAATCAAAAATGCATTAATATATAGGATATTCTATTTAAAATAAGCAAGTTGACATCTACTTCCGGTGTAAGTGCCTCCATCTTGAAAATATTTAGCCGGCTATCCCCTATGCACGTTAGTACACTGTCAAATTTTACAGATTCTTCCCAATTAAAGTTTCCATAGAGAATTTCCAAGAGTACATTTATTTAGGCCACGTCATGAAACTGGGCAAAGAAAATCAAACGGCGGAAATAACAAGGAGGATAGGGCTGACATGGACTGCCTTTGGAAAGTTGCAGTACGTATTAAGACATAGAAACACACCAATCAACCTTAAACGGAAAATGTATAATACGTGTGTCTTGCCTGTTGCTACTTACAGCATGGAAACGATAACACTAACCAAACAAAACGCAAATAGGCTCCGAGTCACTCAACGCTCCATGGAGAGACAAATGTTAGGAATCTCGTTACGGGATAAAATACGAAATCAAGTAATAAGATCAAGAACCAAAGTAGTTGACATCATTGAATGCATATCACGACTAAAGTGGCAATGGGCGGGGCACATAGCTAGACAATAGCCCGATAGGTGGACGAGTAAATTACTGCAATGGCGACCACGAGAAACGAAGCGAAATCGTGGCAGGCCACAACGCAGATGGGTAGATGATATAAGACAGTTTGCTGGAAAAGACTGGCTCCAGAAAGCGAGAGGCAGATCACAGTGGAGGACCATCGGAGAGGCTTATGTCCAGGAGTGGACGTCAATGGGCTGAGAAAGAAGAAGAAGAAGAGGAAAGTTTTCCTACAATCGATGGATAAATTTCTCGGAGAATCACCCTGTTTTTGATATATGTAAATCTTAGAGATCATTCCATAATAAGATGTCAGTAATGTATACTATCAGTAATTTATTTATTTATTTATTTGTCGACGGACAACACCGTCCATTTTACAATAATTAATTATAGAGCTAGAGTGAAAAAACACTGGGAAATCAATAATAGTATAACAAAAGGGTGTTTACAAAAGAAAAAAAAGTGTACACCTGTCAATCTGTAACAGCAAAAACACAAAACATCAGTCGATCGAATCAATTCCTTCGTTTAAAATAATTCAAGGACGTATCAAAGAAATTGAAGTAATGTGGAATGAATTATTTAACTTGGATAAAAGTGTTTTTTCTTTGAAAAAAACAGCAAGTAAATGACAAAATATAGCTAAATCTTTTAATTTTCCTTGTTATATTTTGTTTTATCGTTCGTAAATCATTCTTTATTTGCTTATTTATATTATTTCTTTAGAAAATTGCTCGTCGATATCTAATTTTAGAAATAAATAGCGTTCGGTATAATTCTTAAAGGTTTAGTTGTCTTTAGTACGTTGGAATTATAAATGGAAAAACAACTAAAAATGAAAAAGTATTGTCCTTAGTATCGTGTGATAATAATAATAAATGTACTTCGTTAATGAATAAAAAAAAACTAAATCGACTTCGAAAAATTGCACCAAAAAGAAAAAATAAATTAGAAACTGTTTTACAAAGTGAAAGTCTTGACCGATATGTTGAATAGAAACACACTTAATCTCTTGGGGTAAAGGTTTAGGGCTGAATTAAATTCTTTTTTCACAAACACCGAGCTTTCGGAAAGAATTTTTTTCTTTTTCAAGGCTACAAATAAGAAATATTGTATAAAGGGATGTTTGTTTGAAGGTCATAGACAACGATGTTTCTTGCGAAGTAATAGATATCTGTTGGACTTCCATTGTCTTTATTTTTGTTGAATATTACGACGTTTCGGCTAGCCGTTTTCAAGTGAAACTAAATAAATCCCTTAGCTACATGATTATTTATACTAAAAGTAAATGCAGTGGAGTGTGACTGAAATGGGTGCAGTCACGCCTGCTATGGCAAAATCCCATTTTTTTATGCTGCATTTCTCCAATTCCAGGAAATTGGAAAATGCTAGCAAGGCACTAATACGTTCACAGACAAATTATCATCGTTTCAAGAAGGCAACACTACTAGAGGACATTCGCCAAATGTTCGAAGAAATTAAAGAATATACATTAGAAGAAGACTACGCCCCTATCCTAAGAAAAATTGACGCTACTTGTGACAAAGTGAGAACAAATCAAGAAATCATACACCAAAAGAAATTTTCCAAATACCAGAGCAGACAAGAACGACAACAGCCATCTCAAAGCCAGAGGATAATTGTTAATATATCTGCCAAGGAATTAACCTCAGCGGAAAACTCACTACTTGCTAAAGGTTTGAACTTCACGGTTGCTCCAAAAGAGGTTCCCATTCTCGATATAATTAGCGCCGCCGACTCAGCGAAAATCGAAGACCCTTTTACAGATGAGTTCAGGTGGAAAATAAGAGAAACTCTACAAAAATCTAGAAAAACCGAACCAAACATCAACAAAGACGAAAAAACTTCCCTAGTTAAGCTACACAAGGACTCCAGTATTAAAATTCTACCAGCGGATAAAGGAAATACTATAGTCGTAATGAATGCTGAGACACTATCAAAAAATTGACGAAGTTTTAAGGAAAGGAAATTATACATCTCTTGCTAAAAATCCCACATCTGCAATTGAAGGAAAAATTTATCGCGTTCTTGAGAAACATGAACGGTATATTCCTGAGAGGATCCGGACTCCGTTGACGCCACACCATAACAAAACCCTACATCTTTATGGACACCCGAAATTACATAAGCAAGACATGCTCTTACGACCTATCTATCACGAGTTCTCGGAACTCTCCGACTTCTGAACTTGCCAAATTTCTCCTTCCAATTCTGAGATCATTACAAGGAAATACATCGTCCTTGGTTAAGAACTCGCAACATTTCGTAGAAATTAGACGTGAAATAAAAGTAAAACTGGAAGACCAACTTATTAGTTTTGACGTGGAAAGCCTATACACCAACGTTTCAGTTAAGGAGTCACTAAAAATTATAAGAAAGAAACTTGAAGAAGACCAGACCTTAGTAGAAAGAACATCTTTACCACCGCACGCCATTATGGAAAGTTGTTTGACTAATTCCTATTTTCAAGAAAAGGAAAAATTCTACATCCAGGATGATGGACTACCGATGGGATCTTCACTATTACCGGTGGTCGCAAATATCTGCATGGAATGGTTCGAGACGTTTGCAATTGAATCCACAACTAAGAAACCAAAATTATGGTTAAGATACGTAGACGATACTTTTATTATTTGGAGTGGAAACGACGAAGAACTTCGAAACTTCCTTTTTCATCTCAACAATATCAGCCGAACTATTAAACTCACCATAGAGAAAGAAGTAGAAAATAAATTACCATTCTTAGATGTCTTGGTTGAAAGAAATGGCAGACAAATTCAAACTTCGGTTTACAGAAAAGCCACGCACACAGAACAATACCTTAATTATTCATCTAATCACTCCAATAACACCAAACAAGGAATTATAAGAGATCTCGTAGATAGAGTCTTAACTCTCTGCAACTCCAACCAGAACTTGATGAAAGAGATGGATTACATTAAAATTGAACTGACAGCCAACGGATATCCAGTATATCTAGTGGATAAATTTCTAGAACAACGCAGAAATAGGACAATATCGACAACGAATTGTTACGGTTAAAAATTGGGTTTAAATAATAAATATTTTTGTTTACATTTTTCAAGATTAAATTACAGGTTCAGATTACTAAAGTAATAAATAGATTTTTGTTTTGTACGTAAATTTACAGTAAACGATGTTTTCTACTATAAAACTAATGATTACCTTTTGTTTTTCATTCATTATTATTGGTTTCATCTATATTTAGATCATTCCTTTTGTTTACATTTTGAAATTTTGGATTGACATCGAAACTTAACATATTTCTGTAATTTATAAATTTCAGTAGGTACCTTGAGACAATGTATCACATATTGGGAAAAGCGTTTTCTTAATATTTGCATAAATATAAATAGGGTTTTTTGCTTTCTTGTTGATTTTCCTTTTTCAGAAAATATTTATTTGTTGTCACATATCAGCTGTTAAATGGTCAGCTCCACAAGATTGCGTGAAAAGTTTTTAGGGTTGCCTATAAGATGGCACATCGGTTGAATATTATCGAAATGCTAAATTCGAAATAAAATAGTATCGATTTTTTTCATTATGTTGTTTTTAGTTTATTAGTTGAATATTTCTTTTTACTTTACTAGTTAGAATTTTTGGTAATTATAATATTGTAAATTAGACCCTCGAACTATCTCGAACTAATTTGAACTAAATGGATTTCATTTTTGAATATTTCGAACCCATTAAGTAGTTTGTTATTGGGTATTCATTTTGTAGGACGAGGCAGGTTAGATTATTAAGATATTGGTTGTCTCGGTCTGATTTTAGTACTGGCCAGTTTAAAGTTGAGATAGAAGAATTTTTGTATATATTTTCCGGAAGTAGTTAAAATTGTATGATATATTTCAAGGGTTCGAGATTATGGCTACGAGATTAAGGTTATTTTTTTTGGATAGATTTTTGATAGACGTTTTTATAAAGTTTTTTTGGTAACTTCCGTTGGAAGAAATGTGCTAGTGATTTGAGAGAAATCGTTCTCTTTTGGCTATCTGACGCAAGAGCGTGAAGAAGTGGTTTTAGTTTTACTGCTTTCCCAAGTTAAGGGACTTGGTCATAAATGGCCGATTAAAGTAACAAAACCGAGTCGGGGTGCAAACAATTTTTGGTGATTTTGGTCGTTTCACTCTACAGCCACTTTGGCGATTATTTTTCTTCAGCCAGCCAGAATCAACGGCTTATCAGTTAGCAGATGCCACCATTTTCTTGAGTTCGAGGGTCTTTGGGATAAGTACAATATGTCTTTGGAATAATTATGTCTTTGGAATAATCACGTTTTTGAGAAAACTATAGTATGTTTTTGGAATAGTTACAATATACAGTGTCTCCGGATTTCTTCAGTTTTTTTTTTGGATGGAATTCTATAATGTACAGTTTGGGTTATCGTGCTGCACTTCTGGGATTGTGAGCCTCTGAAGGGGACAATCTCCATATTGAGCCAGGTCAACGTCCTTTCTGGTAAAGCCGTCTATGTCACAGGCCTTGTGTAACCACCTGTTAGAAAGCGATTCAGCTAAGTGCCTAATTTTAGCCAAAGTAAGTACACAAGAGTTTCTGATTGTTAAGCCTAATGGGTATTAAACCTGTTTTTTTGATTCGTTTAGTTATCTAAACACAGTTTTCTGTTCGATTACCTAGAGGGCTAACAGGTAGGGGATTCTTGTGTATTTGATTTTGAACCTTTCTAATTAATAGATTTTATATATTTGGACTTTAATATTTTTTTTTCTAATGTTATTTATCTTTTGATAATTTACCATATCACATAATATTTGCGGCGAACCAGTAAACTATGTAAGGTAAAACGCAGTCGACTTCGTTGCGCTACAACCTCAAATTTAAATGTTTTATTTTTGCGATACTCTACTGTAATTGAGGTTTTTTTTATTATGTTTCCAGAGCGGCCAATTAACCATTTAATTATTGTTTAAATTAATGAATATTATAATGATACATTTATTGAAAATTTCAATTGCTTAACAATTGACTATTTTGTAAAGTAATTATTATGTACAAAACTGTAACAAACTTTTCAGTAAAATTTTGTCAAGATTTTAACCACTTGAGAGACAGTTATAAGTTGATTTCTATGATCTAATTTTTGTAATTATCTATCATTTTTTTTTGAGCAACTTTCTATTGCTTATATTTTTGTTAACTGTCATTATCTCTTTCATTATCAATTTTCTAATTCTTTCTCTTTGCAGATACTTTTGTACTTTTTTGATATTGCTTATTTTTTTTTATTACTGCAAAGTTGATAGTCTCCTGCATTGTTGGGCTTATGGACCTTCATAGTCTAGTTTAAAATAGAGTGTGTTCTTTTCTTCTATAACTAGGCTATGTCGACGTAAACCTTCCAAGTGTAGTTGAATTGTTTACTTTTGGATCGGTTTGCCGTTCACTGTGCAGGACACTGTCAAGTTTAATTTACCATTCTTTTGTTTTAATATTCACATTTTGCTACATTATAGAAAGACAATAACTTTCGACTAAGTCAACAAGGTTTCTCTATTTCAATTTAACATTTGTAATCGCACTTCTATTAGATAGCCCCATTAGAGGAGCTTGCAATAATTCACACTGGTGATAACTTTTTCCAGGGGTTGTACTTATTATCTGGGAAGGGGTATACCGTGAGGAATAAATGTATTGGCCTCTATTTAATTGGTTTTATTTCCTATAATTTTAAATTAGGATACTTTTAAGTACTTAGATTCTGCGATTTATTTACCCGGATTTGTCATATTAAATATTTATTTTTTTCCAAGTTTTCTTTACTACAATTGCTCGTAGTATAATCATTAGGGCTCATTCTATAGTAAAATTTGGTGGCGCCTTTTTTCCGATTTAGACATTTATAAAACTTACACAGGCAATATATTAAAAATAGTGGAGAAATATAAAAACAACGAATCTACCCTGAGATGAGCTAGCGTATAGGTATAATCCAGTCAGCATTAGGACAATCATTAGGTAAGTCTGAACTGAGGTACCTTACAGGGTGTTGCCAGGATTTGGTAAGGCGTTCATAGTTGGTAATAATATATTATATTTCATGGTAAAATTTTAAGATTTCATTTCCGACAAAAATTCTTGATTTCACTGGCCATTATGTACAAAATGGTAAGATACTTTTCATCAAAATTTTATTAAGATTTCACTACCACCTAATTATTTTTCAGAATGAAGAATGAAAACCGGTTTTGAACATATAAAATCAGCGTTGTTTTCAATTCAAATAACTCTCTGAAAACTCGGCTCACTAGGGTCAAACCAACAACTCAAAGGGACATGAAGAACTATGTATATCAGATACCATGTGAATGTGGCAATTCCTACGTTGGCGAAACAAAGAGACCTCTTAACGTAAGGATCAAAGAACACCAAAAATGCACATCTCGAGGAGAAACAGAAAAATGTGGTGTCGCCAACCATGCCTGGACTCATGGACACCACATAAAATGGTCTGAAGCTAAAATACTACACCGAGAACAACATTGGAGAAAACGGAAATTCAAAGAAGCCGCGGTTATACATCAGAACCCGAGTTGTTTTAGTAAACCATCTTTAGATATAAGAGAAGTGTGGAAACCACTTCTTAATAATTGTAAACTAAAACTAAATGCAGCATAAAAAAAATGGGATTTTGCCATAGCAGGCATGACTGCACCCATCTCAGTCACACTCTACTGCATTTACTTTTAGTATAAATAGTCTTGTAGCTAAGGGATTTATTTAGTTTCACTTGAAAACGGCTAGAGATAACTACTAGCCGAAACGTCGTGATATTCAACAAAAAATAAAGACAATGGAAGTCCAACAGATATATACTACTTCGAAAGGGATGTTTGTTATATAATTTACATGTCAATATGCACTAGATAAAGAGTAAACATTACAATATCAGTTATATATTATTAAAACAATTTTATTTTTAATTTGAAACGTTCGTGCAAATTGATTTTTTTCTTGGCTGTGTAATAAAGATAGATTAATGCTTAATCCAACTGAATATAATAAAAGAAAGTGCCTAGAAATGGTCAACATTTCGCGGAATAAAAGAAAAGATATAAATGAACTTGGTATAATCTATTCTCATCTATTGAATATAAAAACAAACGTTCAAACAGACATACTAAACCTTCCGTCCAGTGCTAAAGCATGATTTCCGAAACTAAAATAATGACATAACAATATAATCAACTTTAAAAAAAAAATACCAAGTTTATACATGACTTTGAATTGAAACTTGGCGTTAAAAATAAACACATTTTATAAACATATAACACATTATATATTAAACTTTTTCACAAAAAAAAAATAAGAAATAAATACCTTTACTTACAAAGATATAAGCTGAAAATAATGTCAAATAAAGTTTTTCTATCCTGTAATATTAATTTTAAATACAATTAATTAAATTGAATTACAATATTAAAAAATGATGATAAACATTAATGTTTCTTAATTACACAAGAGTAAACCTTTTGTAGTCTTCAATGACCTTATTTATGTTAAACAATAACCGACAATGACCGACAGAAATGAGTCAAGAACTAAAGTTAGACAGAGTTTACCACTTGTTATCAAAAACGACTTTATTTTAGCAGTTTTGATCAGCAATAATCAATCTCTATCAACGATTGGTGATAAAAAGTGAATATTTAAAAAGAAGTTTGTATTATCTTCAAGAGACATTCGTATAAAGGTTTATTCGTTTAAAAGTTTGAAGGCCAAAAATACGAAAAATGTATATCATCGTAAATGTGGAAAATTATTGTTTTTTTATTCTTGTAGAAAACAGTAATTTATATTTCTTGGCAACAAAAATTGCCGAAGGCACTGGACATTTTTGTGATCATACTTACAATCTTTTACATCGTGATTGTACAAATAATAAATATCCCATCTATCTTAAAGAAATTCGGAAAATTTATACTTTCAAAATATAATTTCTTAGTTTTTTTTTATGTAACCCACTGTCTCAATAATTTAATAATTTTTTTGGATATCTCTTCTCAAATTTGGAACGAGAGAGTTCAATTTAGTTATTAATTCATCTTTTCGTCTCTCATTTGATGTAAAATTATACAAATTCGTGCAACTTTTTAAAAAATTGAAGGATTTTACCGCCGATGAAATAATTGACATTGTTCTTATTTTATGAAGTTAGAAAGTTATATTGACAACGATTTCCTGGAAGACAGCATTATCCTGATCATAAAGTTATAAAAGACTCTGAAATACGTGTGAGACAAGGTAATTTAGTTCGAAAAAGTAGGTCTTTGAATGAAAAAGATTATGAAAATAACCTCATTTACTTGCAGTATTAGATTTGGTGCATTTGAATAACCATGTAAGCTTATGTGAGATAGAATCAACACTTGGATTCCCAAGATCTATTGCTAATAGATATTTGAAATAAAATTTTTATAAAAAAATTGAACCGACTTCTAAAAGTGCGCTAAAAAGTGAAAAATAACCATAAATTTTTATATGAAATTGAACTTTTTAAAGTCGGCGCCAAACTAATACCTGACAAAATGTGATTTGCATAAACAGATTAAAAATACTTTATTTGTAATTGCTTTCCTACCATAATTTGTATATATTAGTAGTTATTTATTTCGTGTACAAATAATTTGGCGCCGACTTCAAAAAGTTCAATTTCATATAAAAATTTATGGTTATTTTTCACTTTTTAACGCACTTTTAGAAGTCGGTTCAATTTTTTATAAAAATTTTATTTTTCTATTTTTAGTTTTAAAATTCATTATGATATTCATAAATTATTTGAACTAAGTACTAATTGAGATTAGTGTACCTTGCAATGACTCCGAACTGACAAAAAAGTACCCATTTTATACAAAGTTGTAAATCAACCTAAAATGAACCACTAAAAATTCTTTAGTTCTTAGAGTTTTCCAAATACCAATCAAATTGGGTCAAACGAATATTTAGTCTGTCATTAAAAATCTACTATCTTAAGTTTCAAATTAATTTTAGATTGGTAATATAGGCCCCAAAACCTTTCAATATCGATATTTAAAGAAAATAAATTAATTTTTTATCCACCATATTGGATACGCCATATTGAATTTTTTAAAAATAATTCGTCATGTGTGACCCCGAAAACTCTCCCGTACCAATTTTGGTGAAAATCGGACAAAATTGATTTTTTTGTCGGCCATATTGGATCCGCCAAATTGAATTTTTTAAAAATTATTTTAGATTCGTCATATGCGACCCCGTAAACCCCTCCTTTACCAATTTTGGTGAAAATCGGACAAAATTGATTTTTTCGTCCGCCATATTGAATTTTTTAAAAATAATATCAGATTCGTTATGTCCAACCTCGGAAACTTCTCCATACTAATTTCGGAGAAAATCGGACTAAATTAAATTTTTTTGTCCGCCATATTAGATCCGCCATTTTGAATTTTTTAAAAATAATATCAGATTCGTTGGGTACAACCCCGAAAATTCCTTCATACCAATTTTGAAGAAAATCGGACAAAATTAATTTTTTGGGCCGCCATATTGTAAGCGCCATCTTGGATTTTACTGCACCAATTTCATCTAAAAAAATATGGGACCACCGCAGCAATTTCCTTTACATAACGTAAAAAATTTCATTCAAATCAGTGCAGCCGTTCCGGAGTAATCGGTGTACATACATAAAAAAAACATACATAGTCGACGAATTGAGAGCCTCCTTCTTTTAGAAGTTGGTTAAAAAGTAACCGTATCATATAACCTTGAATCAGGACTGCATTCTGCCCATAGGCAGATGATGCGAATTTTTTCAACTACGTTCTCTTCAGTGACAAGGACACATTTCAGAGTACTGGCGTCTTAAATAGAGATAATTGCCACCATTGATATCCAATTTATCCTCACTGGATGCAAGAAATCGAACATCAACATCGTCTAACGGTATGGTGTGGAATAATCAACGAGTATTTGATAGGACCTTATTTCTCTAGCG
Organism: Diaprepes abbreviatus; assembly: GCA_034092305.1. Classification (NCBI taxonomy): domain Eukaryota; kingdom Metazoa; phylum Arthropoda; class Insecta; order Coleoptera; family Curculionidae; genus Diaprepes; species Diaprepes abbreviatus. The sequence continues at coordinate 340,535 of JASJET010000051.1, read as the reverse complement.
TTTCTCTCAATACAAGAGAAAAGTTGTGGTTCCGGCAAAATGATGCAAAAATTTCTGAGATAAAAAATATGAGTTCCCATTTAAAAAATCAACTTGACCTTAAAACGATCTTGAAAGTCGTGTTCAAGGTCAAGGTCAACGTCATCATCAAATGTCCCCCTTAAAACCCTAAAAATTTTATTTTAAAAGATTTTTATAGGGAACTTTTTTTCGGAGATATTTGCGTGGGGGTTTAAAATGGGACCCTGTATATATATATATATATATATATATATATATATATATATATATATATATATATATATATATATATATATATATATATATATATATGTATATGTATATATATATATATATATATATATATATATATATATATATATATATTGTTGTGGTGAGAACATCCCACCGTTGTTCTCCGGCAAATTTGGTTTAAGTAGGAGTATATATATATATAGTTAGTTTCTTTAAAAATCAGATTTGTTAAAAAATTCCAGCTGCTGATTTTGTATCATAATCACTTTTGTAGTTATATCTTTTAAAAATTAATAAACAGTCAGTTAAATAGTAATAACAAAATTTCATTGCTCCATTGTATTTATTCAACGCCGCACAACATAAAATAACCGATGCCCAATAATTTGTCATTCCTTGACAATAATGAATTGCTGTTTTCCCTGGTGAAAAATAACACAAACAGAACATTTTAATTAGTAAAAGTAGTTTTACTAGAAGTGGTCATCTTTTTATAGGATAAAAAACGGTAATATATTAATATTGAACGTCACTGAGCAAAATTACTTAAAACTAATAAAATATTAATAAAAAAAAATGAATCAACTACTAAGAAAGCGCCATACTGAATTTTTTAAAAATAATTTCAGGTTCGTTATGTGCAACCTCGAAAACTCCCCCGTACCAATTTTGAAGAAAATCGGACAAAATTGATTTTTTCGTCCGCCATATTGGGTCCGCCATACTGAATTTTTTAAAAATAATTTTAGATTAGTTATGTACGACTCTGAAAACTCCCTCGTGCCAATTTTGGAGAAAATCGGACAAAATTAATTTTTTTGTCCGCCATATTGGATCCGCCATATTGAATTTTTCAAAAATAATTTCAGATTCGTTGTGTACGACCCCAAAAATTCCCCTATACCAATTTTGGAGAAAATCAAACAAAATTAATTTTTTTGTCCGCCATATTGGATCCGCCATATTGAATTTTTTAAAAATAATTTCAGATTAGTTGTGTACGACCCCAAAAATTCCCCTATACCAATTTTGGAGAAAATCAAACAAAATTAATTTTTTTGGCCGTCATATTGTCAGCGCCATCTTGGATATTACTGCACCAATTTCGTCCAAAAAAATATGGGACCACCGTAGCAACTTCCTGAACAGAACATAAAAAATTTCATTCAAATCGGTGTAGCCGTTCCGGAGTAATCGGTGTACATACATAAAAAAAAATACATAGTCGACGAATTGAGAACCTCCTTCTTTTAGAAGTCGGTTAAAATAACATATAACACATTTAAATTGTTTAACTGGAAATCTTTTTTAATTTTTATTTCTGTAATAAAAAATACGAGTTCCTATTTAAAAAAAAGTTGATCTTGAAATGAACTTGAAATATACGTTTAAAGTCAGTTTCAATGTCATAATATTGCATTGTCATCCAGCTTATATATGTGTACAAAATTTTAGCTTTATCAGTTAACTGAAAGTGAGTTAAAATTTTATTAAAATATTTAATTTTCAGTTGACAGCCCACAGGCCATAGACAACAATGAAATTAAATAAAATAATTTAAAAAATCTAAAAATAAATGCTGAAATATATAACAATAAAACAATCAATAAAATGCATGATTGGTTGCATAAAATTTTAAAGATAAGAAGTCAGGATACTATAATTTTTTTTTTCGTTTGTTTACACTTTAAAATGAAAAGTATTTAAAGAATTTAAAATATGCTCATTCTAACTAAAAGTTATGGAAAAGTGATAGTATTCAACCCGCAAATGTGGCCATTACTCATTCAGATAATTTACTAAACCTGCCCTCGACCCTCTTGGTAACCTTCTTCCTCTTGAATAATAGCCACCATTATCGCTCAGTGAATAACATACCATTAATCATGATTTTTACAATTGGTAAATTTCTTTTAGATTTTTTGAAATGCTTTGTCAGATGAAAAGTCTTATTTTAATAAATTATTTTTGTAAAAATACTAAACCTATTTCAAAAAATTACGGTTTATTAAAACAATTCATTCAATAATTGTAGGCCGACAGAGTTGGCCTCATATGAGGTGGTTTTGAAATCTATTGTTAGTGAACTTCTGATACGTAGAAACCTTCAAAATGATAATATGTAGTATCTTATGTCTCATTTTCTTTTTTGAAGAAAATTTTTTATTTAACGATTAAGATGTGAAAAAACAGTTTTTCGAGTTCTAGGAAAAGCTATTGTTTTTCAGCTAAAAAGTTTCAAACAAAAGTTATGCGCATGGAAAATACCTACAAAATGAGCTAAGACCCATCCGCATCGGATAATTTGTTTGCTAGTTATTGCAAAAAACCTGCTAAAATAGCTGTTTTTTCATTTGTTTATAAACAATAGAAAAATATATTGCATTAACTTTATACTGCAACTCAAGCGCGGATTCAAGGGGGTGGGGGGTAGAGGCGATCGCTCCCCCCCCCCCAAGAGCTTTGAGTTCAGGAAAATAGACCAGATTTTACCTCTTATACTATAGTTTATTCTTTTTACCCTTTTTTTTTCTTCACCAACTACCTATGTTCTTTAGTCCGGTGTCTTTGGCAAAATCTGTTAGACATATATTTTTTATAGAAATGAGTTAGAAATTTTATAATTGAAAATACCAGTCTATAATAATGGACTATTTGGGTTACATAACAATAGATATTTGTATGTATGAGGTGTTAAAAGGGGTTTTATTCCCTGTCATAGCCGTCAGAAGGAGATTTATTTTATCACTAAGTATTAATGGCATAGAATATTATTTCGGTAATAAACTTAAAATAAAAAGTTTTTATAATATTATTTCATTTCTTATGATTTCTTAATAATTCACATACATTAGAAAATATAGATAATTTTAACATATTTAACACAAATCCCAACTGCATTATTTTTAATTTTGGCATTGAAACCGTTTTAGGCACATTCAGACTAAAATGAAGCCTTATTCTCTAAAAAATTCTAAGTTATAATTTAAATACTTACAAAATACCCATTGTCAAAAATACAAGAATTTAAACATGTATAAAAAAAAATTCGTCTAAATAATGTTAAAATTTTTTTGGGGCTCTCGGTCATTTTATTATTAACTAGCGACCCGCCCCGGCTTCGCACGGGTGCAATGCTGATACTAAATACACTACAGAAAAACTGTGACTATTTATTTTATTTTTACAACAATTATTACATCGGCCTCCGACGCGCTATTTATAGGCACGCTGCCGCCGCCCCGGTCGGCCAGTACCGCCGCAAGCGCTACTTCCCGCAATTTTAAATCTGTAATATCTTCGAAAATATTCATTTAAATCTTGTGCTGTAAAGGACCATATAGATCTATATTAAATCAACAATGTATTTAAGCTATTTAATTGGATAAGGATTAATGCTGTATTGGTTAAAATCGCTTCAAAATTTGCCATTATTTGTCGTAAAAAGTAAATGACAAAAAAATGTTATTGTGGGATATCCATGAGAGATAGACATATACCATCGCGGAGTTTTCTGTAGACCTTTTCAATGTGTACAAATAATTAGTACATTATTTTGATAAATCTCGTAGGGTTCAGCCTGCGTTTGCAATGTAAGCGGAAAAAAATATGATAATTAACGACATCACATTAGAAACCTCAAAAATAACAGTATTTCTCCACTATTTAATGGATGTTATTATACATATAAACCTTCCTCTTGAATCACTCTATCTATTGAAAAAAACCGCATCAAAATCCGGTGCGTAGTTTTAAAGATTTAAGCATACAAAGGGACATAGGGACAGAGAAAGCGACTTTGGTTTATACTATGTAGTGATTAAAAACATTTTTAGGACATTTGAGGTTTTAGTTTATTTATTTCTTAAACCATCTGCAGAATTACAATTAAATCGTAAAAAGGGGTTCAAATATAATTAATTTTTGAATCTTACAGAAAATTTAAATAATAAATTGTGTTTAGGCTGGTAAACGATACGTATCTAATTCGTAATCAAGTCAAGCTATCTTCGTTCGAATTAATTATAATTGGTTCCTATATCTCACCGATCATGAGATCGAGTTTCCATATTTTCATTTATTCTTTTATTATATGGATTTTTCCCAATTTTCTGCAGTAACTTTGTTCAAAAAAATCTTTAAAAAGTTCAGTTAAATAACTAATTTTGTAAGTTGTGTTATTTCTAGCAACTCTACTTTTTACTTGAAAAATATATTTCCTTCTCCAACGGACATTTTCCGGATGATCTATAAGAACAGATTTCCTATCTTGTTTTTCCCAGCAAAAATTAAGTTCTCTGAGCAATTTCTAAAGCTCAGTTCTTTTAATCTCAGATAAATCTCAATCTTCATTGATTTTAATTAGAAATTTGTCGACTGTTGGGATTTGCTTCTCATTATAAAATGTATGTACAACTCCTTTTATTGCACTTTACGTCTCTTCTTCCAACGAGGTTTTTCGTCTGCCTGGGATCGACTGTGGCTTGGGAGTACTAACAATTCCAGTCGTTTTTTCTCCTTCCATATTCCGTACATAGTAGATTTTCCAACTCCTGTCATGTTGGAACACATCTAAACAGAGCATTTATTATTATCCTGATATTTATTTCTTAAGGCATCATAAACATTCATCGTAATAAGTTTTTCATTGAGGCAAAAATGCCCTGGTTTAACGATTTTGGAATAAATATAGATGTGGAAGCCATATCTTTTGGGTATCCCACTAATCTCAAATAATATAAAAAAACAAGCACAAACAAGATAAATCACTAAGGACACACTGTAAGGTGTACTTTGCTCGCTAACAGAAATTAAATTGAACTATCAAAAATTTTATTATTGCAGTAAATTTATAAAAGCTTATAATATTTAAATATAATTAAATATAATTAGAATTACGGTAATCCTCAGTTATCTGCGGCACTGGAGCAGGTACGTTGGAAGTTTCGGTAACAGTTTTATTACTCTTTCTATTTCTTGAATAGAGTATAGAAATGTGTATGCTTGCGATTGTCCATCCCCTTCCCAAGAGCTTTGAGTTCAGGAAAATAGAACCGATTCTGTCGCCCGTTGACAACTCGTTTTTCTTGCGATAGCCCCCCCCCCCTTCAAGAGGCTTGAGTTCAGGAAAATAGACTCGAATCTGCCTCTTATACTAGTAATGTGTATGCTGTTCGTATCCTACCCCCTGTCGGCAACTTGTTTTTTCTTGTGATTGCCCCCCCTCTCTCCAAGAGCTCCAAATTCAGAAAAATAGATCCGATCCTGCCTTTTACACTAGAAATAGGAATGTTGCTGATGGTTATCTCCCCCCTCCCCCGTCGACAACTTGCTTTCGCTTGCCATACTGTACTTTTCTGATATCACCGCTTCCCCCCCCCCTCAAAGAGAGAGGCTGGACCCGTCCCTGCTGCGACTAAAGGAGCCTGTGTGCAAGATTTCAGGTTAAAATATTCAATAATTTTTTGTACAGTGAATTTGTTTATAACTTTATTGTTTATTCTCAGCAATCTAGAGATAGTACAGTGGTCTGCGAGTACGCAAATGAAAGTTAGAGACTTATACTAACAGTAACAAAAAAGAACGAAATGAATTATTGATCTTAAATTGTTGAACCAGATAAACAAAAGTGAGGTTCGCTTTCTCGTTATAAACAAATAGAATAACTCTTCGACAATTGTTGATCTCGAAATGCCGATAAGTGGACACGATAGCTGAGATTTTGACGCACGTTTTGAAAAAAAAAAAGAAAATTGTGTACGACCACTAGAAGCTGAGATAGAGAAATCGCTGTGGAATTTTTTATTAACATTAATGGATTATTTAAATAGGAATTCATAGGGAGATGGTTAAACTATTGTATGCAGCAGTTTTCAACTTAATTATTTCAAAATTTGTAATGTAGCAATAGTTTAAAGTTTCACCTACTCCGAGAGTCAGAAAGTACGCAGTAGAGGGAGCGTTCTTTCAGCCTACGACGTGACTCGTCCTACCCCTATGGCACGTAGTAGTAGGCCAATCATTACGTCCACTAAAAGAAACAAATCAAGACCATTAATCAGGAACTTTGTTTCCGTTTAGTTTCCGTTTATTTCAACTTTCAATCTCTCTGCAATAAACCTACCTTGGAAATATTTTTAAGAATTCTCCTTGGGAATATTCTATTCTGAATACAGAATCACAACATTTCATTGCTATAAGCAAAAAAACGTAGCTTATCAACAAATTTCTTTAGTTTTAAGCCTCTCTGCAAGCCCCTACATACAACATTTTTGCCTTTATTTTTTTTTAAATGGTTTATTAAAATTTATCACAGCCCTTCTAAGAAAAAGGTTGAACGGAAGAATCCAGCATGCAGAATTAATATGAACCCTTTTGCCACTAATTTCACGGCACTCGTGGTATGAAAGGCGTGCGGTTTATTATAACAAGGTTACAATTATGACGCTACTTTAAATGCCGATGTAAGATGTTAGAAAGGACTAGCGAGAATTGAAAATTTTCACTAACTTAGTTTCGGCTTTGTTAGCTTTTCCCTTCAACTAAAATTTATCTAATGTATTTTTAAACGAATCGAACTTTCCATCATGTGTAAGTATACATTCATAGAAAAAAATATCGAATATTTATATACTTTTATAATTTCTCTTTTAGCCGACTTCAAAAAGAAGGAGGTTGTCAATTCGTCGACTATGTATGCTTTTTTTTATGTATGTACACCGATTACTCCGGAACGTTATGTTCAGGAAGTTGCTGCGGTAGTACCATATTATTTTTGACGAAATTGGTGCCGTAAAATCCAAGCTGGTGGTGACAATATGGTGGACAAAAAAATAAATTTTGTCCGATTTTCTCCAAAATTGCCATGGGGGAATTTTCGGGGTCGTACACAACGAATCTGAAATTATTTTTTAAAAAAGTCAATATGGTGGATCAAATATCACAGACAAAAAATTAATTTTGTCCGATTTTCTTCAAAATTGGTACAGGGGAGTTTTCGGGGTCGCACATAACGAATCTGAATTTATTTTTTCTCATGCAATGATATTGCGGATTTTCAAGACACCTGGCAATTTAACTTATTTCGTGCTTTAAGAAATCATGGAAAAATTCAATGATAATACATTAATAATACAAAGCAAATTATGTCTCCATTTTAAATTAAGTATTAACTTTTGAAGGAAAAAGAAATTTAAATATTGTAGAAGATTTAAACAATCAGTATTTAAGCAATTTACCTCTAGCGCAACACAGGCAAATTTTTTACCAACAAGATGGCGACCAATCAGTTAACTTCATACATGCAATATTTTACAAGTGGATTGCCAATAATGGACCTTTCCTGTGACCTTCTAGTTCTCCTGATTTGTGTCAGATTATTTTATATGGAAAACGATAAAAAAACCATCGTTTATTGTAATCTAGTGACAACGATGGAAGACTGTATGGCAAAGGTAAGGGACACGTTCGAAAGTTTATCTGCAGATTCAATTACAGCCGCCACCTATGACAAACTAACTCGGAGATAAACCGTTTAGCATCTTTACAATACAAAAATGTTAAATTGTTAATATTTCAAAAACTGCAAATTTTTTGAATGGACAACCTTATTCAAAGTCACCCTTATTTTTAATGCTAAATAACTTTATAAAAATGGGAGGTTTACATTTAAAAAAACAATTGAGTTTTAACCATGATTACTACGTATTTATTTATTATCAAAACATCAACACAGTCCACCCTTATAGAAAAAACCAATTCCAATTAAATAATAAAGTAGTAGTATAGTAGAAATTGATAGTTATATTTAGGCCTGCAAACGCCATTTTTTACATAAAATTTAAACTATCTTTAAAAGATTTATATTTAGGTATAAGACATTACATATAAAATTTTTATAAAAAAATTGAACCGACTTCTAAAAGTGCGCTAAAAAGCGAAAAATAACTATAAATTTTTATATGAAATTGAACTTTTTGAAGTCGGCGCTTAAATTAATACCTGGCAAAATGTGCATAAACAGATTAAAAATACTTTATTTGTAATTGCTTTCGTACCATAATTTGTATATATTAGTAGTTATTTATTTCATTTACAAATAATTTGGCGCCGACTTCAAAAAGTTCAATTTCATATAAAAATTTATAGTTATTTTTCATTTTTTAGCGCACTTTTAGAAGTCTGTTCAATTTTTTAAAAAAATTTTATTTTTCTATTTTTAGTTTTAGAATTCATTATGATAAACATAAATTATTTGAACTAAGTACTAGTCGAAATTAGTATACCTCGCAATGACTATAAAGAGATAAAAAAGTACCAATTTTATCCATGAACCACTAAAAATCCTTTGGTTCTTAGAGTTCTCCAAATACCAGTAAAATTGTGTCAAACAAATATTTAGTCTATCATAGTAAATCCACTATCTTAAATTTCAAATTAGTTTTAGATTGGTAATACAGACCCCAAAACCTTCCAATATCGATATTTAAAGAACCTGAGATGTAAATTTCTTATCTCGACATATTTTATACTGCATATTGAGTTTGTATACGCCTCGATAACCTCAAAATATCAGTTTTCAATATTTAAAAAACCTGAGATTAAACAAAATCGAAAAATGTAAAATTTTTAGTCCGCTACATTGGATTCGCCGTATTGAATCCTGAAAAAAATACTTTTAAATTCATAATTTACACCTTCAAGAACTCCCTATATCAGTATGAGAGAAAATCGAAAAATGTAAAATTTTTAAGACACCATATTGAATCTGCCTTGAGTTTTTCAGAAAATATTTTAAATTCATAATTAACACTAACAAAAATTACTGATTTTTGACAAAATCGGGAGATGTAGAATCTTTAGTCCGCTATCTTGGATCCGCCATATTTATTTTTTTTTAAATAATTTCAAATTCGTAATGTGCGATCCCAGAAACTTCCCCATATCAATTTTGAAAAAAATCGGACAAAATTAATTTTTTATTCGCCATATTGAATTTTTTAAAAATAATTTCAGATTCGTTATGTGCGACCCCGAACACTCCGCCGTGCCAATTTTGAAAAAAAAATCGGACAAAATAATCGTTCGCCATATTGGATCCGCCATATTGAATTTTTTAAAAACAATTTCAGATTCGTTATGTGCGACCCCGAACACTCCGCCGTGTCAATTTTGAAAAAAAAAATCGGACAAAATAGATTTTTTCGTCCGCCATATTAGATCCGCCATATTGATTTTTTTTTTAAATAATTTCAGATTCGTTATGTGCGACCCCGAAAACTCCGCCGTGCCAATTTTGAAAAAAATCGGACAAAATAATTTTAGATTAGTTCTGTACGACCCTGAAAACTCCCTCGTATCAATTTTGGAGAAAATCGGACAAAATTAACTTTTTGGTCCGCCAAACTGAATTTTTTAAAAATATTTTGGTTTCATTATGTGCGCCCCCAAAACTCCCCCACATCAATTTCGAAGAAAATCAAACAAAATAGAAATTTTTTGTCCGCCATATTGAATTTTTTAAAGATAATTTCAGATTCATTGTGTACGACCCCAAAACTTTCCCCATACCAATTCTGGAGAAAATCGGACAAAATTTTTTTATTTTTTGACCGCCATATTGTCAGCGCCATCTTGGATATTACTGTACCAATTACTGCGACATTCACGTCTATTTTCCAAGAAATTAATCGCGGCAGTTCGTCGTGGGACACACTGTATTTGTACGAAATTCTAGCATAATTGGAAGTGCGGTTGACTTTGAAGTGTCCTTGAAATATACGTCTGGGGTCAGTTTCAAGGTCATAATATTGCTTTATCATTTTATATATATATATATATATATATATATATATATATATATATATATATATATATATATATATATATATATATATATATATATATGCACCAAATTTCAGCTTGATTCGATAATAGGACGTGAGTTAAAATTTGATCACAAAATTTAATAGGCATTCGACAGCCCACAGGCCGTAGGAAGCAGTGAAATTAAATAAAATCTTGTTAAACTTTGTTGTAGAATAAGTATTTTTTGTAGGTCATTAATACGTATATTTTCAATTTGTCATGCTATTACTCAAAAGTTATTATTTCAGTTCGTGTTTGTAGATATTGTATTTTTTATTTTTAAATAAGATAAATATTGGCGAACCTGCAAACTGTACCAACATTATTTACATTTTTTCTCAACAAACATAAAAAAATAAGTAATTTTGAATATTATCGTATACCCACATCACTACATAGTATAAAACAAAGTCGCTTTCTCTGTCCCTATGTCCCTTTGTATGCTTAAATCTTTAAAACTACGCACCGGATTTTGATGCGGTTTTTTTCAATAGATAGAGTGATTCAAGAGGAAGGTTTATATGTATAATAACATCCATTAAATAGTGGAGAAATACTGTTATTTTTGAGGTTTCTAATGTGATGTCGTTAATTATCATATTTTTTTCCGCTTACATTGCAAACGCAGGCTGAACCCTACGAGATTTATCAAAATAATGTACTAATTATTTGTACATACAGAAAACTCCGCGATGGTATATGTCTATCTCTCATGGATATCCCACAATAACATTTTTTTGTCATTTACTTTTTACGACAAATAATGGCAAATTTTGAAGCGATTTTAACCAATACAGCATTAATCCTTATCCAATTAAATAGCTTAAATACATTGTTGATTTAATATAGATCTATATGGTCCTTTACAGCACAAGATTTAAATGAATATTTTCGAAGATATTACAGATTTAAAATTGCGGGAAGTAGCGCTTGCGGCGGTACTGGCCGACCGGGGCGGCGGCAGCGTGCCTATAAATAGCGCGTCGGAGGCCGATGTAATAATTGTTGTAAAAATAAAATAAATAGTCACAGTTTTTCTGTAGTGTATTTAGTATCAGCATTGCACCCGTGCGAAGCCGGGGCGGGTCGCTAGTTTGATATAAAAATAAACAAATAATAAAAATATACCTGTCGTATTAAAAATGTTTAATACAAATAGTTGTAAATTAAAATTCGTATAACCCCGATTAAAATAGATAGAAATTAATTCTACTCAATGTAAATTTTCCTACTATTAATGTTAAATGCATTTTCAATATTTTCCTTTACCCATTCAGAATTACAACTTGCGTTACCTTCGTTTAATATTCCGAGAATTTCTTCATCGCCGAGTCAGAAGGACGGCGACAGGCATAAGAACGTAGAATTATATGCAAAATTAATTTGATCCATTTAACCGCTAATTTCACGGCACTTGAGCTATGAAAGGCTAGCTTTATTATAACTAGGTTACACTTACAGCGCTATTTTAAATGCTCAAGTTAAATGTTCAAAAGGAAAAGGAAACTGAAAAGTTTTATTAAGTCAATTCAACTTTTATGAGTATTCTACTTTAAATTAGAAGGAGAATGGAATAATTTTGTAATATTTATTGCTAATTATCACATGTACAGGGTGAGTCAACGATTAGATGAAGTAAGTTTGTGCCTTTTCGGTGAAATTTACAAAGAAACTATATTTATTGTTTGATACAGTTTATTTTTATGCAGATTTTAAAAATATTTAGGACTCTACAGGGTGAGCCAAAAAACTAGGACAGCATAAAGTTGTATTTTTTTTAAACAGAACACCCTATATACGAATCGTATTTTCGATTTAGCTTATAATTTTAAATCTTTTTTATTAAGGGTTTACTATAACAAAACTTTATAGTTTCTGAGATAATTAAGTTTAAAGAAAAAAAGTCACATTTTCAAGCATCAATTCAATCCTAAATAACGTTGTCAATTTTGTGACAAATATATTCAAATTTGGAATTTAGCAAGGCCAAGGACAAGTTAACATAATTTTTACCTAATATTTGCAATAAAAGCTACAGGGTGTTGAACACATCGGCTCAAATTTGAACAAGTTTAAATGAATAAATATCTTTTTTTTTTTTAAATTGTACACCCTGTATATTTTCATGTTATTTAATAGAGTAATAAAAACCTTAAAAGTTTTGTTCAATATATCCTATACCTATTTATAATAGTTTTTGAGATATTTCAGTTTTTCTTATTTTCCATACTTTTTTACAGAAATAGTCTTCATTATCATAGTAGCCATGTAAAATAATAAAAAGAAACTACAGAAACAAACAGAATGTGGTTAAATATGATGAAATACATTATTCGTTATATTACAACGGCAATAGTTTAATTAAACATAATGTGAAAAAAATAACACAACAATAACGACAAGGCAAATACATATTTACTTTTATACTAAATTGAATCAAAAAAATTACCTATTAAATACTGAGAGTAATTATTTCTTTTTAATAAGTGTTCGAATAAACGACCCTCTTGTGCAATGCACAAATTTAGTCCTTTTTGCAGATTTTCTCGGACCCTGGACAAAATTAGTGGCGTTATTGTTCTACAGGTGTCCCTAATCCTGTTTCGCATATCTTCCACTGTTGTTGGTGGATTAACATACACCTTATTTTTAATATAACCCCATAGGAAGAAATCTAATGGGGTGATGTCGCAAGACCTTGGTGGCCACTCAATGAAACCCCCACGTCCAATCCATTTTTGCGGATATCGTTGGTCCAAAAACGCACGAACTTCACGATGGTAATGCGGAGGCGCACCATCGTGCTGGAACCACATACTGTCCAGCTCATCCCTATCGAGACCTTGAAGCAATTGGGGTAGTTCTTCTTGTAGAAAGTTCAGGTAACTATGGCCATTTAGTGGTTCATTAAAAAAGTGGGGTCCAATAATTCGATTATGATGAATACCACACCAAACATTTAATGAACAGTGGTTTTGATGTTGCACCTCTCTAATCCAAAATGGGTTTTCTATGGCATAATAATGCATGTTGCGTCTATTTACGGCACCGTTACTTCTAAAAGTAGCTTCATCACTAAACATTACCTTGCATAATAAATTTGGATTTAATTGAATCTCCGCATTTATTGTACGACAAAAGTTTACACGACTTTCAAAATCCTGTCCATGCAATTCTTGGTGTAATTTCATGTGATATGGATGATACCTATATTTCTTGGTAGTACGATTAGCGGTGGATTGTGATGTTTCACATAATGCCGCTAACTGACGGCTACCAATATAAGGATTTTCCTGAACATTTAACAATACTTTTAGTTCTTTTTCTTCATTAGTTACTGGTTTGTTGACCACTTTACGTTTTGGATAATCAACAGTACCAGAAGAATCAAATCTTTGCATTAAGTTTTGAAAAGTATGGGTATTCGGCTGGCGTCGATCAGGATACTTCATTTTGTAAATTCTTTGAGCAAGAAGGCAATTTTTTTGAGCCTCTCCTATTGTATAAATTATATCTATTAACTCATTCTTTGGAAAATTCATTTTACAATATAAGATGAATGCAAAAAAAAACCAAACTACACTACATAAAAACCAAAAGAAGCGATTGCGGTTATAAATTTGACACAGAAAAATGTTCTTTTACATTGTTTTTGCCATGGCTACTATGATAATGAAGACTATTTCTGTAAAAAAGTATGAAAAATAAGAATAACTGAAATATCTCAAAAACTATTATAAATAGGTATAGGATATATTGAACAAAACTTTTAGAGTTTTTATTACTCTATTAAATAACATGAAAATATACAGGGTGTACCGTTTAAAAAAAAAAGATATTTATTCATTTAAACTTGTTCAAATTTGAGCCGATGTGTTCAACACCCTGTAGCTTTTATTGCAAATATTAGGTAAAAATTATGTTAACTTGTCCTTGGCCTTGCTAAATTCCAAATTTGAATATATTTGTCACAAAATTGAAAACGTTATTTAGGATTGAATTGATGCTTGAAAATGTGACTTTTTTTCTTTAAACTTAATTATCTCAGAAACTATAAAGTTTTGTTATAGTAAACTCTTAATAAAAAAGATTTAAAATTATAAGCTAAATCGAAAATACGATTCGTATATAGGGTGTTCTATTTAAAAAAATACAACTTTATGCTGTCCTAGTTTTTTGGCTCACTTGTAGAGTCCTAAATATTTTTAAAATCTGCGTAAAAATAAACTGTATCAAACAATAAATATAGTTTCTTTGTTAATTTCACCGAAAAGGCACAAACCTACTTCATCCAATCGTTGACTCACCCTGTACTTTTTTAAAGAGGATCGATTCATCATATTCTGGCAAATTATTTGATAGACCATTTTAATAAAGGGTGTGGCTGACAAGAACCGGGGGTATCATTGGATAGATCTTCAAAAATGCAATTTAATATGTAAGAAAACATTGTAGTAGACCAAAAATCAATGATCTAATTAAAGTAATTATAAACTCATACAGAGGAAGTCGAGACAATTTAATTTTATTTATAAAATGTATTTTATTATCGAGTAGAAATACCCACGTAAATAATTCACTTAATATTATTTATTATTTATGTATTTATATTTATATTACTAAAATTATATTTTTCAAGGTATATTCGTATATTTTTCTGTATATTTTTACTCTTATTAAGAAAAATTAAGAAATAAAATTTTTATTTTTTACGGATATCTTTAGGCAAAAATTTAATTTATTATTATCAATAACAACCAACACCCAATACTTATTTACTTACTCCGTGACGTTACAACCCTGGGTGGGTTTTAGCCGACTTTACGACATACCTCCATTCAATTTGATCTCTCGCAACCTCCATCCAGTGTTCGATGCCTATAATTTTGAGATCTTTTGTTATATTATCTCTCCACCGGAGTCGGGATCGTCCCAGTGGCCTTCTCCCAGTCGGTGCTTCCTCCCAAGCTAGTCTTACTATTCTGTCGTCAGGAAGCCTTCTGATATGTCCTGCCCACTGGAGTCTTCTGGCCTTTATTTCTTTTACTACATCTGTATCTGGGAATATTTCTTCTAGCTCCTTGTTAGTTATTGTTCTGTATTGTCCTGTCGTTTCATCTCTCGTTGGTCCCGAGATTTTCCTCAAGATTTTTCTTTCAAAGACTCATACTCTCTCTTCGTTCGCTACCGTTAGCGTCCATGTTTCGCAACCATATATAATTATCGATCTTATAAGTATTTTGTATAGGTCCATCTTTGTTCGTCTTGTGAGGTGTTCCGATTTCATCAGATCTTGCAGTGCGTACAGGCATCTATTTCCTGCTTGTATTCTATTGTTTATTTCCTGTGATCCGTTGTTATCTTCGCATATTGTTGTTCCTAGGTATTTAAATTCTTTGACTCGTTCAAAGTTATACTCACCGATGGTGATGTTTTGACCTATTCTGTCTCTGTTTCAGCCATTCCGACTCATGAATATGTATTTAGTTTTGTCTTCGTTGATTTGAAGTCCCATCTTCTTTGCTTCCCTTTCGAACCGTATTAGAGTTTCTTTCATTTTTATTCTACTACTACCAATCATATCGACATCATCTGCAAATGCCAACAGTAGATTTGGTTCATCTTGATGTAATATAGATGTCGGTGCTTCAATTTTCGAATTTCTGATTACAATAGACAGGTATAAAATATTTTTCTAATTAAAAACCTAATCTACTTTGAACTTATTTATTATTTAGTACAAATAACTGTATGGTAAACTGCGTAGGTTTTCACTTTTTCATTTCCCAAATAAAAAATCAAGGCATATTTTTCTTTTTTTGCTTTGTCAGAACTTGTCTTTAGCAGTTTAGCAGCTCTTACTACAAGAAAATTCTTGTCAGAACTTGCTAACTTGTTTGTCTATAAATTGTTAAGAGGTAATAATACTTGCTCATTTTGTTATATTACTGGTTGTGTTCTGGTTCAGTAGCTTGGTGTAGTTTTTATTATTATTTTCGTTGAAACGGCTGGAAAGAAAGATCCATTTATTATTTTTAGACGAAGATCCTCCTATTTGTCTGTCATGGAGTACATCTTGAAGTAGCCATTAGTCTTGATTTTTATGAGAACACTCTCCAACAATTGTGTCACATCATTCCCCAGAAAATTTAAATAAACATCTCCATTAATAGCACATAAAAAATTTGAGGTTCTACAAGTTGGTCTCGTACAATTCCGCCTCATACGTTTAGAGAGAATCAGCGTCAGTGTGGTTTATCGACTAGAATAAGGAGCACTTTTTTTTATTAAGTATTTTTTTAGCTTTAAAAGGTCATATCCTGTTTTCTTCTCTAGGTGCCGTCTCTGCTTCGAAGGTTGGCAATCATCAAGGCAATCCTGATTTTTGAGACCGCTGCTCTAAATAACTCGTTGTTACTGCATGCAAACCACTCTCTAAGGTTCTTCAGCCATGAGTTTCTTCTTCTTCCTATGGATCTCCTTCCTTGGATTTTTCCCTGCATAATAATCTGCAATATTTGGTATTTTTCTCCTCTCATGACATGTCCCATATATAGTAGTTTTCTTCTTTTAATTGTTAGAATCACTTCTTTTTCCTTATGCATACGTCTCATTACTTCCTCGTTGTTTATTCTCTCTACCCATGAAATCCTCAGCACCCTCCGGTATATCCACATCTCAAATGCCTCCAGTCTTCTCATGTCAGACATTTTCAGTGTCCACGCCTCCATCCCATAGTACAGTACAGACAGCACATAGCATCTCAGCAGTCGCACTTTTAATTCAAGGTTTAGATCTCAGCAGCAAAAAAGCCTCTTCATTCTTATAAATGTGTTTCTGGCCTGTTCGATTCTGATTCGTATTTCTTCGGAGCTGTCATTGTCTTCATTAATGGTTGTGCCAAGGTACTTGTATTTTCTCACTTTTTCAATAGGTTGATTCTTTACACACACCGTACGAATGTCCCGAGTTGTTTTTGTTACTAGCATATATTTTGTTTTGTTTATATTCAGTGAGAGTCCATATTCTTCGCTTACTGTGACCATTTTATTAATTAGCATCTGTAGGTCTTCATGTGTTCCAGCTAAAAGAACTGTATCGTCGGCGTATCTCAGATTATTTATTGTCATGCCGTTAATTTTAATGCCTATGTCTTGATCAGCAAGTGCCTTATTTACTATATCTTCCGAATATAGATTAAAAAGAATTGGTGAAAGTACACACCCTTAACGAACCCCTCTCTGTATTTCTATTTCTTCTGATGTTATGTCTTCTATTCGTATTGTTGCTTTCTGGCCATAGTATAGGCTTGAGATTATTCTTATGTCTCTGAGGTCGATCCTTCTCCTTACCAATGATTCGATGAGTTGATCATGTTTAACTTTGTCAAAGGCTTTATTGTAGTCTATAAAGCACACGTGTAGATCTTGATTCATGTCTAGGCATCTTTGTGACAAGACATTAAGTGCGACCAGTGCCTCTCTTGTTCCTAGGCCTTTACGGAATCCAAATTGTGTATCGCTGATGTCCACATCTAGTTTCCTGAATATTCTGTTATGGATCACCTTCAACAGGACCTTCAATGTGTGAGCCATCAGGCTTATTGTACGATAGTCGGAGCAATGCTTGGCATTTTTCTTTTTTGGGAGGGGTATAAAAGTTGATAACAACCATTCATTTGGTATTATTCCTGTTTTAAGTACGATGTTGATTAACTCTACCAGAATATGAATCTGGTCCTCCTCTATCAGTTTAAGAATTTCTGCTGGCAGTTGGTCCGGACCTGTAGCTTTTCCGTTCTTTAGCATGTTTATTGCGTATATTACTTTGTCTTTAATTATGTCCGGGCCTATGTCCGCTTCAATATTTACAAGATTAGTTTGTTGTCTCTCATCTTTGAAGAGTTGTGTAATGTAATTCTTCCTTATTTCCAGTTTTTGTTCTATTTCCAGGACCATTTTTCCGCTGTCGTCGTATAGTATATTGAGGTGCTTTTGTTTGGTGGTGCCGGCAAGTTCTTTGACTTTTTTGTGTGTATTGAAATAGTCATGCTTTGCCTGTAACTCCTCGATTTCCTCACATTTTTGTTTGTAATAGTCTTCTTTTGCTTTTCTGATTTTTGTGCGGATTATTTGTTGTGTTTCTTTATATTGCTGTTCATTTTTTCCTCTATAGCTTCTTCTCTTATCCATCAAATCAAGAATTTCGCTAGTTATCCATTCTTTCTTTCCTGTGGGTTTTTCTTTCTGCAGAATATCTATTGACGGTTCCATTAAGGCTTCTTTGATTCCGTACCATTTTTCGTTTATGTTCTTGCAGTTTTGGTATTCCTCCTTGCTTTCGAGTGTTTTTAGATTTTCGTTTATTCTAGCTTGTAGCTCATTCCTTACGTCTTGGTTCTTTAAGTGCTCTCTATTTATTCGAGTTTCTTTTTGCTTTGGAGTTCTTTTGAGTTTGATGTGAATCCGGGCCACTAAGGGATTGTGGTCTGAGGAGACATCAACGCCTGGGTAGGTCTTAACTGACTTTATGTTGTTTCTATATCTTGCGTTTATTAAGATGTAGTCTATTTGATTTCTTATTGGGTTTTGGTCACGGTCCTGTGGGGACTTCCATGTGTATAGCCGTCGTTTTGGAAGTTTGTAAAAGGTATTCGTTATTGTCATCTCTTCCTCTTGGCAAAATTGCACCAATCTATTACCTCTTTCATTTCTTGTCCCCAAGCCATATTCACCCACGTACTTGTCACATCTCCCTTTTCCGACCTTCGGATTAAAGTCTCCAAGTATAATAGTGATATCTCTGGATTTAAAGACTCGAGTGTATGTCTGATTAATTCGTAGAAGTGTTCGTTTTCTTCTTCAGGTTTGTCTGCCGTAGGGGCATATACTGTTTTCTAACAACGGTCAAGACAAAAAAGATATGTATAAAATTTAATTTTAGTCAGAAAAACATTTTTATATTACAGTGATAGAAATGATTAAGCGTAATCCCGGTGGCAAATATGAATTTAATAAGTTGAAAGTTAACCGCAAAATATTAAGAATAAGAAAAAAAGTTGAACTTTGATGGGCTGTAACTCGAGAAGTGTAGTTTTCGACTTTTTGTTATATGACTTGCCACTTTTATTTTATAACGTAAAATCAATCCTCCAAGTATCCTGGTGCATTATCCGAACACTCTATATATCAGTAAAAATTTCAGAAAAATTAATTTACTTGTAATGATGGGATACAAAACAATATAAAATGTATTCTCCGATGTTTCGATATGCTTGTTGATGACAAAAAAAGATGGTCTGGAATTTAATACATAGATAAAAAAAAAATTGCTTCGGAAGTGATTTCAAACTTGTGTGTCGTTTTTTTTTTGTCGTAAACCTCCATTAATAAACTTAAAACATGAAGCTGCACCGTACGAAATCTGTACAATTTATGAAATCACAGCTCACCCATGTGATATCTCTGACACCATTAGTTAAGCTTATCTACGTAGTACATTGCAAATAACATCTGCCGCTGTCTAACAAACAAGATGATCCACTTACCTGTAACTAAGTTTGCATGATGAAATTGGCAAACGGCATCGGCCTCGTACCATGAAATTCGATCTCGGAAATAGCGGTAGAAGACTGGAAATCCCTCCTCAGGCAACATCCACGTATTGCTAATATTTACCTGAAAGTGAAACGAAAATTATTGATTAACTTATTTGGAAATACTTAAAATGTTTAGAAAATATCTGAAAACCCCACAAAGGCGCTTTTAATCAATGCAATAGGAAATGAGACACAGGTAAAAAACTATACATATCATATAATAATAATATAAAAATAAAGAATGATTACCATACTAATCTATCTAAAATTGATTTGAAAATAACCTCATCAACAGTGTATTAATTTGATAGATTTTTGGATAAAATCAAATATTTAAAAAAAAAAACACTACTTTGATGAGTCAGGGAGCATTCGAAAGGTAAAAAATGTAATTCTGAAAAATTGCTCACACCTCAACACCTTTTAGAATTGCTAGCTTTTGAGTTTCTTGGACGTGTCACAAAAGATATTACGCATCTTGCAAAAATGTATTCATTTTGTTATTATAAATAATAAAATTTTTATAAAAAAAATTGAACCGACTTCTAAAAGTGTGCTAAAAAGTGAAAAATAACTAGAAATTTTTATACGAAATTGAAATTTTTGAAGTCGGCGCCAAACTAATACCTGACAAAACATGATTCGCATAAACAGATTAAAAATACTTTATTTGTAATTACTTTCTTACCATAATTTGTATATATTAGTGGTTATTTATTTCATTTAGAAATAATTTGGCGCCGACTTCAAAAATTTCAATTTCGTATAAAAATTTCTAGTTATTTTTCACTTTTTAGCACACTTTTAGAAGTCGGTTCAATTTTTTTTATAAAAATTTTATTTCTCGATTTTTAGTTTTCAATTCATTATGATATTTATATATATATATATATATATATATATATATATATATATATATATATATATATATATATA
Organism: Diaprepes abbreviatus; assembly: GCA_034092305.1. Lineage (NCBI taxonomy): Eukaryota > Metazoa > Arthropoda > Insecta > Coleoptera > Curculionidae > Diaprepes > Diaprepes abbreviatus. The sequence continues at coordinate 319,879 of JASJET010000051.1, read as the reverse complement.
TATATATATATATATAATTATAAATCACCCTAAAATGAACCACTAAAAATTCTTTGATTCTTAGAGTTCTCCAAATACCAACGAAATTGTGTCAAACGAACATTTAGTCTGTCATAGTAAATCCACTATCTTAAATTTCAAATTAATTTTAGATTAGTAATATAGGCCCCAAAACCTTCCAATATCGATATTTAAAGAAAATAAATTAAATTTTTATCCACCATATTGGATACACCATGTTGAATTTTTTAAAAATAATTTCAGATTCGTCATGTGTGACCCCAAAAACTCTCCCGTAGCAATTTTGGCGAAAATTGGACTAAATTGATTTTTTCATCCACCATATTGGATCCGCCATATTGAACTTTTTAAAAATAATTTCAGATTCTTTTTGTGAGGCCCCGAAAACTTTCCCATACCAATTTTGGAGAAAATCGGACAAAATTGATTTTTTCGTCCGCCATATTGAATCCGCCATATTGAATTTTTTTTAAATTATTTTAGATTCGTCATATGCGACTCCGAAAACTCCTCCGTACCAATTTTGGAGAAAATCGGACAAAACTGATTTTTTTCGTCCGCCATATTGGATCCGCCAAATTGAATTTTTTAAAAATTATTTTAGATTCGTCATATACGACCCTGAAAACTCCCCTGTACCAATTTTGAAGAAAATCGGACAAAATTGATTATTTTGTCGGCCATATTGGATCCGTCATATTGAATTTTTTAAAAATTATTTTAAATTCGTCATATACAACTCCGAAAACTCCCCCGTACCAATTTTGGAGAGAATCGGACAAAATTGATTTTTTCGTCCGCCATATTTGATCCGCCATATTGAATTTTTTTAAAAATTATTTTAGATTCGTCATATACGACCCCGAAAACTCCCCTGTACCAATTTTGAAGAAAATCGGACAAAATTGACATTTTGTCGGCCATATTGGATCCGCCATATTGAATTTTTTAAAAATTATTTTAGATTCGTCATATACAACCCCGAAAACTCTCCCATACCAATTTTGGAGAAAATCGGACAAAACTGATTTTTTTCGTTCGCCATATTGGAGCCGCCAAATTGAATTTTTTAAAAATTATTTTAGATTCGTCATATACGACCCCGAAAACTCCCCTGTACCAATTTTGAAGAAAATCGGACAAAATTGATTATTTTGTCGGCCATATTGGATCCGCCATATTGATTTTTTTTTAAATTATTTTAGATTCGTCATATACAACTCCGGAAACTCCCCCGTACCAATTTTGGAGAGAATCGGACAAAATTGATTTTTTCGTCGGCCATATTGGATCCGCCACATTGAATTTTTTAAAAATTATTTTAGGTTCGTCATATACAACCCCGAAAACTCCCCCATACCAATTTTGGAGAAAATCGGACTAAATAAAAAAAAATTGTCCGCCATATTTGATCCGCCATTTTGAATTTTAAAAAAATTATTTCAGATTCGTTGGACACAACCCCGAAAATTCCTCCATACCAATTTTGAAGAATATCGGACAAAATTAATTTTTTTGGCCGCCATATTGTAAGCGCCATCTTGGATTTTACTGCACCAATTGCATCTAAAAAAATATGGGACCACCGCAGCAACTTCCTCTATATAACGTAAAAAATTTCATTCAAATCGGTGCAGCCGTTCCGGAAAAATCGGTGTACATACATAAAAAAAAAAAAAAATACATAGTCGACGAATTGAGAACCTCCTTCTTTTAGAAGTCGGTTAAAAATAGACACACAATTATATTAATATTATATAACAAGTTCTAACAAAAAAAACATGGCTATGGTGTAATAATGTTGCAATGAATCGTTTCCTTTGATTTCGTATGTAGGCTTCAAAAACTTTGAAACTCTACAGACAGGTTTTAAAAATCGGAAAAAAATCGTGTTTTTGCAAGTTTGAAGTGACCAAGACTACAGTACCTGGGGCCAAGCTTGTTGGAAAAAAAGTCCCACTTCGAATTGTAAAATTTCCCAAATTTTCCAATCCTAAACATTTAGTTGACTAGCTAATTTATTATTATTTTGGTGTTTAAAAAACACGTTTAAATTACACAGCTTTCAAAAAAAAATTTTTTTTAGACCTGCGATCCAAACCCATGTATTCTTATGTATTTTTGGTAACTGAATCCGAATCTGAGGTCGAAAGAAAGCATACATCTCCAAAATCATTAACTAGAGCCAAAAACACCTTTGGAATGGGATGAAAATGAGATTGAGCTACGAAAATAATGGTTTTATCTTAATAAATTAAACTTTTTTTAGTATTTTATCTTTTCTTAGATTTAGGTTGTTTATCCAACAAAAAATCTAAACAATTTGACGTTTCGCCCTCTATTTAGGGCATTTTCAAAAATTTTTTGTTTTTTTATTCATTTCCCATCCTAAAAAATATGTTTTTTATAAATTTTATAATAACCTAATAACAAGAAACATAGAACATAAACAGCAAAAATATGTAGCATCACCTTACACTAGTGAGCTGTCAGAAAAAAAATATATATTTTAAAAAAGCACGATATTATCATATGCCACAGGTCTCATAATAAATTAAATATACCATTAACTAACTTAAAAAGTAAAACTCCTTTCACGAATAAATCTAATGTAGTATATTCGATCCCTTGCACAAATTGTCCCAAAATATATACAAGCATGACGAGCCAATTACTAGAGAACAAATTGAATAGCCATAAATATACGAAAAACGCCTCAACAGCGTTAAAAAAACACACATAGAACATCCCTTTGATTACAACAGTACTATAATTACGAACAAAAATATGAATTACTAAAAATTACAGATAACGGAAATGATAGAAATTAAAAAAGATAAAAACACTGTTAACGACAGAACATATATAGGAAATATGAGCCACATTTAAACAAAAATATTAAGTATTCGATCCTGTTAATAAACATCAAAAATTGAATATCCCCTTAAATATAAAATTAAATGTATGCGCTTATTCGGTTTTTTTGGTGCATATCCTCAGTACCTGAATAGATGACGTAAAAGTCGCACTCCATTATTAATTAATAAACAAAATGTTCAGGGTGCGTACTGGCAAAAATTAAATATATTTTAAAAATTTGAATAGGGTTTTAAAGTGTTGTTTGTTTTTTAAATTATAGACATGTTCTTATATGAATGATTTTAATTATATAAAACATTTTTTAGGACGGCAAATGAATAAAAAACCAAAAAATTTTTGAAAATGCCTTAAATAGAGGGCTAAACAAATTGTTTAGATTTTTTCGTTGGATAAAGTACCTAACCCCAAGAAAAGATAAAATAAAAAAAAGAATATAAATTATGGTCAAGAATTTGGAAAATATAAGCGTCTAAAATACAAAGGAATACACGAGTCTGCCTCATTTGACTGAAAAAAAAAATTTTTTTTGTAGGGCTGTGTACTTTGTAATTTTCTATGGGCATGTGTTACAGAATTGTTTATACAATTTGTCTTTTTTGCAGCTAATATGTTTCTGATCATAGACACTGGCATCGAGAGACAAAAAAAAATATCTCCGACTACAACTGTTTTTTCAAGATGCGTAATTTCTTTTTTGACACCTTCAAAAAGCTCAAAAAATTCGCAATTCTAAGAGGTGTCCAAAAGCATTAGATGTTATCAGAAATAAATTTTTTTTCTTAGTACGTATGAAAATCTTTAAAACTAGCGGTTCTACAGACAATTAAAGGTAAAAATATAGTTTTTTTTTGCTACTTGCCTGTAGGATCGTAAATTAAAATTTCAGTTTAATTTTCTTCAAACAAGTTTTTTCCTTTAGAATGTTTTCTGGCTTTTCTCGGTAGCTCTTTTTGATATTTGATTTCAACAAAAAATTAAATCTCGAATTACTAAATTAATTTTAATAAAGTTTCTAATTTATTTTGTACCTTTTGGTGTAATTTAAAAAAAGAACTTCCTTGTTTAAACATACAATATGTACTTCAACCTTATTACTAAACTATTGATTCTATAAATGGTCAATAGTGGTATGGGACAATAACTACAGTTGAATGTGTCTTTACTTGGTTAAAGGAGTTGAGTTACACATATCAAAATAATGAACTATGTCTATAAAATCTTATATAAAAAATATATTTCACAGATCTGTATTCCTGTCAATTTGAAATTCGACATCGAAGCTTTTTCGTTTTCTATAATAAAATTCCGAGTCTATATTGCTTGAAATCTCTAATAGTACGAAATATCGGATGAAGTCAGGAAATCCTTCCTCGGGCAACATCCACCTAATTTTCACCTAGAAATCAAGCGGAAAAGCTTGATTAATCCGTGGCAGAGTTTAATTTCCTATCGGGTAGCAAGAGGGTTAGCGGGCACACCTTTAGGGAAGCAAAGTTAACCCAAACGTCATAAGTAAATAATAAAGTAATGAGATCTGAAATGCTGAAACCGTTTTATTTCGTTACATTTTTTTTGGCAATAATATGAATTGAAATTCAGTTGCATTTTTATTTAATAAGTGGTGATATATGACTAATTATTAGTTATAATAGGAAGGAAATTTCAGGAATAATCAAGGAATTCCATAACTGGAAAGCTCCAGGTCTCGACGTGATCCAGAACTACTAGCTCAAGAAGTTCTGTTGTATGAACCACCAACGGGCTAATCTTAATGATGTTTTTCTTAACCCATATTCTCGAAAAATGTCCAAGTAATCTGTTATGAACAAAAAACTTGTTAAAAATTGTTTATTACCTTTTAACGTTATAAATAAACGGGGTTTGATCAAGTTCAGAAACCTTTAAAAAATAGCACCGGTCGGCAATTTTAATGTTAACCCTAGCGATGAATCTCAGGAGTTTATCAATATAAAATGCTTACAGTACCATGTGATTTAAATATGTTTAACAAATTACTAAAAGTAATACTTCATTAATAAATTATTTTGGTAATCATTTAAAAAATATGTGTTGTTCTTAAAACAAGGCTCACATACTTATAATCTATTCAAGAACAAGAGAGAGAGAGAGATAAATCATTTTTTACCCTTTTTTCTTCGCAAAACTACCTGTGTTCTTTAGTCCGATGTCTTTGGTAAAATCTGTTAGACACATATTTTTCATAGGAATGGGTTAGAAATTTTATAATAAAAAATACCGGTCTATAATATGGACTATTTGGGTTGGATAACAATAGATATTTGGAAGTGGATTTTAATCATTGCCATAGGCGTCGGAAGGTGGTTTATTTTATCACGAAGTATTTATGGCATAGAATATTATTTCGGTCATAAGCTCAACATAGAACTAAGCTGTTATAATAATATTTTATTTCTAATGATTTCTTAATAATTAACATACATTACAGGATAAAGATAATTTTGCAATATTTAACACAAATCGCAACTGTTAAGTTATAATTTAAATACTTATAAAATACCCATTAGCATAAATACAAGAAGTTAAACATATATAAAAATAAATATTTTGGGCGCTATCGAACATTTTTTTATTAATTAAAAACACTTTTAAGACATTTGATGTTTCAGCTTATTTATTTCTTAAACCATATGTAGAATTACAATTAAACACTGAAACGGGATTCAAATGTTATTAATTTCCATATGTTAATTATTTTTATTTCTAATGCACTGACATCTGAATTTAATTTACTTTATTATATGAAAATCTGATAGCTCCAAAAAAATATAACAACCTTGTTAATTCCACACGTTTAAGAAAAAGACACAAATACAATAATAAAATAATAAAAAAATTACGGCTAATTGGACTTATATATAAAACTAAAGAGTAAAATAAAAATATATAAAAAATATATAAACAACATTAAACAATAAAAAACAAAAATTTAAATAATAGATTGTGTTTTCACTGGAAAACATTACGTATCTAATTCGTAATCAAAGTCAGTGGAGCTCTATCTTCGCTCACATTAATTATAATTTGTTCTGCTCTCTCACTGATTATGTGATCGGGTTTCCACATTTTGTTATATTCTTTTATTATATGATTCACAAATTTTTTCAAATTTTACGCAGAAAAAATAACTAGTGTCGGAGATTTCGGTAACAGTTTTATTACTCTCTCTAGTTCTTGAATAGAGTATAATTGACCAGGAAATGAAAATAAAAGAAATTATTTTTCCCAAACCTAAATTAAACGATCCTAATTTAATAACATTTAGAAACTACTTTTATAAAAATATCCTCATATTTTAGGCCTTAATGGAACACACTGATTAGCCTTTCACTGAAGGTAGTAATTTATTATCTGATAAATGTTCTTGTTTTCAACAACACATTTTTCAAGCTATAAATCCTTGTTTTCCTGACAAAAGAATATCTTTAAGCCGTATTTAATTACTGGCGTAAAAAGTTTTTTGCCAAATTTAGAGAACTTTACAATATCAATAGTCGAAATTTCTTCGTTTATATTCGAAAATATAAATCGATTGTGAGAAACGTAATAATCGAAGCAAAAAAAAAATTAAGGAAGCAAAAAACTTCAAAAGAATATATGGATCGACATTAATAACAAATCTAGTAGAAAAACGAATAAAAAAGACTAAATATTAAAACGGAATATAGATCTAGAGTATATTACTAAGCTGGTCTATGTTGCTAATCATTTAAATGATTCTTATTTGAATATAGCAACTGAAATTATAAGAAAGATAGGCCCATGTTAAAATGTAACTTCGTTAAAAAAGCAGAAATAAAATTGCAAGATATTACAAAAAATATTAAAAATACTAATTCTATTGGATTGGATCAAGTATTAATAAAAATAATTAAGAATTTTCCACTGAAACTTTTTGAGATCTTTTCTGACATTATAAGCTGTTCTTTTACCGAAGGTAGTTTTCCCGATGCTCTTAAAGATACTTTAATTATTGCCTCTGACAAGGGTGTAAATGAAAAAAGCCCACAAATTTTCGACCCATATCCCTTTTATCCGTATTCTCTCAAGTGATAGAAACAGTGGAAAAAATCGTTTGAATGAATAAGGGTGTTATTAATCGGTGAGTTCGAATTTCAAACTAAGATAATGTTTATCCGGTGTTAAATTATAAAAAAACGCTGTCACCGTTTTTTGTGGTCTAACCAAAAACTTAGATTGCAAAATTTTAATTTGGCACATCTCATAAATATACTAGCTAAAACGTTACTATCTACCTAGTTTCCCCTAAAAACCATCTCACTTCAGCTGAATAACAGAGTTACATCTCTGGAAATCAATTACCCATTATTTTTGAAGGTCATATAATTTCATATATTTGGGATACACAATAAATAGACTGCTTTATATTTGTTTTGTAACATTAGCTCATTGTGAAACTCTAACAATATGCGAGCTCCCATAATTATCTATTCCGTAATAAGCGCAACTAAACATTTTTCAGCTTCAACTGGAGATAACCAGAAAGAAGGTTTTTAATTTAGATAAAGCGTTGTATAACGCAGTTCTTTTAATATTAAACAGTTAGCTAGTAGGCAATTAAAAAAAGAACAGATGTTTTAACTTCCGCACCAAATTATTCCTTTGAGGAATTTTCCTAAATTCAGTTCCTAACTTTGCTTTTGTAATTAAGTTCATTTATTCTGAACAAAATTCAGAGTTAAGAAACTCTATTGAATTAATTGCAACATAATTTACATATTATTAGCCGATACAATTTTTTACGCAAATTTCTATCCGCTTTATTAGTTATTTGACATATTATAGATGTACCAACTCTTTATAAACCAACGAGAACGTAACTGATGAAACACGATTTTCTTTGAAAGGAGAATACCTTCCGGAGTATATTAATTGGTTTTCACTGCAACCCTCTGCGTAGAAGATGTATCCCCTCTAAAATTTTAAATAGAGAGGATGGTCAACTTTAATATCACTGGAAAGCTCTCTATACAACCGTGGGTTATTTTCGAATTAAAGTTATCTCTTCAAAATTAGTTATATTTTTAGTAATTAAGGTAAAGAGGTTTTCTTAAATTTAAGGCAATAGTTACCAATAACTTCCATACAATAATACCGGTTTTAGTCAGACCAATCTCATAGTAATGTACTCGAACGGGTAGGTTTTGTCTGGCTTTTTTTTAATAATTCTTGCAAAAAACGATAAGAAACAACTTACTATTTACTAGTCAATGAATCCGCCGACGAAATTATACATGTTACATCTTTCAATACAAAAGTATTAAAAATTGTAAACTAATTTCAAAAAAGAGTGGAATTGAATCAGTTGGTCAATAAAAAATAGCATGTTTTTAAGCCAATAAATATATAAAAAAGAGATAATATTTGTCCATATAATTTTAAAATAAAATAGAAAATTATCGGCATATGTCCACACTGCCGTGCACTTTCTACTTTATTCTAATATTATACTGACGAGAACTTACCTCTTTTTTTATATATTTGCTGGCTTAAGAAACATGTACCGCTCTCATAGGCAGATCGTTGATACGAAACATTGCTTGAACTGCGAAACCTCGTGGTTAATTTGGTTGCCGATGCCGAAGAATGAGACCTTTATATTTTGGGTAACATGTTCCATGTATCGAGTTTTGATATATTTCTATTTCAAGTTACAATCGCAACATCACTTGGTGGTTTTATACAACATTGATGGTTTATGTTGCTTTTGTGTTATTGAGTGATCTGTCAAGATGTCGCTATTAGTGTCTGGTTTGATGTTTTTCATTATAAAAACAGTTGATAGGACACGATTGCCAAATGTAGATTGTACCGGATGCAGTGGCCTGATGATTCCCATATGAAAACGAAACAGCGTTTGTTTTGGAGTGCTCCGCACTTTTTAACACCAGAGCAATGTTTACCAACAATGTCCAAACAGCCGAAAATTTTCTATGTTCTTTTAAAATTATACAGACAAAAAATTATCTCTTTATATATATATATATATATATATATATATATATATATATATATATATATATGTGAAATAAATGCGAAACAGTAAATGCAAACTTCTCTCCATCATATCCCTTCTGTGTTAGAGGTTGCACAGTTAGAATAAACTGTAATAAAACACAATTCATCCTATTCCACCACCATCGAGATGGTGGCCTACCTGTACCACCATACCGAGAAGAAAGTCAAAGCTTACACTCCCCGCCACAGTGATACGGCAGAGATACATGTTTCGTCTCTCACTAGACTCATCAGGGTACCGACATGCACCTGGCTGTGTAAAGGACAAATCGGAAGGAAGTATGCAACACTGAACGCGGCTTCGCCGACCTCTCGTCGGATGGCTTATATATAAGCTTTGACTTTCTTCTCGGTATGGTGGTACAGGTAGGCCACCATCTCGATGGTGGTGGAATAGGATGAATTGTGTTTTATTACAGTTTATTCTAACTGTGCAACCTCTAACACAGAAGGGATATGATGGAGAGAAGTTTGCATTTACTGTTTCGCATTTATTTCACTTACATACGGAGTTGCATATAGTTGTACGTTTGCTGAATGTGATTTCAGCACTACAACAGCATAATGTGGATATAACCACTGCTAATGCATCTCACACGGAGGAATCCGTGAAATCCGTATATATATATATATATATATATATATATATATATATATATATATATATATATATATATATATATATATATATATGTATATATATATGAATATATACAGTTGATCTAGAACCACCAAGCACAGAAGATGCCAAATAAAATTTTGGCGAAATGTCTGCAAACTTCTACAGAAAACCAAACGGAATCATATATATATATATATATATATATATATATATATATATATATATATATATATATATATATATATATGAATAGTTTGGTTATTCCGGGTTTCAATCCGTTCGTTCAAAAAATCGTTTTCACGACGTTTCGCCAAAATCTCATTTGGCGAAACGTCGTGAAAACGATTTTTTGAACGAACGGATTGAAACCCGGAATAACCAAACTATTCATTCTACCATCCGTGAAAATCTACGATATAACATATATATATATATATATATATATATATATATATATATATATATATATATATATATATATAAAATAGAATAAAATATTGGCGAAACGGATGTGAAAAATTGTCAATCTACATGATTCTCGTGTTAAAAAGTGCGGGGCACTCCAAAATATGGAAAAACTTCGTTTCCGACAGATGGCGACAGCGCTGTTTCGTCCTAATATGGGACTCGTCAGGCCACCGCATTCGGTACAAACCATCACCTCGCCTTTGCATCGTATAAAGCTGAATTTAAAATCAAAAAAACAGCAAACAAGACGACAAAGGCGACATCTCGATGGTCCACTTTATTTTAAATTACACGGACAAAAACTTATCTATTTATTTATTTACTTGTTTGGCTTTAAAACACGCTAAACGATGCTCTCATGGTGGGATCGTTTGGTACGACACGTGGCTTTGGCTGCTAAAATGAGCGGTAGGCTTGTTTGCCAGTACCGAAAAATGCGACCCCTATCCTTTGGGCAGCGCGTTTCGTGTACTCGATGTTACATATTTCTGTTTTATTTCACCGTCGCGCCACCATATGGCGGTTCTTTTACAAACTTTGTTAATCTGTGTGGTTCTTGTGTTATCAAGTGGACCATCGAGATGTCGCCTTTGTCGTCTTGTTTGCTGTTTTTTGATTTTAAACTCAGCTTTATGGGATGCAAAGGCGAGATGATGGTTTGTACCGAATGCGATGGCCTGACGAGTCCCATATTAGGACGAAACAGCGCTGTCGCCATATGTCGGACCCGAAGTTTTTCCATATTTTGGAGTGTTCCGCACTTTTTAACACGAGAATCATGTAGACTGACAAATTTTCACATCCGCTTCGCCAATATTTTATTCTATTTTATTTTAAATTACATGGACAAAAACTTATCTATTTATTTATATATATATATATATATATATATATATATATATATATATATATATATATATTCTTGATTCTTGAACCATAGATAATATCATTTTTCTTTATTTTGTCTTTTCTTGGGTTTAGGTTCTATATTTAATAAATGCACAAAACGATTGAGCTATATATATATATATATATATAATATATATATATATATATATATATATATATATATATATATATATATATATATATATATATATATATATAGCTCATAGTCATGGTCAAGAACAAGGCCATATTTGGATCTAGAATATTTATGTCCCCCCATTTCGAGGATAAAAAATATGGGTTCCCATTTAAAAAATCAACTTGACCTAAAAACGACCTTGAAGTTCGTGTTCAGGGTCAAAGTCAACGTCATCATTAGATACCCTTCTTCAAACCCTACAAATTTCATTTGAAAAGTTCCTTTTTCTGAGATATTCGCATGGGGTTTTAAAACACCCTGTATATATATATATATATATATATATATATATATATATATATATATATATATATATAAGCAATATCACCATGCTCAAAATAAAAAAAAATATTGGGTAAAAGAAAGACTTTATCCCCCTCATAAGCCGAAATATTTATTTTGATTCAAAAAGAAAATAAATGTGATTTAGTTCGTTTTGTTTCTTTTTTTTGATAATATTTTATATGGTATTTACTACCTCCACAGGCAAAAAAGAAAATCTTTTTGACGAAAATAAAGTTTTAAAGGCAATATAATGGGCCCACATAAAACCACTGTGTTGTAAACCTCCCGGTAATGCCACCGAAACTTTTTAATATCGGATACAAATTTTATATTTTTACATTGTAAAAGCGAAAAGGCTGATATTATTTACAACCAAGGCAATATCGCTGTGAGTGGCATATCAAATAAATGTATTAAAATAAAGTAATTTATTTTGGAGGACCCTAAATTAAAGTCAAGGCTTTCGTGGAATTAGATATACGTTCAATTTTGAGAATGTGCCTTTGATCTACCTCAGCTGGAAACTGACAACTAATTTCAAGATTTTTATGAATTTATATTTATTTTTTATCTCAAATATTTACTTGAATTTTTTTTTTGTTATTTAGAACTTGGCTGTTCTAAATATATGTTGACAACTAAAAACTTTTTAATTTTCAACCAATAAACCCATCATGGAAATATTTTTGCTGGATCCCCTCTTCGTAATAATTATAAACAAAAAATAATTTTTCTAACCGACTTCTAAAAAAAGGAAGTTCTAAATTCGACTGATATGTATATTTTTTTAATGCATGTAAGTCGATTACTCCAGAACGGAGGTACCGGTTTGAATGAAATTTTTTGCATTATGTTCAGATAATTGCTACGGTAATTTTGTGTTATTTCGGCCGAAATTGATTCAGTAAAATCCAAGATTAAAATTAAAAATAAATTTTGGCCGATTTTCTTCAAAATTAACAAATCCAACATGATGGATCCAATTCTGTTCAAAAATTGGTACTGCAGGGTTTCTGAGAATGTAAATAATGAATTTAAAAAAAAATCAACATGACAGATGCATTATGAAGGTCTAAAAATTTTATATTTCCGGATTATTTATAAAATTGGTACTCGGTGGTTTTCAAGGGTGTAAATTAACATTAGATTAAAACTTTAAACTTATTTTTTGAAATTCAATATGGCGGATTGAAAAGAGTGGGTTGAAAATTTCACGTTATTCACATTTTTTCGAAACTGGTATTAATGGGTTTTCGGAATCATAGGTTACGGATCTGGAATTCATTTTTAATAATTTAATATGGTAGATACAATAAAGAGGACTAAAAATTTTACATTTTTCCGATTTTGTCTAAATGTGAAGGGTGTTGATGGAGTGTATATTACGAATCTTAAATTAATTTCGTCAAGTTCAATGTGCAAGATAAAATATATCGGACTAAAAAATTTACGTCTTAAGTTCTTTCAATATCGGTTTTGGGGGGTTTTGGAGACCGGTACGAATACAAAATTAATATCTGAAAATTCAAGGTAGCTGATTTATTACAGCAGAGTAAATATTTGTTGGTACAATTTCATTTAAAACCGGTATTTGGAGAACTTTTAGAATTGAAGATTTTTTTGTTGTTTAATTATTGAGGTTTACAACTCAACTCAAAACTAAAAATCGAATAATAAAATTTTTATAAAATATTAAACCGACTGCTAAAAAAATGCTAAAAAGTGAAAAATACCATATCAATTTTAAATGAAATTGAAACTTTTGAAGTCGGCGTCAAATAATTACTAAATGGCTCAAATAACTACTAACACCAGATACATACAGTGTTTTTCAATCTTCTTATGTAAATCTCATTTTGTCAGATATTAACATTGATGGATTAATTCTTAGTTAAAAGTGTCTTTGTGTAGTTTGTAGATATTTTCTATGAATTTAACATAGCCTTAAAAAAATTCCTGCGTAAGGTAAATGTATAATTATTAAATTAGTTTCAGAATAAAACAGTTTATAATTTATTTTTTTAGTTTTTAGTGCATTTTTAATCCAGGTATACTTTTTTTGAAAAAATAAATTATGTCATTCTTTTTATCTGCAATTGGTCTTTAAAATGAGTAATCCTAATAATGAAAAGAGACCTAGTTTATTTTTTTTAACCGACTTCTAAAAGAAGGAGGTTCTCAATTCGTCGACTATGTATTTTTTTTTATGTATGTACATCGATTACTCCGGAACGGCAGCACCGATTTGAATGAAATTTTTTACGTTATGTTCAAGAACTTGCTGCGGTGGTCCCATATTTTTTTTACGAAATTGGTGCAGTAATATCCAAGATGGCGCTGACAATATGGTGACCAAAAAAATTAATTTTGTCCGAATTTTTCAAAAACTGATATTGGAGTCGTACACAACGAATCTGAAATTATTTTAAAAAAATTCAATATGGCGGATCCAATATAGCGAACAAAAAAATTTAATTTTTTCCGATTTTCTCCAAAATTGGTGTGAGGGAGTTTTCGAGGTCGCATATCACGAATCCAAAATATTTTTTTTAAATTCAATATGGCGGATGCAATATGATGGACAAAAAAAAACAGTTTTGTCCGATTTTCTCCAAAAATTGGTACGAGAGAGTTTTCGGGATTGCACATAAGGATTCTGAAATTATTTTTAAAAAATTCAATATGGCGGATCCAATATAGCGGACGAAAAACGCAATTTTGTCCAATTTTCTCCAAAACTGGTATGGGGAGTTTTCGGGGTCGCACATAACGAATCTGAAATTATTTTTAAAAAATTCAATATGGCGTATCCAATATGGCGGATAAAAAATTAATTTTGTCCGATTTTTTCAAAATTGGTTTGGAGGAGTTTTTGAGATCGCACATTACGAATCTAAATTTATTTAAAAAAATAAATATGACGGATCCAAGATGGCGGATTAAAGATTTTACATATCTCGATTTTGTCCAAAATCAGTAATGGAGGATTTTTGTTAGTGTTAATTACGAATCTGCCGGATTCAATATGGCGTTCTAAAAATTTAACATTTTTCAATCTTGTCCAAAATTGAGAAAAGGGGTTCTTGAGGGTATAAATTATGAATATAAAACTATTTTTTCAGAATTCAGATTTGGTATTAGGCGATTTTCGGGGTTGTGTATTACGAATATAAAGTTAATATTTTACAACTATTAGGTTGATAAAATACAATATGACAGAGTGAAAATTTTACATTTTCCGATTTTGTCTAAAATTGATATTGCTGGGTTCTTGGGGCGTATACAAACTCAATATGCAGTATAAAATATATCGGGCTAAGAAATTTACGTCTCCAGTTCTTTAGATATCGATATTGGAAGGTTTTGGGGCCTATATTACCAATCTAAAATTAATTTGAAATTTAAGACAGTGGATTTACTATGACAGACTAAATATTTTTTTCACACAATTTCACTGCTATTTGGAGAACTCTAAGAATCAAAAAATTTTTGTGGTTCATTTTAGGGTGATTTACAACTTCAGATAAAATGAGTATTTTTTTGCTACCTTGGAGTCATTGCGAGGTACACTAATCTCGATTAGCACTTAGTTCAAATAATTTGTGGATATCAAAGTGAATTTAAAACTAAAAATCGAAAAATAAAATTTTTATAAAAAAATTCAATCGACTTCTAAAAGTGCTCTAAAAAGTGAAAAATAACTATAAATTTTTATATGAAATAGAAATTTTTGAAATCGTGCCAAATTATTTCTAAATGAAATAAATCACTACTAATATATAGAAATGGTAAAAAAACAATTACAAATAAAGGATTTTTAATCTGTTTATGCAAATCACATTTTGTCAGGTATTAGTTTAGCGCCAACTTCAAAAATTTCAATTTCATATAAGAATTTATAGTTATTTTTCACTTTTTAGAGCACTTTTAGGAGTCGATTTAATTTTTTTTATAAAAATTTTATTATCTTCCAATTGCTATTGCAAACCTACCTGAAAAATATTTTAGCGGGACCCCCTTGTCGGCATTCTTTACAACATGTTGAAAACTTCATCAAATACATCAGTATTATCAAAAGTTATATCTAAACAAAATTCACATCGAGTTGATAACCTCCTTTGAGCGAAATCGTTTAAAAGTACATACGGGTCGGACTCTTCCTCCTCCTTTTGAAATATAATGATATATAATATTAGTTTTGTTCGACGAACAATACACCCTGACCCAGTATTTACAACCTGTACAACCGGCAGGGGAAAGCGCTTTGATGTAAATAATAAAGTTTTAAAAGGCTCATAACCCGCCAACATAAAACCACTGCGCTGTAAACCTTTCGGTAATATCACCGAAACTTTTTAATACCGTGGACACATTTTACATTTTTGCATTGTAAAAGCCCAAAGTGCTAAAAGTTAATATTTTTGATCACCAGGGCGAAATTCTGTAACTGGAATGCTCAGTTAATTTGTGTGAAACCGATAATATTTTTTCACAACCAACTAGGAAACCTGATAAATTTCTTTAATTTTCGAAAAATCAAAATTTCAGTAAAAAATAAAAAAGATCTAGTCCGAAAGAACAATGCGTTTGTGATTTTCAAAATTACGTTTTTTAGTAGTTATTTTATAACATTAATATATATTCTGCTGTTTTATTTTTTTTATCGTATTTATGTCAGTTTATTCTGTTTTTTAAGTGTTGACTTGTTTGTCCTATGTATTCACAATTGCAATCTTTTCGTGGGATACTGTAAACACGTGTGTTTTTTTTCTTTTTTGGTATTTCAGATTTTAGTTTGCTATAGCATCTTTTAGGAGGTTGTGACCCCTCTGGCTGACAGTTACGTTACATTTCTTAAAAGCATTTTGGAATTATTCGGAGAGTGTGGGGATATATGGAAGTGATACGTATTTTCCGTTTTTCTGTTTTGTTGAAAGTTTTCGTTATAAAATATATGGATTCTTTTTTTAAAAATATTGTTTATAGCAATTCATTTTTAAAGCTATCCCGAAAATCTAATAAACAATATTTTTAAAAAAAGAATCCATAAATTTTATAACGAAAACTCTCCAGATACTAATATAAAACAGAAAAACGAAGTCAGAAGGGTCATAACCTCCTAAAAAAATGCTATAGCAAACTAAAATCTGAAATACCGTAAGATAAAAAAAACACATATGGTTTACAGTACACCATGCAAAGATGGCATTGGTGAATATATAGAACAAACAAGCCAACACTTAAAAAACAGAATAAATGGACATAAATACGAAAAAAATCGGCGTTAATCACGCATAACATAAAAAAACCACCATTCCTTTGATTTTAAAAGAGTTAAAATTTTAAAAACTGAAAACCACACAAAAAAAGAGAAATTCTGAAAATGATAGCGATATAAGAAAAGTAAACATGCAGTAAACGCTAAGGCAGATACCAACCAACTTAGCAGAACATATAACAATATTATAAAATGACTACTAAAAAACCTAATTTCACAATCAAAAACGCACTGCACTTTCGGACTTAAATCTTCAATAGCCAGAACAATTTTTATTGCCTTATAAAAAAATCCCATCTGGTTGTTTCAGTATTACTCTAACTTCAAGATGACGCACGTGGTCACTTTTATACTGTTATTTTATGAAAATTAATTTCTTCATGTAACACAATATTAAATTTAATTAGTGTGTACACAGTGTGCCGTTTTGATCGTGAATTTTTGTTCAAGGTAAATATACAACATGTTCTAAATAATTTAAATTATATCTAAAAATGCTCTATTATTTTTAGCATTCTGTATATTCTGACCACCGACTGCGGTGGCCTGACGAGTCCCACATTAGGACGAAACAGCGCTGTCGCCATCTGTCGGACCCGGAGTCTTTCCATACTTTGGAATGCTCCGCACTTTTTAACATGAGAATAGTACAGATTGACACATTTCAGGTCCGCTATGCCAAAGATTTTATTTTTTCTGTTTTTTTTTTATATTACACGGACAAGAACTTTATTTATTTATTATATATATATATATATATATATATATATATATATATATATATATATATATATATATATATATTGTTGCGTAGTGTTTCACGGATGGGAACATGTGATTCAGTATTAATCCGGGAATACATCCGTTCGTTGGTTTGGTTTCTTGTGGAAATTTGCAGACGTTTCGCCAAAATCCCATTTGGCATCTTCTGTGCTTGGTGGTTGTAGATCAACTGTTGATCTACAACCACCAAGCACAGAAGATGCCAAATGGGATTTTGGCGAAACGTCTGCAAATTTCTACAAGAAACCAAACCAACGAACGGATGTATTCCCGGATTAATACTGAATCATATATATATATATATATATATATATATATATATATATATATATATATATATATATTAAAAATAAACAAATTCACGGTCTATATATTTGAAAAAGTTGTTTTATTCTCCTTACGACCGTTAAGAAAGGGGACAGACAGTATATTCTCTGTGAATTCCACTCTGGTTCTCTCTCCATACTAGTTTCGACCACCTAATGGTCTCATCAGTGGAGCTGTAACGAGCCGAGAGTAAAATGCACAGGAAACAAATGTCTACTTAAAATCCCCATATCGTAAAATATCGGCAGGATATTACCTGCAGAACTTGATGCCGGACTGCTATCTTAAACAGTACAAACGAACATCTGAATATACCCCGGAGCGGTAGGAAATTTCCTACCGCTCCGGGGTATATTCAGATGTTCGTTTGTACTGTTTAAGATAGCAGTCCGGCATCAAGTTCTGCAGGTAATATCCTGCCGATATTTTACGATATGGGGATTTTAAGTAGACATTTGTTTCCTGTGCATTTTACTCTCGGCTCGTTACAGCTCCACTGATGAGACCATTAGGTGGTCGAAACTAGTATGGAGAGAGAACCAGAGTGGAATTCACAGAGAATATACTGTCTGTCCCCTTTCTTAACGGTCGTAAGGAGAATAAAACAACTTTTTCATATATATATATATATATATATATATATATATATATATATATATATATATACAGTTCGCGAAGAAGTCCGCAACAAATTGAAAGTTTCTGTTTTTTTAGTTTTTAAAAATGATTTTTGTAGTGTATTTTTACTTTATTAAAAACCAAAAAAGTTACTAACCTGAAATATTTGACAGATTTTATTTTATTCAATATGCAAATGTCATTAAAAATGTCGAACGTGTGAAAATGTCATTATATTGAATATAAATATAGTCAAAAGGCAATCGAAATTATTTCGCAAGACAGCTTGGCTAACTATGTATCCTGGTATTATTTAGATCAATTAACTCTAATAAAGATCTTTTAACCAAAATTTTCCGTTGGCATCTTAAAAAATTCAATATTTTTTTTTATTGTTCTTTTAGTTCCTACTAGGACTAAGGTTTTAATAAAATTTTCATTTGGAACTTAAGATAATATTCTACGATGAACCAAGTATGTGCATGTGTACAAAATGTCAGCTTGATCAAATAAAATCGGAGGTGAGTTAAAAATTCTATTACAAGATTTGATTATTAGTCGAGAGTTGTAAAACTAAATAAAATCGTTTAGTCTTACAAAGAGAAATTTCTATTTCAATTAAAGAAATTTTGAAATATTTAAAAATTTCTTTAATAGGAATGGTTACTTCAAACATTGAAAATAAGACGAAAAAAGAACAAACAATATATTTTTTGTAAAAATTTTTCCTATACCGCTTTTTCTTTTTTTGTCTCGATTTTATTATTTTTTTAGAGACAAACTTCCCGCAAGCCTACAAGATACCCATTAGAAATATCTAGAAATGTTTCTCCCGCTACCGAAATTAATTTTCCAGAAAAGAAAAGTATTTTTCTCCTTTGGTTCGGTTTATTTACTCCCATTTCCTTGCTATACGCAAGTTTTTCGCTTTCGACTGATTTTTTAAAGATATACCCGATCTAAATTACTTTGAATAATTGTAGATGCGCCAAATATATTTTTGATATATGATCTGTTAAATACGAGGTTATCAAACTAAAAATTTATAAAAACCTCGAGGACAAATAAGTAAAGAATATTTCCAATGGTACAATTATGGTGGGTAATTATTTTAAAAGAAATCTTTTTGATTAATTTTTCGTTTTACATAGAGCGTTGTATCTGAGTAAAATTCGTTAAATTACAGTAACATATACGCCCGAATTTGACACTGAAAACTGGACTGCTCGTATAAATAATTTTTCACCCCTCCCCCCCCCCCCTGGCCGGTCGCCATTGCTTGCAAATATTTGTATGGCAGCATTGTATTTCCTGCTACTTTCTTGTATTCGCATGAATGTGTCTTTAATAAATGTCAATTCTATTATTCTAAATAACAGGTGTAGACAATAACTATTTCCTTCTGTAGTATATTTAAAACAATAAATATATCTTCCTTATTTTAGGTGACAGGTTAATTGAGAATATTGAATAAAAAAGACCGGGAAAATTAAGTGTTTCTGTGAAACAATATATTTAATTTGAATTTTTCAGTTTTAAATTTTCTCGAATTATAATTTTTCTGTTTAAAGCAATTGCTTTAAAGTTAATTTTATGAACAGCCTATATTTTCTAATATCTATATCTTGTATGTGGCAGTCTAGAAACTTTTCAAATCATCTAGAATATGAGATGATCCCGCAATTATGGACCGTTATTATTTTCGACCTCTTTTGTGTAAATTTTATTTTGGTTTTCTAAAACAAAAATAGACTAATGTTTTGTCCGCTACATTTAACTGAATATCGACACTATGCATAATTTAAAATGCATACAACAGAATATTGCAGTTCATTTTTCCGCACGAAAAGAGAAAAAAGGCAAAAGAAATTTGCATACAAATAATGTTTAATGTTTTTCGGAAACAAAATTCAAAAGTTGTTGAATCGAGTTGATTTTGTCTGATGATAATTTTAATTTTTACGTAAGCTCAAAAATAATGTTACAAGAAAAAAGTTTATAAGAGAGTGAAATGGAGAAGGAATTTCGTTGAAATAAGATGAAAAAAGCAGATGGTTCAAAAAAGACACAAAAATGTCCACTAATAATTTATAAGCGACGAATAAAATGAGATTACCAATTCGATATACCGGGTGTCAACGAATCTATTAGACAAGTCATAATTTCTAGAGTATTATGTGTATCAAAATGAGAATTGGTACAGGTAAATGGTATGTGAAGGGGAGAGTTTTCGCATATTTTCCACTTTCCGGCCACTTCCGGTTTCACCGGAAATGGCCCCGGTTTTGAATTTTTAAATGGAACACCCCATATATTTTAACATTTTTGGATTTCTGAGACAATTCTAGATCAGAATGTGACATTTTAAAAACTTTTTACGTCTACTTCATTTTTCTAGAGCCACTTTTAAAATTGCATCTAGGTGGCCATGATCGGACGCAAACTAATCTAAGGGCCTTAGGTGATGTCAAAAAAATACAATCGCAAGGTTTTAGTTACTAGTATGAAAGACAGGAATAAGACAAGTTGACAAAATTACGTTTTCATTTCTAACTATTAATTTTCAAATGGCGACCCCCTTTTGACAACTACTTTTCGAAAAAAGCATTCTTTGACGAATCTAACGCTACTAATTTATTTGCGATTGAATTAGACATAAGAACAGAAATTAAATATTATTAAGCAAAATACTGGATAATTTATTTACTTATGACAAGTGCGCCATGGACAGCCATGATGCATAATAATTTGCAACTGTTTTTATCAAGTCTTCTTTGGAAAACAAAGCACTCACTTAAGTAGATAATGACAGTGACATACGCTCTAAGAACAGCCGTAAAAGTTTCTTAATTTTCGTTAAGTTTAGTTTAAATTTTCGTTAAAATAATGTATACTCAAAGTGAAAAAGTGGATATGTTATTAATATTTGGAGAGTGTCATAGAAATTCAAGGAATGCTGCCGAGTTGTATGCTTATAGATATCCGAATCGGCAACATCCAGCCCATCAGTATTTTCCGTATGTCGAGACTCGTTTTAGGCAAATAGGAAATCAAGAGGCGGAACAGAGGTTTATCATAAATGAAGAGACTGAGATTAACGTACTTGCTATGGTTGAGGTTGATAAAACAGTTTCGTTAAGAAAAATTAGTCAAGAACTGCAGATAAGTTATGAATCAGCAAGAAAAATACTGAAAAAGCATGAATATCGAGCATTTAAATATCAGTTACATCAACATTTGTATACTGAGGATGGCGATGGACGGGTAATGTTTTGTGATTGGCTGCTTCAAAATCATAGAGTTAACCCAAATTTTATCGATTTTATTCTATTTTCCGACGAATCCCGATTTACAAATAATGGTATGTTCAATAAGCAAAATACTCGGTACTGGGCCCAACAAAATCAACATGAAATGAGAGAGGGCAATTTTCAGGAGAGATTTGGCGTCAATGTCCGGGATGGTATCGTTGGAAACAGAATAATTGGGCCAATATTGTTTCAAGGTCAGTTAACAGGGGTTAAATACTTAGGTTTTCTTGAAAATGAAATCGAAAATCATCTCAGTGATATACCTTTAGCAGTTTTACGGCGAATTTACTTTCAACAAGATGGAGCACCGCCTCACAATACTAGAGAAGTTCTTAATTATTTAATAGAGCATTTTAATAATCGAATTATTGCAACCAATGGTCCGGTACGGTGGCCAGCCCGCTCACCGGATCTTACTGTGCTCGATTTCTTTGTCTGGGGATATGTTAAAGAAAGGGTTTACTATGGAGCAGCCCCAGCTACTCTTGAAATATTAGAAGAAAGAATTTTTACGGGCATTTAGAAGTATAACGCCCCAAATGCTACAAAACGTGTTGAGAGAAACAATTGAACGAGCTGAAATGTGTCGTGAAAAAGAAGGAATGCACTTTGAACATTTACTACACTAAACATTTTAACAAATTCAGCTACTGTACTTTCAAATATTTTAAGTGCGTCGTCTAAGTTATTAGTTTATTTTGTTAGTTTTTTGTTAATTTTGTTAAGTTTTTAATCCAATTCCTGTCTTTCATACTAGTCACTAAAACTTTGCGATTGTATTTTTTTGACATCACCTAAGGCCCTTAGATTAGTTTGCGTCCAATCATGGCCACCTAGATGCAATTTTAAAAGTGGCTCTAGAAAAATGAAGTAGACGTAAAAAGTTTTTAAAATGTCACATTCTGATCTAGAATTGTCTCAGAAATCCAAAGATGTTAAAATATACAGGGTGTTATATTTAAGAATTCAAAACCGGGGCCATTTCCGGTGAAACCGGAAGTGACCGGAAAGTGGAAAATATGCAAAAACTCTCCTCTTCACATAACATTTACCCGTACCAGTTCTCATTTTGATACACATAATACTCTAGAAATTATGACTTGTCTAATAGATTCGTTGACACCCGGTATATATATATATATATCTATATATATATATATATATATATATATATATATATATATATATATATATATATGTATCGTTGTAATTATTGTAATTGTAATTTGTTTTATTGACCGAAAAGTAAATTGTGACGTCAAAATGAAAACGTGTTGTATGTCTTGTTAATTGGAATGTATTTTGTAGAGGAAGTCTGACGTAAACCTTTTAACGGAAGATTGTTTTAACTCTTGCTCTTTTGCCATTGTAGAATTTCTTGAAAAAAACATGAACCGTGTCGAAACGTCGAGTATATGATTTAGACAAAAATTATCTTTTCTTAAAAAGAACCTTATTTCAAGAAAAAACAGACAATATACAAGAAAAAGGGTTCAGAAAATAAAATTAACTACTATATTGATCCATTATTCTTTAGTTGTCGATCGATCCCTCACAGTTCAATATTTTCAGTTAGATACAATTTAGTCACATCATAATATGTAATCCTAGTTCATAGTGTAACATGTCTGCTACTATTGAACAAAACCTGGCTATTTTTACATATTCATTTTGGTAGGTTTTTTCTTTATTTTTGATAAATAGATTTAAGGAGGGTATTTTCTCTTTTGTAGAAGTCCTAATGATTAGAAAAAATGTTTTTATATATATAATATATATATATATATATATATATAATATATTATATATATAATATATACTATATAGTATATATATATATATATATATAATCTTCAAAAATAAATCAGGGTGAAACATCACATTTCCGTCAGTTTATGTATACGAGAACAATACATTTTAAAAATATTTTTAATATGAAATGTGTAGGTCTATGGAGAGTATATTTTAAAATTATTTTGAAATATACATAGGGGCTGAAAAAATTCAAGGCAAAGTCAAAATTTAAATGAAATGCCCTGTATATTTTTATCTATTTTGATAACGCGGGCCCAATAAAGTTTAAGTTACTGTTATGTTTCATATACCTAAGACAAGCCGTTCTTGAGATATGCCTGCCTTTCCTATTCAAGCTAGATATTTATAATGTATTGGTTTTTTACTAAATAATTATAAAATATTTCTCGAAAATTATACAGGGTTGACAAAAACTTGCGTTTGACTTATATTATCATTAAAACGAAATCATTTACTTTTTTTAAATAGAACACCCTCTATTTCGAATCTTTAAATTCTTAATATTCTTACTTAAATCTGTACTTGTAAGTAAAATTAAATTTCACACTTATAAATAAATATTTGTATTACTGATCGCAGTCATAAACTAGTATGAATTTCTTCCAAGTAACGACCAACAAAATCAAATTGTTAAATACTATGTTATAAAATGGAACTGAATTTTGCATAAATGATACGCTCCTATATAAATAAAAATTCTCCAGTTATTGGCTTTTGTCCTTCTCCTAATATAAACGTAAATTTAATGTTTTCTGAGGACTACACTTTACGCTCTAAAGCGATAAAATAAAAAAAATTCTCGCTAAAAATTCGAATTTGACCTACATTAAGACTAAATCAATAAAGGATTGCTAAGTTTCTAGAACAAAAACAATTCAGAAGCTTAATTTAAAAAATAAATCATAACAAATATTTTCACAAAAAAATATTAATTTCTACACAAAAAATATCTTATCAGTACTGTTTTAAACGATGCAAGTGATTTCTATTTACTTCCGTTTCTTTTTAGCCGTCGGATAATTAATAACACAACTCATTATATTTAAATTATACTAACCACGTTTACCAATATTGAAATTCTACAATGACCGCTAACATGAACACGGTATGGAAAATGCAGATTAAATTAAGTGGAAAGTTGTATTCACCATTTAATCATTTTCAGTCGCATATGCAGTTTAATTTATTTTCGACATATTCAAAGCTTTGATTACTCTGGAATATTTTAAAAAGCAAAATCGTATTTAATTTAATTTTTTGTATATGTAACGTGAAAATATAGTAGCCAATAATTCCATATAATATTCATACGACGCAAGTTTACAAGAACATATTATTTTACAGATGAAAACATCTTATAACTAAATTTATTTTAAAAGTTTGAATGGTTCTTGTTATCACGATTTATGCGACGATGCTTGCGAGAGAATGATCATAGTGCTATAAACTACCTATAATATTTTTATTGAATCTGGGCGTACGTGTCATAAATGGATGCTGGAAAGAGATAAAATTTGAAAATTTTTTCTCGTCTCGCTGCATTTTTATGATCGGTGATATACTGTCAAATTAGTGAGATTGCATTTAATTAACCTAAAAACTGAAAAGGATAGACGAACGAATATTGACAATATTAGCCCTTTTCCAACATAGCTCGAGACAAGACACAAAATTTATTTTGATAAATGCCAGAAAATTGCCAGCAGAAAATAATGATTAGCGAACGCATTGAAATTAAAAAGAACGGCACTCTGACAAGACAGTGACATAATTATTCAGCATTTACAACAAACTCAATAAATATATATATATATATATATATATATATATATATATTATATAATATAGTATTATATATATATATATATATATATATATATATAATTTTAATTTATTTTTTTTTCTAGGAAATTATGGTCCGTTGAAAATTAAATGAAAATATAATGATGGTGTTGTTCTTTCTATATTTGACATTTTCAAAACATTAACGTTCCGGTAGTTTTTTACCTTCGTCAGAATGTAAGGGTGAGTCAACGATTGGATGAAGTAGGTTTGTGCCTTTTCGGTAAAATTAACAAAGAAACTATTTTTATTGTTTGATACAGTTTATTTTTACGCAGATTTTAAAAATATTTAGGACTCTACAGGGTGACCCCAAAAAACTAGGACAGCATAAAGTTGTATTTTTTTAAATAGAACACCCTATATACGAATCGTATTTTCGATTTAGCTTATATTTTAAATCTTTTTTATTAAGGGGTTTACTAAAACAAAACTTATATTTTCTGAGATATTAAGTTTAAAGAAAAAAAGTTCACATTTTTCACATTTTCAAGCATCAATTCAATCCTAAATAACGTTTTCAATTTTGTGACAAATATATTCAAATTTAGAATTTAGCAAGGCCAAGGACAAGTTAACATAATTTTTACCTAATATTTGCAATAAAAGCTACAGGGTGTTGAACACATCGGCTCAAATTTGAACAAGTTTAAATGAATAAATATCTTTTTTTTAAATGGTACACCCTGTATATTTTCATGTTATTTAATAGAGTAATAAAAACCCTAAAAGTTTTGTTCAATATATCCTATACCTATTTATAATAGTTTTTGAGATATTTCAGTTTTTCTTATTTTCCATACTTTTTTACAGAACTAGTCTTCATTATCTTAGTAGCCATGGCAAAAACAATGTAAAAGAACATTTTTCTGGTTGTCAAATTTATAACCGCAATCGCTTCTTTTGGTTTTTATGTAGTGTAGTTTGGTTTTTCTTGCATTCACCTTATATTATAAAATGAATTTTCCAAAGAATGAGTTAATAGATAGAATTTACAAAAGGAAGTATCCTGATCGACGCCAGCCTAATACCCATACTTTTCAAAACTTAATGCAAAGATTTGATTCTTCTGGTACTGTTGATTATCCAAAACGTAAAGTGGTCAACAAACCAGTAACTAATGAAGAAAAAGAACTACAAGTATTGTTAAATGTTCAGGAAAATCCTTATATTGGTAGCCGTCAGTTAGCAGCATTATGTGAAACATCACAATCCACAGTTAATCGTACTACCAAGAAATATAGGTATCATCCATATCACATGGAATTACACCAAGAATTGCATGGACAGGATTTTGAAAGTCGTGTAAACTTTTGTCGTACAATAAATGCGGAGATTCAATTAAATCCAAATTTATTATGCAAGGTAATGTTTAGTGATTAAGCTACTTTTAGAAGTAACGGTGCCGTAAATAGACGTAACATGCATTATTATGCCACAGAAAACCCATTTTGGATTAGAAAGGTGCAACATAAAAACCACTGGTCATTAAATGTTTGGTGTGGTATTCATCATAATCGAATTATTGGACCCCACTTTTTTAATGAACCACTAAATGGCCATAGTTACCTGAACTTTCTACAAGAAGAACTACCCCAACTGCTTCAAGGTCTCGATAGGGATGAGCTCGACAGTATGTGGTTCCAGCACGATGGTGCGCCTCCACATTACCATCGTGAAGTTCGTGCGTTTTTCAATCAACGATATCCGCAAAAATGGATTGGACGTGGGGGTTTCATTGAGTGGCCACCAAGGTCTTGCGACATCACCCCATTAGATTTCTTCCTATGGGGTTATATTAAAAATAAGGTGTATGTTAATCCACCAACAACAGTGGAAGATATGCGAAACAGGACTAGGGATACCTGTAGAACAATAACGCCACTAATTTTGTCCAGGGTCCGAGAAAATCTGCAAAAAAGACTAAATTTGTGCATTGCACAAGAGGGTCGTTTATTTCTGTAAAAAAGTATGGAAAATAAGAAAAACTGAAATATCTCGAAAACTATTATAAATAGGTATAGGATATATTGAACAAAACTTTTAGGGTTTTTATTACTCTATTAAATAACATGAAAATATACAGGGTGTACCATTTAAAAAAATATATATTTATTCATTTAAACTTGTTCAAATTTGAGCCGATGTGTTCAACACCCTGTAGCTTTTATTGCAAATATTAGGTAAAAATTATGTTAACTTGTCCTTGGCCTTGCTAAATTCCAAATTTGAATATATTTGTCACAAAATTGAAAAACGTTATTTAGGATTGAATTGATGCTTGAAAATGTGACTTTTTTTCTTTAAACTTAAATATCTCAGAAACTATAAAGTTTTGTTATAGTAAACCCTTAATAAAAAAAGATTTAAAATTATAAGCTAAATCGAAAATTACGATTCGTATATAGGGTGTTCTATTTAAAAAAATACAACTTTATGCTGTCCTAGTTTTTTGGCTCACCCTGTAGAGTCCTAAATATTTTTAAAATCTGCGTAAAAATAAACTGTATCAAACAATAAATATAGTTTCTTTGTTAATTTCACCGAAAAGGCTCAAATCTACTTCATCCAATCGTTGACTCACCCAGCTGTAGCTTGAATAATGACTCACGTGTATAAATTAATTTTAAAATTATATTCTATTAATAGTAGGGGAGCCCAAGAGGCTAAATGAGTAGTTACTCGAGCGTTGTCGTGATCTATTGGATTGTGAAGATTAGATGCTAAATAGAAAAAAAAGTTTATATGATGTATGCCCCAATACTGGTGGGGGAAGCGAGTATAAATTTTCACAAATGTAAAAGAAATCAGTCACAAAGACATACTCAAGCGCGTCAGATAGTAACAATGTATACGCACAACCTGTTTCTGGTAACGGAGCGATGTTAATCTGACGGCTTGCTAGATGAGGGTGGCCACACGAAGGGGTGGAAAAAATTAAAAAAAAAAGTTATTCGAGCGCGTGAGATATTCAGGGAGAATGTTAAGTGAACCCTTAAAGATGTCATATTAGAAAGACTGACTATTTTGACGCAACTAGAACTCATAGCCGATTTTTGAAAGTGTAAAAAAACCTGACCTTGAAATACTCGAGCACGTCAGATTTATATACAGTCGGTTCAGCATGATGTCCTTATCGTGTAGACGTATAATCTGACAATTGTGTGGAGGATTTTTTTAAATCTGACAGTTTAATTTTTTTTTATTACTGAACGGAATAATATCAATAAACAGCAAAGTACAATTTTATCATGTATTTATGAGAAGAAAGTTTAATGAAAAAAAAAATCAGAAGACCTTTAATCTTCATCATCATCAGTGGAATCGTCTTCAGATTGGGAGTTCGAATCACTTTGGTCATTTTCATTTACATCTTGCGTATCTGTAATCAGAAATGGTTATGATATTTAACAATATTTAATTTATTTCATGATATTATTAACATAATGTCAGGTGTTATGACAATATCCTCATATGCTTCTGAGAGTTGATTTCCAAGGAACCAAGTCATCTCCAACTTTCCATCCACATTTTTACACCCGAAATTTGTTAGTGACATCTCAGTGGCGATATTATCTGAGAAATGTGTTTTTTTTGTATTTAAAACTTTTCAATAATTAAAAACAGTTTGTAGAATCATAAAAGTTTTTAGGGAAAAAACCTAAAGCATTAATTACTTAAAAATAAAGAAATCAACTTTTTAAAATTAAAAAGTCTGTTTGTGCATTTTTCAAAATTATCATTATGAAATTATATTATTACTAGCTAATTTAATTATAATTAAAACTTTCTTTTATGCATTCTGCATTGATGATTACATGGTGTAATTATCAATTCCAGAAATCTTAATTTAAATCTTCTCAATAAATAATGTTTGTATAAAAAAAAATATGAAATAAGAATTATAATATAATTCATATTATCAATGACATGAGCACTTTCTCGTCTGTTGTATCAGCATCCTGGGTTGTTGTGGAAGTACTAGAAATATACGATTCGGAATTTTCTCCTAAAACTTCCGGTATATTCTCGCTTTCTGTTATATTATCTTGTTGTTTTAGGAAATCTGACGGTATTTTTATCGCTGTAAATAATTTATAACACTGTGCGTGATAGCCGTCATTTAATGATGTTTCCTCTCAAATTTCAACTTCAGTGTAGGTGCTGCGTGATTTTCTTCGAACCGGCTTGGTTCGGCGATACTTCAAAATCACCATGCATTTTTTTAATGTTTCTGGTGTAAATTTTATTAATTTTTCATGTATTTCTTTACCACAGTTGACTCTTTTATCACTATTATCACTCATTGCAGTAATACATATAAAAACTTACTGTATTTAATTCACTAAACTTTTTGAAAATACAATAAACAAACGTTATACATCTAAGACCACAAACGCGTTGTTGTGATCAGCTGGACTAACATCATGACGGCAGAAAGTAGTATGGGGACGGTGCAAGAAAAGTGAGAAATAGAGAAAGAGTGAGAAGGGGAGAGAGGCGCGGAGTGGGAAATACATTATTCTCAGCACCTGCACGTACTACAATTGATTGATGAAATTAGCTTTTTCGGCTTGCGAAAATCGTCAGATTATATTATTTTCGTGATCCTTACATGATCTCCATTAAAATAAAAAAAAATCAACCGCGCTCGAATATGTCCAGGTGACGTTTTTTTTTGCAACTTTGTCACTCGCTCATTTTCTTATGTCAAGCTAAAACCGTCAGAATATTGAAATGTACACTTTTCTGCATGTAATTAACTTACCTTGTCTTAATCTGACGAGCTCGAGTTACTTTAAGGATCGATTTTTTTTTACTAATCTGATCGGCTGCCCTAGACTCACCCCCCTATATTTAAGGTTCATAACAGCTTGGTAGTTTATAACAGGGTACAAACTTTCTTCCTTTATAGTATTCTGCCGAGCTTGCATAAATCCCAAAATCCCGCTTGGGCTCCCCTACTACAAGTATTTAACTTTCGTAAATTCACAGCGGTCAAGATGACCACGTGTGTCATCTTGAAGTTAGTTAAAGTGGTACTGACGAAAGTAAAAAATTACCGAAACGTTAATGTTTTAAAAATGTAAAATATAGAAAGTACAACACCATCATTATATTTTGATTTAATTTTCAACGGACCATAATTCCCAAGAAAACAAACAAATAAAAAACATTTTAATAAAGGTCCAAGAAATAAATAAAAAATATCTCATATATATATATATATATATATATATATATATATATATATATATATATATATATATATATATATACGCATATATATATATATATATATATATAATATATATATATATATATATATATATATATATATATATATATATATATATATATACGTATATATATATATAAGCATTTGATAAAACAAGATTTTTAATACGTTAATTATTGTTTTACTGTTTAAAATAGTAATAATACTCCTTAATACTCCCCTCCCGCCTCGGTGATACGACAGAGGTACATGTACTGTAGCGGGGAGGGTAAGTTTTGACTTTCTTCTCGGTACAGGTAGGCCATCATCTCGATAGTGGTGGAATAGGATGAATTGTGTTCCTTAGCAATTTGTTCGAACTGTGCAACCTCTAACATAGAAAGGATATGATGGAGAGAAGTTTGCATTTACTGTTCGCATTTTACTTCATTCATATACGGAGCTGTATATAGTTGTACGTTTGCTGAATGTGATTTCAGCACTACAACGGCATAATGTGGATATATCCACTGCTATTGCATCTCACACGGAGGAATATATATATATATATATATATATATATATATATATATATATATATATATATATATATATATATATATGAAGTAAAATGCAAACAATAATTGCAAACTTCGTTCCATCATATCCTTTCCGTGTTAGAGGTTGCACAATTCGAATGAATTGCTACAAAACACAATTCATCCCATGACACCACCATCGAGATGATGGCCCACCTGTACCACCATACCGAGAAGAAAGACTTTCTTCTCGGTATGGTGGTACAGGTGGGCCATCATCTCGATGGTGGTGTCATGGGATGAATTGTGTTTTGTAGCAATTCATTCGAATTGTGCAACCTCTAACACGGAAAGGATATGATGGAACGAAGTTTGCAATTATTGTTTGCATTTTACTTCATCTATTCACGGAGTTGCATATTGTTGTACGTTTGCTGAATGTGATTTCAGCACTACAACGGATAATGTGGATATATCCACTGCTATTGCATCTCACACGGAGGAATCCGT
This sequence comes from Diaprepes abbreviatus, assembly GCA_034092305.1. Taxonomy (NCBI): domain Eukaryota; kingdom Metazoa; phylum Arthropoda; class Insecta; order Coleoptera; family Curculionidae; genus Diaprepes; species Diaprepes abbreviatus. The sequence continues at coordinate 288,197 of JASJET010000051.1, read as the reverse complement.
GAAAGCCTCATAAACATATATATATATATATATATATATATATATATATATATATATATTATATATATATATATATATATATATATATTATATATATATATATATATATATATATATATATATATATATATATATGTTGTAATGTAGATTTTCACGGATGGTGGAATGTGCACTTGTGTTTTTCCGTTCGTCAATAGAAAAATCTTCACGACGTTTCGCCAACATCTCAGCTGGCATTTTCAGGTGATGCTTCCTCGACGGCTGCTCGGCTTAAGGTTTCTACTCATCTCCAGGACAAAAATGTTATCCTCAAAAGCATGTTGAGTTGGTTGAATTAAAAAATGTCACGTTATACGCCGTGAAAACTTTAAATCAAAATAAAATGTTTGCAAGAGTACGTGTTAACGTTTAATACATCAAGATTTGTATTCAAATTAACAGCACAACCATTTAACAAATACAGTAACGTTAATCTGTATTCAGAACACAATACACTTAATATTTGCATATTCGATTAGATATTGTTCAAATGAGATTTTCCTTTTAGCTCACCGGTATCACACTTCGGTAACTATGTAGGATATTAGATGGATTTATACAGGTTAGTTCATTATAGATTCCAGTTTCAAAGTTTTATTCGGGCCCAATATAATAGTGTTTAACTACGGGGAGTCATAAAGGACAATTTAGGATTAAAATAATACTGATATAACCTAAGATAAGTTGGTCGATACGTTTGAGAGTTTAGTCAGTTAAATCGATAAAGGTAAAAAATTATAAGCTCTACATTATATAACCAAATAAAAGTAAGAATAGAATTCTTAATAAATAATATGAGCCAAAGGAATAATATCGAGGCAATTCGGACAATTGTTAAAGAGTACTAAATATATCAAATCGAAGACCTATTGGGATTTTAAACAGCAAGATACATATTATATTTATCTTTTCAACTGATGAAAAACAAGTACCACAATATATATTTCAATCCATTCTATATAGCTATATCTGCGGATGCCCCAGAGGAGCTGTTGCGTACAGCGGGAGGGGTATGTGAGGAGTTGGAGATTTGGTATCAGCGTAATCAGTTAATACTTAACCCAACAAAGACTGTATATATAAATTTCAATATTAAAAAACCATTGCTTGTAGAAGATAAAGAAACATATAATATTGAAACCTCAGCTTATACTAAATTTTTAGGCACGTGGCTTGATGAATCGCTGCATTTCTTTTCCCATATTGAACATGTTTGTAAAAAATTAAATTCTGCAGATGAGGTCATCTCTAGACCGGACTGGATTGCTGACTATTTATTATTCTCTGGCATATAGTCATCTGTCAAGCAATGTCATGTCTTGGGGAAGAGGGTGTGAGGTGAATAGAGTGTTTCTGGCACAGAAAAGAATACTGAGGTTGATATTTGGTCTTAAGCCGACGGATTCGTGTAAACCCATTTTTAAGGAAAACAGCATTTTGATTTTTTACTCTACTTATATTCTAAAATGCGTTTTATATGTAAAACAAAATTACTCAGAGTTTAAAACTCTTGGCCAAGGTCACAGATATGATACACGAAATAGTGACATTCTTAGTATACCTAAACATAGAACGGCATTCTTTGAGAGATCCCCAATTTATAATTTCATTATTCTGTTTAACAAATTGCCTGTAAGATTAAAAAACATATCAAACAGTAATAAATTCAAAACAGAAATAAAAAATTTCTTGTTCATTTTATTCTTTTAACGAATACTTAAGCCTGTAGGATATACTGACTCTTTTACTGTGTACTGAGTGATTATTTCGTTGCGTCCTTCGCTGACCAGTGCTACGGATTGTGTTCTTATCGTTTTATTTTTTTCTTTCCTGTTAGTTGTTTTAGGATTTTAATCTGTGGTTTTTATTATTAAATATTAGATTAAGTTATTTTACATTTTTTATATTATAACAAGTATCTTATGATACTAACTAATATAACTGTTTCTTGTTTTTTCTCGCTTTAAGGTATGTTATGTATATATTTTTTTATTTAATTGTATACTGTTGACGAAACCAATGCTGAAGTATCAGTCTTATGGCTAATAAATTATTTCATTTCATTTCATTCGTCAGTAAAAATATCTTCACTACGTCTCGCCAACATCTCAGTTGGCATTTTCAAGTGATGTTTCCTTGACAGTAGCTTGACTTGGAATGAGCCTGCTGGTCCTCTATCTGCCTTTTTATAGTTTGCGCTAGTTATACCTTGATTCTGCCTGGTTGGTTTTCTTCCTTCTCTGGGTCTAGGTGTCCTCTAGCCTCGCTATTCTATTTCTCTGGTGTGCTATTTTTGGTTGGGGTTTGGTTAGGGTTTTCTATGTATTTGAGATGTTTAGTGCATCATCTCTCTTGTTAAAGTGTTTTCTATTTCGAGAGCTTTTCTGATAATGCGCGTTCTGTAGTGCTTTAGGGGTGTAATCTGTTTGGTTTCCTAGACATATATGGTGTGTCCTGTCTCCTGATGATGTTGGAATGAAGCTGATGCTATTTTTGTGCCTTGGAGGTTTTCTCCTTGTTTGGCAGATGAATTCTTTTTCACAGTCTATGCTGAACAGTCTCTGGTTTTTCAATGGTATTTAGTCTTTGGGATTGCCCAATAATTTATGGTATTGTTGTTTGTGGATTGTAAATTGTATTATCTTTCTCAGAATTCTTCCAATTACATCTGTTACACCTTTTATGTATGGTAATATAGTTTTTGGTTTGAATTTGTCATCTTCTCCTATTTCTCTGCTTTTGCATTTGTGTTCTGTTTTATGGCCTTTTTGATATTATGTTTTTTGTAATCCTTTTGTTTTAAAAATGTTGTGATGTTATTGATTTCTTCTTTGTCAATTATAACAAAGAACTCCTCACCAAACGAAGCCGATAGACATCACAAAGGTTGTCCATAATATCTCCAATTACCGAAAAACAAGTTCTAAGTAAATGCTTCAACTACACAGTAACCCCAAAGACCATACCAAATGAGGACATTATCGCCATATTGAAGTAGACCAAGGGGACGCCACTAAGGTTATAAACATAGAAGAACACAAAACCAAATCAAAAAGTGCATTGTTTCTCGGAAAAAAGCAAGCCGATGTTTCAAATTCTATGGACTACCAAAAATTATATATATATATATATATATATATATATATATATATATATATATATATATATATATATATATATGAAGTAAAAAGCGAACAGTAAATGCAACTGCTATTGCATCTCACACGGAGGAATCCATGAAATCCGCATAAACATATATACGCCATCCGGCGGGAGGTCGGAGAAGCCGCGTTCAGTATTTGCATGCTTCCTTCCGATCTGTCCTTTGCACAGCCAGGTGCATGTCGGTACCCTGATGAGTCTAGTAGAGATGAAACATGTACCTCTGCCGTATCACTGTGGCGGGGAGGGTAGGTTTTGATTTTCTTCTCGGTATGGTGGTACAGGTAGGCCATCATCTCGATGGTGGTGGAATAGGATAAATTGCGTTTTATAAAAATTTGTTCTAACTGTGCAACCTCTAACACAGAAAGGATATTATGGAGAGAAGTTTGCATTTACTGTTCGCTTTTTACTTCATTCATACGCGGAGCTGCATATAGTTGTACGTTTGCTGAATGTGATTTCAGCACTACAACGGCATTATGTGGATATATCCACTGCTATTGCATCTCACACGGAGGAATCCGTGAAATCCGCATAAACATATATATATATATATATATATATATATATATATATATATATATATATATATATATATATATATATATATATATATACATCATAAAATTCATCAAAAAGGAACATCGATAAGACCCATAGTAAGTGAAATGGATTCACCTACTCAACAAATGGGAAAATACCTGACACAAAATATGCAATCGGCCACCGAAATTGCAGATTCATACCTAAAAAATTCGAATCACCTGGTCAGCTTACTTCAAAGGCTTTTTTAAATTTTAATATTTTCCTTCGTACAAGATAGTTTGGTTGTAAATGTGATCTTTAAATAATCAGAAAGCTGATATAATTTTTTAGCATTTGTTTATGATTCCATCTGATGTAGCTGAAAATTTCCTTTGTACGATTTTTTTCGCAAATAATACATTTATTATTATCTATCGCATACTTATTAGAGCGCCTCGTTGATAATTGATATTGATTCTTAATTAAACTTAACTTTTTTACATTTCTCAAATTTGATTACTATTTTCTCTTTTTAGATTTACAATTTAAACTTTTAAACTAAGATTTTTTCTCCAGTTAATCTACAACCAGCAAGCACAGAAGATGCCAAATGAGATTTTGGCGAAACGTCTGCAAACTTCTAAAAGACACAATACGGACGAACGGATGTATTCCCGTCCGTGAAACACTACCATCAAATGTTTTTCGGCAGCTAATATTACCTATAACGCCAAAGTTTAATTCAATTATTTTAAAATAGTCACCCTCTTGTCTGTTTGAAAGCGACGATTATATTGAATGGAAAGTTTTAATAATTAATTAATCATTTTCGGTTGAACATACGCTGTACTGTTTGCTACTGACATTTATTACATTTTTGATTAACTGAAAAAAAAAACGTTAAACTACTTTATAGAATTTGGTGTGCATTGATGGTATTTTTTTTGTAATTTAATTAAAAACGTGTTTCCTTGATGGGCATGCCAGGTGCTTTAGAAATTATTTTGGTAAAACTACTATTATGTTAGTATCGCTACTGCTCTCTCTCTCTCTCTCGATAATATTTTTGAAATTAAGTTATCAGAATACAGTGCCGTTCGTTTAAAAACGGTTAAGCTCTTTAAACTGACTTACAAGCAGAAATTTAACTTTTTTAAATTTTCCCTGGAGAAGTTTGAGTAACAATGTGCGAAAAGTACATTACTTGTAAATCTATCTGTTACCTTATCTGAACTTTCGTTTCCCCAAATGTAAATACCAGGCCCCAACTTAAATACGTAATGCCTCTAGGCAATCACTATGTTGTAAATAGTTTCTAGATGAGTAGCTCCAGATAAACAACCTATTGTGAAATATGAAATTAATTGCTATCTAAAAATGAAATCAAATCGTTAATTATATTATTTTCAAAATAATTTATTTTTACAAAAAAAGTAACCAACTTCAAATAATTGCACTAAACAGGAAAAAAATAAATTACAATCTGTTTCAAATTGCAATTAATTTAATAATTGTCGGTTTACTCATTTACTTTTTAAATCAGTGCCGTAGTTGTTGAAGGTATTATTTTTAAATTTATTCTGAGTGAATTGGCATTTTAAACCAACTTCGTGGTTACCAAGGCGAAATTTGGTCCTATTTTGAGCTATGGCCGGTTTTCCTTCAAAAATTATAGTTGTATTCTACTTTTCCGGAAATATAAAAAATTACGACAGGTAGAATTCGCAGAAAATATACTGTTCCATGTCCGGTCATATATATATATATATATATATATATATATATATATATATATATATATATATACAGGGTGTCCAAGATAAGGATCCTAAGCATGGGGATCTCAGTACCTGTTGGAGTTACAGCTTAGGTTAAATTAGAAAAAAGTTGCGTACTTTGAAGCGTATTTACATGCCGTTGAGAAACTTTAAAAATTTTCATGGCCAGCTGAGATATTGGGGAAAAACGAAAATTTGACGAAATAGATTTTATTTTTTTGTGATTTATTTTAAAAGATATTAAAAAACTAATAAAACTTTTTCATTGGCACTTTTTAGATAATACGTGATGGCGTTTTTAAATTTTATATCCGACGTTTTGTTTTCGAGAAACCATCATCAACTTTATTTTTTTATATGGCCCAAAAAAAAAAGTATACCCTGTATCTGATTCCATTTTTTATTACAAATTCAACGATGTATCACATGTCATATTTTTTTTGTTAGACAAAAAAAAAATGCGATTTTTCTATTTTTTTAAACATATTTTTAAGTAGGCTTTGCAAACAAATAATGCTTTGACACTTTGACGTAAATACCTGTTATTCTGTCACATATGACTTAATTTAATGTTTATGGTAAGATAAAATAATAATTGTTAAGTTGATTTAGAGTTATTAAGTTGTTTGTAGAGTTCTTGTCGTTGTTGTTACTGTTGTTATTGTTTATTGTTGAATAATTATTATTGTGTTATTATCGTCGAATATGCCGGGTGGCCATTATAGTCATGAAGAAAAGTTTGACATGCTGACCTGCTACATTTTGTGCCAGAAGAATACTATAAATACTGCAGCAATGTATCTAAATAAATTTCCAGATAGAAAGCAACCATGTAAGTCCATTTTCTTACAGTTGGCGCGAAATTTAAAACAATATGGATCATTTAAAAAGCCAGTTTCATCCCGAAAAAAGGATTCTTCCGAAGAAACCCAAAATAACGTATTACAAGCAGTTGTTGAGAACCCTGACATCTCTTGCAGGCAAATTGAAAAAAATATAGGAGTAGCCAAATCCACTGCTCAATTTATTTTGCGTAAAAATAGATATCACCCCTATAAATTTAAGATTTGCCAAGCACTTAAACCAAGGGATCTTGAACGACGCCGGCATTTCTGTGAGTGGTATACACGCGCATGTGAAGATGATATCAATTTCCCTGCAAAAATAATATGGTCTGACGAAAGTCTAGTCACTAATAATGGTGTCTTTAACCGCCGGAATACTCATTACTGGGCGCAACAGAATCCGCGTGTTCAAAAAATTTCAAGACATCAGGAGCGTTTTGGGTTTAATATGTGGTGTGGAATTTTCGGTACCAAAATACTAGGTCCATTTATCTACCATAGTTCGTTAACTGGAGAACGATACCTTCAATTATTACAAAATAATTTAGAAGACTGCTTGGAGGATTTACCTCTGGCACAGGTTAATACCTGTTGGTTTCAACAAGACGGTGCTCCTGCACATAATTCTACGCAGCGATTTCCTGGAAAGTGGATTGGAACCTCCAGTGAAGTGCCTTGGCCAGCGCGATCTCCGGACTTAACCCCTATGGACTTCTTTCTTTGGGGGTTTCTTAAAAGCCAAATATACCATCATTCTTTTGAGACTGAGCAGCAGTTACGAGAATGTGTAACTAATGCATTCAACAGTATTACACCTGACATGTTGCGTGATGTTTTAAATTCTACCATAAGAAGATCATATTTATGTCTGGAAAATAACGGAAATCTGTTTAAACACCTGCTTTAAATTGAATAAAAAAAATTGTTAATTTATTGGTTGTTTTAGTTATTTTTAAATAATTTATCATTCTTTGTATATCATTAAAATAATGATTATCTTATGGTTAAATTTATGGTAGATTAAATTTTCTTGTTTCTAAGTAGTACTATGCTCCATCAGCTTCATTGCTCTGTAAATAGATATTAACTAATATGTGAGATCAATAACTCATAACAGGTATTTACGTCAAAGTGTCAAAGCATTATTTGTTTGCAAAGCCTACTTAAAAATATGTTTAAAAAAATAGAAAAATCGCATTTATTCTTTTATCTAACAAAAAAAATGTGACATGTGATACATCGTTGAATTTGTAATAAAAAAGGGAATCAGATACAGGGTATACTTTTTTTTTGGCCCTTATAAAAAAATAAAGTTGATGATGGTTTCTCGAAAACGAAACGTCGGATATAAAATTTAAAAACTCCATCACGTAGTACCTAAAAACTGCTAATGAAAAAGTTTCATTAGTTTTTTAATATCTTTTAAAATAAAGTCACAAAAAAATAAAATCTATTTCATCAAATTTTCGTTTTTCCCCAATATCTCAGCTGGCCATGAAAATTTTTAAAGTTTCTCAACGGCATGTAAATACGCTTCAAAGTACGCAACTTTTTTCTAATTTAACCTAAGCTGTAACTCCAACAGGTACTGAGATCCCCATGCTTAGGATCCTTATCTTGGACACCCGGTATATATATATATATATATATATATATATATATATATATATATATATATATATATATATATATATATATATATATATATATATTCCAGGTTCTTGAACCATCGAGTATATCCTATTTTTTATTTTGTCTTTTCTTGGGTTTAGGTTCTTTATCCAACAAAAAATCTAAACAATTTGACGTTTCGCCGTCTATTTAAGACATTTTCCATCTTAAAAAATATTTTTTATATAATTTAAAAAATTCATATAAGATCATCATCAATTTTGAAAACAAACAACACTTTAAAACACTATTGAAATTTTTGAAATATATTTAATTTTACCAGTATGCACCCTGAACATTTTGTTTTGTAAATTCATAATGGGATGCAACTTTTACGTCGTCTATTCAAGTACTGAGGATATATGGAATGCTAATTTACTTTATTTTTTAAATTTTACAATGCACCCTTATTTAAGAGGATATTAAATTTTTGATGTTCATTAACAGGATCGAACACTTAATTCTTTTGTTTAAATTAGGCTGGTATAAATGTGGCTCAAATTTCCTATATCCGTTCCGAAATTAACAGTGTTTTTATTTTTTTTAATTTCTAGCATTTGCTTTACCTGTAATTTTTGGTAATTCATATTTTTGTTCTTAATTTTGTTACTGTTGTAATCAAAGGTATGTTTTTCGTTGTATCAAAGGTATGTGTGTGTGTGTGTGTGTGTTTAACGCTGTTGAGGCGTTTTTCGTATATTTATGGACATTCAATCTGTTCTTTAGTAATTGGCTCGTCATGAAAATACTTCAAAAATAATAAGTCTTCTTAGTAGCATTTTTAAGAGATGACTTCAAGTTAATTTACGAAGTAGATATTTAAAACAAAAAATAGTTAATAGGATAATAAATTTATAATATACGTAATTTTAAAATAGACCTAATGAAAATGAATTTCTAGATGACTGAATTTATTGTGGATTTTAATAAAAGCTTCACGGACTTATTAGAATTAGTGCAGAATTATAACAACCCATTTTATGTTTAAATCAGCTTTACAGACCGATCGCAGTCATGCAATATTGAAAATCAGAGATTAATTGTCTATTGAATCTGGCTATTCGTTATTTGTTTTAATTAAGTATATGTTTCTGTTTATCACTGACATTTATTTGATTTTTAATTACCAATAATAACAGTAAAATGATATAATATGGTAATAATTGGGAATCACATCCACAATTGCGTCATAAAAATGGGCCAATTAACATAACCAAAAAATAAAAATAAACTGGAATTAAATGAGCAAAAAGGGCATTTTTTGTACTTGTTTCAAATATCATCAACTCGAAAAACATATAGGGTGGGTAATATAATAATGTAGCTATCTAATTTCATGTTTATATATTTATTGATAAAACTAAAGGAAATTACTAATTTTATACCTAAGAGTTAATTTACACTTTACATTTATATGTAGGTCGCAATATTTGCTAAATATTCTCCTTTGACATTTTTGCAGACTCTTGTTCTTTCAATAGATAAGGTAAGATAAACTTTATTAATTCTAAGCTACAATAATTTAAATACAGTAACATTTGCCCGGAGTAGAACTTGTCACTACTATAAAATAACCTGCCACTTACATTAAAAGATGTATAAAAAAATTTAGAAGTAGAAGAAAATATATAAAAGTTCAAATAAATACAGCATTCTAACAAAAAAACACCTAGTTTATTCCCCCACTGAAAATTAGGCCTTTTGTAGTAGAAAGATCTATGGTTTTGTTTTTAAATTTTGCACAGGAAGTTAACGTAAGATATGTAGGTACTGATAGAAATTAAGTTAGATTTGCCTTAGTATTGTGTTCTGAGATGTTTGGAGAACAGGTCCTCATGCGATCTTATACATATTACAGCTTCAAAGATGTGTTCGAGTCTACAATGAGTATAAACTGGTCTTTAAATAGTTTTTTACAGGAATCTCGTCATTTCAGATTAAATATGTATCGCTGACAGCATTTTCGCAAAACTAAAATGTGACGCACTTCGCAGCCATGGATGTGATATGCAATCGAGACAGCTATGACATACATTTTGGAATAGAACCTTAAGGGCATTAGCATATTTTGTTAAAGTCCCTGCAAGAGCATCGATATCTACTCTTCAGTCTAAATGAGAATCCATTTGGATTCCTAAAAATGATACTGAAATTACTGTGGTAATTTCTTTGTCTTCACTTCTGTAAATAAGGTGCTCATTATCAAATATAGAAATGAATCAGATGTATTTTGTTGATGTTCAATTTTTGACTATGGTCAGAAAAACAGTTTTTTAACATATGCAGTGTATTAAAAATGATATTAGTTGGTTCATACTTTTTATCTAGGGCGGACATGACAGATGTGTCATCAGCAAATTGAACAAGGTAATGAACTGTTATAAAGGGTATTTCGTGAAGACAAGCAATGTAGAGAAGAGGACCCAGAAATAACCCCTGGAGAAGATCCTGCCTAAAAAATTCTAAATTTCACCTGACCTTCTCGCCATTCTGAGAATAATCCAGCACACCCTGTAACCTGTTCTCCAGATATTACTTGATCAATTCCAATGCCACGCCTTAAATACCATAGTATTCAAATTTCGCTCACAGCAGCTGATGATTAACACTATCGAAAGCCTTTGATAAGTCGAGGCATATCGCCATGGTCTTCTGAACATAATTTAAAGAGTGCAATATGTCTACGGACCTAACACTTTTAGACTGTTATTATAAAGGATATGTGAAAAATGAGGTATACAAATTCGATTACCCTGAAAACAGGAAGGTTCTTAAACAGAGAATGTTCTTGGTAAAATCAATAGAAATGCCATTGATCGTGCAACCCGAACCGTTTCAAAAAAATTTCAACGGTGTATTGAAATAAATAGTAGACTTTTTGAATCTTAGTATGACCAAAGATTATTTGCAATAATATGGGTGATATGAATCCTCTTTGGTATGACTATGTAGTTTGTAATTATTAAATAATATTTTTACAATAGAGAAAGCAATCCGATGGGGAGGTATTGTTATTAGTTTGAATTTATTATTAAATAAAAAATTATTTAAAATTTTGGTGTTGTCAAATATTCAAATGTTTATTAAAAAATAGTTTCAGGTATTTTTAGGTTATAAAGTTGTTTCTTGCATTAGTTTCACATATTATTACGGAAAAAATTAAGTACTTTCCGATGACTTGAGAATCAAATATGACGGGCATAAGGAAAAACGAAGTTGATTGTGGTTCTAGAAAACCGAAACATTGTAACTAAAATGTGACTAAATAGTCGAATTCTGCGTAAAAGTGGCCATACAAAAATGTTTACAGATTTAAAAAATATTGGGAAATAAAAAAGTTATAACTGATCTAAGAAAATGTAATATACTACTTTTTTTATTATCTTAAAATCGCAAAACACTAGGACCGATGCACAAGCACCAATAACCTTTATATCTCTTATCACCAATTTCGTACACTATATATATATATATATATATATATATATATATATATATATATATATATATATATATATATATATATTGTATTGTATTCTTGGAGTCAGGTTCATACGTGGATGTCAAAAAAAAACAACGTGTTTTGACGTTTCGCATTTTGTTTAAGGCATTTTCATAGAGTTTTTTATATTATTTTTCTCAATTTAATAATTTAAGATTTAAACTACACAGATTATGGTTAAAATTTCACACATTAAAAAAAAAGTTAAAATTAAATTAAATTAAAAAACTTATATGATTTTAAAATCTTGACAAAATGTATAGTCAGTATTTCGATACTGACTGTTAAAATGAATTGATTGTGGTATTGGAAAAACAATCCCTTTTTTATTACATTATTTTTTAAATCATTACTTATGGAATCTTTGGCTTTTTTATATTAAAATATTAACATATAAATATTCTAAGAGGATATTCCCATTTATTGACTTTTAACAGGGTCTATTAATTTTTAATCAGATTTGTGTAAATTTGGCTTAGGTTACTTATATCCGTTCTGTCGTTAACAGAGTTTTTATTTCCATCATCACCTTAACACTCAATTTGTTACAATTAGGGTCACGTTTAAGTATTGTAGTATTCTTGTAGTTGAAGGAATGGCTTGTTCCTCGTACATGTTTATTTAATGCAGTCGTCGCATTCTTCGTGAATTTATGCCATTTAATCTATTTTTAAGCAATTGTGTGGGCATTTCTATATATTTTTTTGGACAATTCATATACATATATATATATATATATATATATATATATATATATATATATATATATATATATATATATATATATATATATATATTGGCATTTTACTTCATCTATACACGGAGATGCATATAGTTGTAGGTTTACTGAATGTGATTTCAGCACTACAACGGCATAATGTGGATATATCCACTGCTATTGCATCTCACATGGAGGAATCCGTGAAAGCCGCATAAACATACTATATATATATATATATATATATATATATATATATATATATATATATATATATATATATATATATATATTTATACATATACAGGGTGATTCAAAAATCGATCACGAAACTTAAGGGGGTGATTCTACTTGACAAAATAAGGGTAGAGCTTCATATAATTTTTTTTCAAAATGTCATTCGTTTTGGAGTTACAAGCCGTCCAAGTTCAAGTTTTTATTTTTTGTTTTTTGAATTACTCGCTTACAGGAAAACCGATTTGACTAATATTTGAAAGATAGGCTAAGTCTTTTGCGCTTCATCATTTTAGTAACAATTCACAGTGATTGTTTGCCGCTAGAGGGCACTTTACCTACATTGAAAATTGTTTTTTTGTCATAATTTTTTAGTGTTGACAGCTACAGTAGTTTTTGGCATAATTTCTGAAAGACTGATGCCAGGCCTTTAAAAAAGGTGCTCTTTATTTACATCGCTAAACCCAACGGTTTAGACGTAAATCACCCTTAAAAATTAAGTGGTAAATTTACTTTTCTCATTTCATTACCACCAGCTACCAGGTAAATAGCTATCAAAGTATACTAGAGCTGTCAGTTTAACATCAAATAAATTCGCTTTTTAAACTATTTAATTTATAATCTTAAAATAACTAATAATGGCTAATCAGTAAATATTCATATTATGGATTATTGCGATATACATTTAATTGATAAAAATTAATGAAACAGTACTAAACAAACTAAAAAAGATTCTCAAAATGTCCCCATTTTCTTCAATACATTTCCTAACACTCTTCAAAAAATGTCGCCTAACTCGATGAAAAATTTCTGGTGTTTCTTTAATAATTTGGCACTTTTCGATTATCCTGAAGCGAAGATCCTCGACGTTGATTACTGGAATATCGTACACCAATTGTTTCAAATGACCCCAAAAGAAAAAATCCATAGGATTAAGGTCTGGTGACTCGCTGCCCATGCCAATGGTCCACTTCGTCCTATCCATCGCTCAGGATACGTTGCATTCAAATACTGTCGGACACGTATACTAAAGTGGGGCGGAGCTCCGTCTTGGAGGATCCACATGTTGGCCCTTACTTCCAATGGCACATCTTCCAGATACAATGGGAGACGATTTTGGATAAAATCTAAGTATACGTCACCAGTTAATGGGCCATCAAAGAAATGAGGACCAATAAGGTAATCTCCTATTATCCCTGCCCACACATTTAGTGAAAATCTACGCTGATGTTTCGTTTCTACCACATTGTTTGGGTTCTCGTAAGCATATGTGTGGATGTTGTGTAGATTTGTTATGCCATCACGAGTGAAACCAGCTTCGTCAGTGAATAATATGACGCCAATTAATCGATTATCGTGTTCATACTTAGCTAGGATCTGATTGCACATTTCCAACCGTCTCGGCCGATCATCGTCATAAAGAGCCTGCACCTTTTTTGAATGAAACGGGTAGAGTTGTTCTTCTCTTAGTATCCTCCATGAACTAGCCTGACAGAGCCGCACTTCATTCCCAATTTTTCTAGTACTAATACCTGGATTATCTTCAATAATTTCAAGCACTCTTTCTTCTTGTTGCACGTTTCTAGCAGTTCTAGGTCTTCCCCTATTTCCATTATAACTTTTAAAGGAACCACATTCCGCAAGCCTCCTGTGCACACTGGAAAATGTTTGAGCATGAGGGATATTTCTTTCCGGATAACTCTCCATATAATATCTTCTTGCCAACTCTGCATTACCATTTGCTTTTCCATAACAAAAATGGATATCACAATATTCGATATTTGAATATTGGTGATTAGCCATTATTAGTTATTTTAAGATTATAAATTAAATAGTTTAAAAAGCGAATTTATTTGATGTTAAACTGACAGCTCTAGTATACTTTGATAGCTATTTACCTGGTAGCTGGTGGTAATGAAATGAGAAAAGTAAATTTACCACTTAATTTTTAAGGGTGATTTACGTCTAAACCGTTGGGTTTAGCGATGTAAATAAAGAGCACCTTTTTTAAAGGCCTGGCATCAGTCTTTCAGAAATTATGCCAAAAACTACTGTAGCTGTCAACACTAAAAAATTATGACAAAAAAACAATTTTCAATGTAGGTAAAGTGCCCTCTAGCGGCAAACAATCAATGTGAATTGTTACTAAAATGATGAAGCGCAGAAGACTTAGCCTATCTTTCAAATATTAGTCAAATCGGTTTTCCTGTAAGCGAGTAATTCAAAAAACAAAAAATAAAAACTTGAACTTGGACGGCTTGTAACTCGAAAACGAATGACATTTTGAAAAAAAATTATATGAAGCTCTACCCTTATTTTGTCAAGTAGAATCACCCCCTTAAGTTTCGTGATCGATTTTTGAATCACCCTGTATATGGAGTATAACACACATCTAAATGATCTTAAGCATAAGGCTAAAAAAATCAAACAGTGGATGCTTTATAATCACCCAATATTTATCGAAATACCACCGCAGAGTCCTGATCTTAATGAAGTGGAAAATTTATGGCATCAATTGAAGGGAGCAATAAGGGAACACATTATTTCCAGTACAATCCAACTTACGGCATTTTTAAAATAAGAACTGGGAAATCTGTAGAATATGGCGAAAAATTTGCTCGGTCTATGCCAATCTGAAGAAAGACAAACAAACAATTACCAACATACAATACCTGATTGTATTATTGAAATCAGCTTGTTTTTGTCTAGGTGTAGTTTTGTAAGTTTGTTTCACTCATCATTATGTGTATTTTCAATTTTTTATGCCATTAATTATAATTACCCTAGAGTTAAAATTACTGTTTGTTTTTGCAAGTATTGTATTTCGAATTTATGAATAAAACAAATATTGACGAATAAAAGAGGTTTATTTTGACTGACTGTACTTAATCGATAGGTTAAGAGCTAAGAAGAGCATTTCCTACGAAAACATTTTAGTAGATAAGGGTTTTACCTTAAAGAAATACGATGAAAGGTTTTAGTGCTCACAAAGGAAAATTTGATAAACCCCAGAGACTTTTTTAATGGTTTGTTCTCATGTTGAAACAAAAAATAAAATAGACGCTGGGAAATCCGAGGTTTATAGGTCTTTGCTTTATTTTAAGTGAACATTTTATAATATTTTATATACACATATATATATATATATATATATATATATATATATATATATATACGTTGAAAAATTTTGGTGGATGCATGGTCTTGCCAAAAAAAATATTTTTAATTGCATGCATACACCAATTTACTGTTACAGTAAAATAATTTTTAAAATAAATCTAATTTAAAAATTTATATATACGCTAATCGGTAGAAAGAAAAACTTAATATACCACCCTTTTTTGGAAATTCTTGTTTGGGGGGGGGGGGGGTAAAATAGGAAATTAAAGTGCACGAAATTACTATTTTGGAAATAAGAATCATGATTGATTGGTTGTACTCACTACGATATCTGATGTCGCTTACCACGCGTACAAAGTCGCGGACAAAAGCAAAAGCAAAATTTCTATGTAATTTCAGAACGCAGATATATGTCTTCAATAAATTTCAAAAAACCATTGATTTAAAAAAGTTTAAACACGACAATGTTGAAGTGTAAAAGCTCATAGAAAATAAATATCTATCTAACTTTAGTTGCGGTTCTAGTTTCAGTAGTAATGTTAAAAGTTTAAGATGTTATAAACCGGTTCTCAGTTTGAATTCTACTCTAATAAACATAACTTGGTAAGCCAGGGCATCGGAAAATGGCTGTAATAACGTATCTTTCGCAGTAAATCCACCATTAAAAGTGGAGAAGTAGAAACTTGGTCCCTTTTTAGATTCCAATACTTTTTACGGCTGAACTTTTGGGATAACAAAACTTGACTTTTTTAACTGCTATATTTTTTGGGATTTTACGTATTTTCCAAGGTTATCGCTTTGATAATTTTTTTCTGAATAAAGAAGTATTGCATTTCTAATAATAAATAGATATGCTATTCTACGTTATGTGCGAAAAAAAACAAACAAACAAAAAAATACATTTTTAAAAAATCATCCATTTCAATAAACTGTAGAAATATTTTTACGACATCCCTTTGAAAGTACTCTCCATAATATATTAAAAGCCGCATCAAAATATCTAAATTCTATTAAAAGTTACAGGCGAATAAAGGCGATAAAAAGTTCACTAACCAAAAATTTTCTTCATTTTTTCACCCCCTTTTCAATAAACTTATATTGGAAATATTTTTATAAGAAAAATCTTTAGAATATGCTTAAATTTTATGAAAATATCTTATTAGTTGTGGACGAATAAATATGACAAAATATACACGTAGAAGTTGTTACGGAATTTCTCGCAATTCCGTTACTGTATTTTTTAACAAATGTTATAAATATGTACGAGGGTATATAACCACTTCCCGTTTTTCATAGTCAGATGATATAGATGTAAATGATTATCGACTGCAAGTAAAATACAGTTCATTGAACCATTTTTTTTATATTTGTCAGAATTTTGTATTCAACAAAATATTTTGGTGAAAACAAAAAAGATAATTATTTTTTTATAAATTACTTATTTAGTTTAAAATAATGTTGGAATATTTTGTTAGTTAAAGCCACCTTCTCACAGTTGGTTTGTTCCGCCAAATTTAACAATCTGTCAAATATCCTTTGTTTAAAGACTTTCTGTGGTGGGAGACCGGAATTAACAACTTTTCTTACCGACTGCTAGATACCAAAGTATGTTTCTTTGTTCTCTTCAGATTTTTTTTCAAATTTAGCATATTATCTTCTATGAAGTACAAATTACTTTTGTTTCTGCTTAAGCATGTTTAAATGTATCTGCAGGGCATAAATTTAACGATAATATTCATTTCACAGTAATTTTTCTCAATTCCTAGTAGTCCATCCGTAAGCAAAAAGATGACATGTCGTTTCTAAGGAATCATGCCCAAATCCATGATAGCCATATTGAATTCCTGTGAGTGGTCTAAAGTGTCAATTTTCTTTATCTAAACTACCTGGTGCTAAAGCATTTTGGCTGTTTTAAGAGTTGTATTACCTGGTTTTATATTGCTTAGCACTACCACCAGAGTAAAATGTATCTAAAAAATATCTGCCATTGTGTAATCTACATAGTCCTGAACTACTGGACTGCTTGCCTGAAGGAACTTAGCTAAAAAACACTTTGCGAAGTATATTAGGGCCAAAGCCATACGAAAAAGATACTTGAGTTCCAATTCACTTTATCAAGAAGACTACAGGTGATTCTTAATTTTCTATCTGTTATATTTGGGTTCTTTGAGGCTTATCTGTAGAATTTTGACTCCGCCTGTTAGTATGTTCCCAGTTTAAGGAGCTCGACTAATCTTAGCTTATCTTACCGTGTGTCTAAAATATCTTTAGCAACATATTGTCTTGAAGCAACAGGTTTTATCTTAATTACCTAAATATATTTTTAATCTCTTTGTATCTCCAGGTATATATTTGATATTACTAGCAAAAGTGCAGACCCAGTTTCAATCTCTAATTAAAACATTCTATTGTTCTTTGTATTCGACTAAAGTCTAACGAACCTTCTTCTCTTATTTTATCACTATTGTAAACTTTTACCTTCTTATTGACTAACATGGTTTAACTTAAAAACCAAAAGTCAAACAAATATTCATCCTTTAAAAGATAAAGATAAAAAATAATTTTCTTGTATTATTAAACCGGCAAAATGAAAAATTTTGTTTACTTTCATGAGACAACTTTTCTTATTACCGATTTTAAGGCTTGATCTCTAAGTTTTTATCCTTAATATTTCTTTATAAGCATTTATTTGTTGACATATGTATATACGTAATACAAATTATAACAATCTCTCTCTGTCTCTCTCTCTCTCTCTGTCTCTCTCTCTATCTCTCTCGTCATCATGACAACTACATCGGGTTTTAAAAGGTTAAATAGTCACAGACTTTTAATAACGGATTTTTATCTAAACTATATAGTTAACCTTTTGTCTATGTCCAAAAAAAAATTCATTTATATTTTTAGATAATACCGAGGCAAAAATAATTTTCGTTTTTGTTAATCACTTTTTACACTCACGACCAAACATAGAAAAAGCAATCTCTCTATACTATATGGAAATTAAGTACTCAGGGATTCTTGCCTAGTAGTTGTCACACCTCTTTCGATAGTTCATTCCATTCTATTTTAGCTCACAGTGGCATTGTAATAAATAAATAAATAAATAGCTATTTATTTCCAACAGGCCAACGGTCCCCTTACAGGAAATTCAAACAGAGATAAACAAGCTAATGGGATAAAGTAAATAAACTAATAAAGTATATAAACTAACTAAAGCTACAGTTAATCTAAAACTAAGACTAAGAACCCATTCATCTCATCAGTTCACCTTCCATTTGAATATCGGATTTACAAACTGTAGGCATACAATATTCTCATATACTATCCATATCGCGCAGATGTTTCACAATAGTTGGTAGACCGTCAAAATGCACGTCGCATAGTGTAGAAATACAATTAAAATTGTTGCACGTTTTGTAGATGAGACATTGGAATAAAATGTTTCACCTAGCAAGGGCAGTGGAAAAAGCTGGTGGATGCCTGGCATCAGTACGGGGAACGTGAAATGTTAGTTGCTCTAACAGAAACGGGCAATCAATCCTCGCATTCAGAAGCTTATAGAGAAATGATACAGATTGGGAGTTATGACGTACAGCCAATGGCAGTTTCGTAAATATTACGAGAATGTGGTCATAATTGAAACCCCACTGAGGATAAATATTATCCTCTCTAAACATTAATAATATTTTAGAAATTTCCTTTGGATGGTCTCTATGGCAAGGCCACGACAATTATATATGGGGGACCACGCAATTGATTCATGATCTAGCATTGATCTTACGTAACTATAATATAGCAGTTTGAAAGTGGCTACGCTAGAAATAGGTTCGCAATTTCGCAGCATAAAATCCAATGTTCGAGATGCGCTAGCCACCATCTGATCAATGTGGGGAATAAAGGAGAAACTCGCATGGAAGACGACACCCAGGTCCATCACTGTAAAGCATCTATAAACGATAGAACTATTTATATGGTAATTAATCCGAACAGGATTTTTTATCCAAGACTAAGAAACAACATTACATTTAGAGATGTTAAGATCCAGCTTATTAACCACACACCATTGGCTGATCAAATCGATACTGGCCTGAAGGAACAAACAGTCTGCAACAGAATCAAGGCGTTGGAATATTTTTAAATCATCAGCATAGGGCAGTCTGTGGCAGTCCAACTGGGAAACAAGATCGTTTATAAATATGTTAAAGAGAAGTGGCCCCAAGTTTGAACCCTAGGGTCACCTAACGTTGGAGTAAACCCTAACAGATTTATATTCTTCTATTTGCACTTAAATAAGTAGGATTTCAAAAGGGAAACAAGGTCGTAAGTAGTATAGGGTCGATTTGGTCAAAAGCTTTACGGAAATCAGTATAAATAAAACCAACTTGACTTCATTAAGGGCATCGCAAACGTAGAAGGAAAAAGAGCAAAGATTAGTCATGTATGATCTTTTAGAAAAGAAGCCGTGTTAGTCAGTCGATAATCGATTTTGAATTTTAGAAAATAAATATTTCTGCAAGATGATCTCGAAGACCTTGGAAAAATTATATAAGATTGTAATGCCGCGTTAGTTTTCAATTAGAGATGGATTGCCCCTTTTTTAGAATAGGACAGACTTTGACAATCTTCCAGACCTCCGGAAAAACCCCGCTCTTCAAAATCAGATGAGAAATATGACAAACGGGAGCGCTTAGAACAATGGAACAGTCCCCTAACCAGAAAACTAGGAACACAATCTGGGCCAGATGTGGCCTTATTTTTGAGAGACTTGCAGGCCCAAGAAACATCCGTGTGAGTGATTATGGGAATGTTAATGGTTTCAGAAGGTTTCCCAGAAGTAGGAATACTAGAGGGCTCCGAGTCCTTATAGACACTCTTGAAGTACTCCGTAAACGCTGAGACAATATTATGAGGTTCATGAGCTATGGATGGTTTTCGTAGTACATTATGCGTGATAGCTCTTTTACTCTGAAAGAAAGTCCAAAAGTTGGAAGGATCACTGTTTATTCGAGAAAAGGAACAACAATATTCAGTATCTTCGCGGATTGAGTAGATAAGAGGAAAATCTTCTCATTTCAACCTCTCAAATGAAATACGTCCTGCATTAAAATTTTATATTGTTTGCTTTTTAGCGCATTTTTAAAACTCGATCTAATTTTTTTATAAAAAATGTATTTCTCGATTTTCAGTTTTAACCTCATTATGATATCCATAAATTATTTGAACTGCGTACTTAGCGAGATGTATAGTCTACGTAGCAATATTTCAAAGACTGCAAGGAAGTACCCATTTTATGTTTTCGGTGCAGGTTATATTATAACTTTTAAACGATGCACTAACGAGCATTTGGCCTCAAAAACCGGACAAAAAGGAGAAATGCAAACTAGACAAGTAACCATCGAAATTATTTTTTTTTTATACCTGAGTAACCGTACTATCATAAAAATATGATAAAGTGGCCCCTCCACGCAGCTACGCTCCGCACAGTTAACTGCAATCTAAGCTTCGTTCAATGAGCACGCATTCGTTCTTGATAGATTTTTTTTAGACTTGTGTTTGTTATTTTGTAAAGTGAATATTAAAAAAAAAATTTTTTGTGATGGAATCTGAAGAACAAGGTGTGTATTTAATTTTAATATATATTATTTAAAAATATAATGACTGTTTAGTATTCTTATGGACGTAAAACCATATGCAAGAAAATTTTCTATTTTTTTGTTTTTCTTTTTAACTAATTAGTGTTTTTAAAAATGTTCCGAGCTAGGTCGGGCTATAATTCTTTTTTTATAATAAACTATACACATTAGCCATATCATAACAGTCAAAACATTTTCCACATGTTTCCACCTCTTCAAAAAACCGCTTTGAGTTCCACGGTTTTTTTTTGCAATAATTTTGGTTATTTTTTACTTACATACATATTTTTTTTCCTATAGGTAAAAATTTTACATCAAATGTTGTTGAGGTATATCGTAAAACGATATACATGCTTTTTAAATAAAGCATATCCAACACACTTGAAGATAAGGTAACATTTATCGACCATAAGTCTTGCGAAATGATGAAATGTCTCCAAAACGAGTCCCATACCTTTAGTCACGATTTAAAACATTTTAATAGTAATTTGAAGAAAAGATGGATATCATCTAACTATATTGAAGAAAGATTTTTGAAAAAAAAACGAAAAATGACTTAATACATCAATACCAGTACATAACTGGGCCACGAATTCTACGGGACGCCCAAGGAAGCATTCCCAAGAATTACATGATCGTAGTAAACGACGAAATACAAAAGAACTCCGCGAACAGGTACCTGTTGAGGAGCTTACCTATGCAGCCAGCGTACGTCAACGAATGTCTGGAAATGCCGCGGCCTCTAAACTTATAATAGATGCAACTTCAACACCAACAAGAGACAAACTTTACAGGGAAGTAATAAATACTGCTCAGAAACTGAAAGTAAAAAATTACACACCTGAACAAGCTTGGCAAATCATTGTTGAAGGTGAATTTACAAGGCGGCAGTGGGAGTTGTTATACGATTCCAATAAGGGTATATTTCCTTGGTATACTCTAATTAGAGAAGCAAAGAAACTCTGCTATCCAAAACCAGAGTCAATCCGAGTTACGGAGACGAGTGTTGAAGTTGTGCTTCAGGACCTACTTTATCACACAGTAAAGAGACTTTGTTTTTATCTTGAGATAGATTTTTTATGGGAAAACGTACAATTACTCTAAGTCAGCATATAAAACGATACCCATTACGTTTTTTTAATATTACTCCCCTCCCCCTCCTCACCCTGAGTCATCCCCCCTTCACCCGATTAGTAAAATAATGTCAGAAATCAACTTAGCGCCCTCAAAAATCCCAGGATACTGATTTTGACACATCTAGAGTCAAAAACAATGACGTTATTAATTTTGTCCGGTTTTTGAGGCCAAATGCTCGTTAGTGCGATGTGTTAATAAACGAACCTTGCAGTACTTTATCATTTTGTAATCATTATATATTTATTGTTACTAAATTGTTTATTAATCTTTTGTCTTTTATTTTGCACATACACACTGTATCTTTCTGATCCCACATTTTCTTAATTTAAATTAAAATCCCCCTGAGCTTTACCATCAACGAAACATTAAAAATAATGTCCTTCGCACAATTCTAAACTTTATTGTATTAAGAATAAAGTTGAACTTAATAACAACAAATTTGTTATTCAAATTACAATTGGGGCAACACAACAAGAATCACCTGTTTTTGAAGGAAAATATACCGTGTTGCTACAATTAAAAGTAACCAGTAGCAATGTACTAAAAGAATTATTAATGTCAAGCACTTATTACTGGATGCAAAATTCAAGTTTTGCGTAAGTTTTTTCTAGACAAAAAGATTTTGATCAAAAAGTTTTGTAACTTCTTACCTTCAGCACTATGACTGTGACATTCATATGAATAGACGAACGAATAAACATTTAAGTTCTAATGACTACAGAACCCTAGAAACATCGGAGAGTGTAGATCTACTGCAAATATTGATACTTTTGAGTAAACGTAACTTTTTTCCCAAAACCGAATCTTTTGTCACAGAATCAAATTACAAAAAAAAAACTTTATATTTTTTTTATTGTGTTACATTTTTAATAAGTTTTTATCTTTATTCTTTGGGGACCAACGACTTTTCTTTTACTTTCTTGCTTTTATACTCGATTCTACGCTATCAAGGAAGAGAAAATGTAATTTACAAGTTAATATTTAGAGGATTCATAAATTTTTATTTGTGCGCATACAAGTTTATCCTTTTTTTGATATATTTTTTATTTATTCTTTATTTCCCTTTTGTATTTTTAATTGGTAAAACTAAAATTCTAATAAAAGTAAAGTGTCGTGTATGTAATGTTTAGAACTCAATGAATTTCGCTAGAAAATGCTTCAATAAAAAAAAAGCAAATTCCCATGGCCGTTCCCGAAGTCTGCTAGTAGAAAGTTCCTTGAAAAGGAAAATAAGTGAAAATCAGACATGCTTTAATTAATTCTAGTAGGGTGAAGTCCACGTTGTTGTTTCGTCATATGTCAGATATTGTGAAAACTGAATCATCTATAGGAACATTTGTGTACAGGGATTCTACATCAAAAGTGATCAATATCTCTCCAGGCTCTGATTAGATGGATTTTCATTTTTGGACAAAGTGTCCAGAGTTTTTAACAAAGGATTCGATTTTTCCGGTAAAGGAATGTAAAAGTTTGGCTAGATATTTACCAATTTTGTAGGTTGGTGAGTCTATTGCAAAGGTACATTTTCTTTATGTATTTTAGGCAGTCCGTAAAGGCGCGGAATCTAGGAACTGCTTGGTTTAACGACTTTCTTTTCTTCTGGAGTGAGGCTGGAAGTCTCGATGAGAGATGTGAGGTTCCTTTCGATTTTGTTTGTTGGATTCGTCCGAATGACTTTGTAAGTATTGTCGTCCAAGAGCTAGTTTATTTTTTCAGTATATTTGTTCTTATCCATAACAACTGTTGCTTTTTCTTTGTCAGCTGGGAGAACTAAGATGGTGTTGTTCTCATTCAGTTTTTTAATAGCCTCCCTTTCCGCTGATTTAATATTTGATTTAGGAGGCTGTGAGTGTTTTATGATCTTTGCTGTTTCGTATCGAGTGTTACCGAATAAGTGCAGTCATGCGTGCTACGATTTTTCTCATTTCTGCTGCATTTAGTTTTAGTTTACAACTACTAAGAACGGGTTTCCACACTTCTCTTATATCTAAAGATGATTTACTGAAGAAATTGAGGTTCTGACGTATAACCGCCGCCTCTTTGAATTTCGATTTTCTCCTGTGTAGGGTTCTAGCTTCATTTTATGTGCTGTCCATGAGTTCAGGTGTGATTAGCGACACCAGATTTTTCTGTTTCTCCACGAGATGTGTTCTTTTGATGTTCTTTCATCTTTATTTCATCAACGTAGTAGTTGTTACATTCACATGGTGTATAACACCATGTGAATGTGACATAATTTTTTGTCTCTTTGAATTATTGGCTTCGCAGAAAGTTGTTTGAATTGAAAACAACGTAGTTGATATATCGTTTCTCTATTCTTCTAACTTTTTCCGAAATGCTTCTAACATAGGTGATACCCAACACTGTTTTTTTTCCTCGCCTATTATCGATCTTGTATTGTTCCAGAAATTTATCCACCAGATTTACTATGTATATATCTTTTCATTAAGTTTTTGTTACAGTTACGAATATTTCACGCTCTACCTAGGAGGTTTCTCCTTATATCATCTTTCGTGTTATTGGAGTGGTTGGATTGTTAATTTAGACATTGTGTGTGAATTTTCTATAGACTGGAGGTTCAAATTTGCCTGTTATTTCTTTCGACCAAAACAACTAAGAATGGTAATTTATTTTGTACTTCTTTCTCCATAGTGAGTTTAATGGTTAGGCTAATATTGTTGAGATCAGAAAGGAAGTTTTGAACTTCTTCGTTATTTCCATTCCAGATAATGAAGGTATCGTCTTTGTATCTAACCCATAATTTTGGCATCCTATTTGCGGTTTCAATTGCAAGGGTCTCGAACCAATCCATGAAAATGTTTGTGACCACCGGTGAAAGCGAAGACCTCATTGCTAGTTTATGATCCTGGATAAATAATTTTTCCTTTTATTGGAAAAAGGATATAATCAAGCAACACTTCAGCAAGTCCATAATGGCGTGTCGTGGTAGAGATGTTCTTTCTGCTAAGGTCTGTTCTTCTTTAAGTTTCTTTCTTATGATCTTTAGTAACTCCTTAACTGGAGCTAATAGGAAGGTCTTCTGATTGGTTTATATGAAATCTTGTTAATTCTAGACTCAGAACGATGTACAGGGTGACTCAACGATTGGATGAAGTAGGTTTGTGCCTTTTCGGTGAAATTAACAAAGAAACTATATTTATTGTTTGATACAGTTTATTTTTACGCAGATTTTAAAAATATTTAGGACTCTACAGGGTGAGCCAAAAAACTAGGACAGCATAAAGTTGTATTTTTTTTTAAATAGAACACCCTATATACGAATCGTATTTTCGATTTAGCTTATAATTTTAAATCTTTTTTATTAAGGGTTTACTATAACAAAACTTTATAGTTTCTGAGATAATTAAGTTTAGAGGAAAAAAGTCACATTTTCAAGCATCAATTCAATCCTAAATAACGTTTTCAATTTTGTGACAAATATATTCAAATTTGGAATTTAGCAAGGCCAAGGACAAGTTAACATAATTTTTGCCTAATATTTGCAATAAAGGCTACAGGGTGTTGAACACATCGGCTCAAATTTTAACAAGTTTAAATGAATAAATATCTTTTTTTTAAATGGTACATCCTGTATATTTTCATGTTATTTAATAGAGTAATAAAAACCCTAAAAGTTTTGTTCAATATATCCTATACCTATTTATAATAGTTTTTGAGATATTTCAGTTTTTCTTATTTTCCATACTTTTTTACAGAAATAGTCTTCATTATCATAGTAGCCATGTAAAATAATAAAAAGAAACTACAGAAACAAACAGAATGTGGTTAAATATGATGAAATACATTATTCGTTATATTACAACGGCAATAGTTTAATTAAACATAATGTGAAAAAATTAACACAACAATAACGACAAGGCAAATACATATTTACTTTTATACTAAATTGAAACAAAAAAATTACCTATTAAATACTGAGATTAATTATTTCTTTTTAATAAGTGTTCGAATAAACGACCCTCTTGTGCAATGCACAAATTTAGTCTTTTTTGCAGATTTTCTCGGACCCTGGACAAAATTAGTGGCGTTATTGTTCTACAGGTATCCCTAATCCTGTTTCGCATATCTTCCACTGTTGTTGGTGGCTTACCATACACCTTATTTTTAATATAACCCCATAGGAAGAAATCTAATGGGGTGATGTCGCAAGACCTTGGTGGCCACTCACTGTAAAAAAGTATGGAAAATAAGAAAAACTGAAATATCTCAAAAACTATTATAAATAGGTATAGGATATATTGAACAAAACTTTTAGGGTTTTTATTACTCTATTAAATAACATGAAAATATACAGGGTGTACCATTTAAAAAAAAGGATATTTATTCATTTAAACTTGTTCAAATTTGAGCCGATGTGTTCAACACCCTGTAGCTTTTATTGCAAGTATTAGGTAAAAATTATGTTAACTTGTCCTTGGCCTTGCTAAATTCCAAATTTGAATATATTTGTCACAAAATTGAAAACGTTATTTAGGATTGAATTAATGCTTGAAAATGTGACTTTTTTTCTTTAAACTTAATTATCTCAGAAACTATAAAGTTTTGTTATAGTAAACCCTTAATAAAAAAGATTTAAAATTATAAGCTAAATCGAAAATATGATTCGTATATAGGGTGTTCTATTTAAAAAAATACAACTTTATGCTGTCCTAGTTTTTTGGCTCACCCTGTAGAGTCCTAAATATTTTTAAAAAATGCGTAAAAATAAACTGCATGAAACAATAAATATAGTTTCTTTGTTAATTTCACCAAAAAGGCACAAACTTACTTCATCCAATCGTTGACTCACCCTGTACTTCCTGGTTATGATTTCAGAATTGAAAGCAAGAACTTGGCAAGCTCAGAAGTCTAATAGTTCCGGGAACTCATAATGGGTCGTAGAGCCTTCTTTATGTATCTTCAGGAGTCCATAAAGATGAGAAGTTTTGCTGTGATGGGGCATTGACTTAGTCCGGATCTTCTCAGGAATATACCGTTTCCTTCAATTTTAAATGTAGGATCTTTAGCAAGAGATGTATAGTTTCTTTTCCTTAGAACTTTATTAGTTTTTTAGTAGTATGACTCAGCATCTTAATACTTTAATCTTTCTATAGATTAGCTAGGGCAGTTGTCTTGTCTTTGTTAATGTTTAGTTTCGTTACTCCAATTTATTGTAATATCTCTCTTTCCTTCCGCTTGAACTCATTTGCCAAAAAATCTTCGATGCTTCTTGGATCCGCGGCACTAATTATGTCGAGAACAGGAACCTTTTTCAAAGCTACAGTAAAGTTCAAACGTTTGACAAGTAATGAGTTTGCGGCTGTAGTCAATTCCTTGGCACATATGTTAACTATTGTTTTTTGACCTTGCGATGACTGTTGTCGTTGTTGTCTTCTCTGGTATTTGGAAAGTTTCTTTATCACAAAAAATGTCATTGTTTCCTTAGAATAGGGGTATTGTCTTCTTCTAATTTACATTCTTTAACTTCTTGGAATTGTTAACAAATCTCCTTTAGTAGTTAGAGCCGAAAAGTCGTAATATGAAAAATAAAGACTACTCATTCACAAATTCGTTAATATTTCACTAAATCTTTTTTATCGTTCTTTAACCATTCGTTAAAAAGCATAAACGTAATCACCATGCTAATATCCTGGAAAAAATAAACCTATCGTGGGGTTCACCGATAGACTTTTAAATTTATTGAATTTCTAAAAATCATTTATTTCTGTGTCGCATGTCGCATATTATTGAAAGCAATAACGGATACCAACCAAATTTTTCCCGCGTTACAGTTCACCGATTCCCTTTCCTCTCCGCTACATTTTCAATATGCGGAGCCATCAATAATAAACAACACTCATTAAAAAGTATTTTTGAAAAGGAACTTTCATAAAGCACGGTTTATTTATTTTGTTGCAAAACGGAAACTCTTATCCCACTTTTTAAAATTAGTTTTAATTCTATCAAATTTAAAAGCTTTTATGCACTTTCATCTTATATTAGTATAGTTTTTATTATACTTTTTCATCTTTAAAATTATTTTTGAAAATTCTGTTCGGGAGCACTTAAAAATTTTAAACATGACAAAGACGTGTAATTAATAATTTAAAACTACTGACAGTTTAAAGGCCGTTAGAAGCTCTTAAGCAATTATGGTAGTTATATACACTATCTGACAAAAGCAAAGTTATATTTTCGCATGATATTCAAAACTCCATAGTGCATTTTCTTTTAAAATATTAAAATAGACTGCTGTTAGAGGCAACAACAATTATTTCCCAGAATCAAAACAAATGATCTGATATTATTGTCAACTTTCAAATTCAGATTTTGAGGAGTTTATTTTATAATGCCACGAGGTATTCCAATTTCAAAGAAAGTTTGTTTTACTCAGATAAAGTGCTTAAAAAATTATTTCATGTTACAATGAAAGGGAACATTTAAAATCTATCAAAATCAGGAAGATCAAGGAAAACAACAATATGCGCAGACTGGCACTTTAAAAGAATTTCTCAAAAGGATCCTAGGGAGTCCACACCTAGAATTACTGCTAATATTATCAAAATTGATGTCCCGGAAAGCAGAACCAACAAATTACAGTACCGAGATAACCCTAGTAGGGCTACGCGCCTCTGATTCACTATCGAGAAAAAAAAAATTATTTGGAAAATGTAAAAAAAAAAATTTTAAATGCTTTTATAGAACATTTTCTTTCACATAACTTTGGTCCCAGAAACTTGTTTGCAGGACTTTTATTTCCTTGAGAAAAGAATCAAAAATGGCTTTGTTGATTCAATGAAAATCGACGCAATTTCTATATTCAACTGGCAATAACTTGCTCAATTTAGGCTCGATCATGATTTACCAAAAACCATTTTACTCCCTGATCTGTAGTAACACCAATAATATAACAAAAATTTTTGTAACTTTTTTAGTTCAACTAAATGTTTATAAAACCAGTGCTTCTAAAGTTTCAAATAAAAATGCTCAGTTAAGAACTTATGATATTTTTAATCTTGACAAAGCACTACTAATCTGAGTTTGAAGAAGTTTTTCCTAAAACATGTTTATAATACTCTTATAATCATTTCAATCAGTCAAAAGCTTAGTTTTCTTATATTTACTAAGTGTCTTGTACCTATTCCCTTTCATGGCCGGCAGTATATTGGTAAATCATGGAGCACATTTTATAGTTAGAGGATGAGTAACAAATGGGGCATGCAAATCTATATATAATATATATTGATATTTCCGCAAAAAAATTACTTTGTTATTAATATTGTCAGCAAAAAATATCTTGTTCCAAGGAATTGATCTGATATCTGACTGAAATTGATCATAATTTAGAGATTTAAAATTTCTAACCATTTTATACTTAAACGCCGACTTCGAGACATTCACTCTCACGACACAATATATAAAATCATGATCACTAAAATTCACTGGCAATACCCCACTCCCTGTCATAATATCTATATCCGATGACAAGATGTAGTCAATAAAAGAAGATGTATTTGTTGTCCTTATGGAACAATCAGACACCTGCGTAAGACCAACACTATTCAGAAATTCACTGACAAACCGTCTCCAAACTATCAGTGTTTAACAGATTTATAGTGAAGTAAACCAGACAAAGTAGGGATGATATGTGAGAAAGTTTCATCAAAGTTATTAAAACATTCCCAGTAATTAACATTTGGAGGCTTATAGACAATATCGACAGTAAATGTAACACTTTTTAGCTTAATTTTTATCCAAATTTGCTCAATATTTATACTGGATGGTAACAACGTAAAATTAAATAAATCTCTAATATAGACTGCCACACCACCCTCTCTTCCTAGCCAATCATGACGCTCAAAAACTATTAGTATCCACAATATTATTGGGGCTGGAAGCATTGAGTCAAGTCTCTGTAACCACCCACCAAACTATAATTAGTGTTCAAAACTAAGTTCCTCACATCATCAAGATGCGCAATAAGTGATCTAGCGTTAACATGGGCTAATGTGAACAAAGAACCATATATGAAAGAGCAATGACAAACATTAAAAAGTAACTAAAATTATTGGTCAATTTGCTGACTTTAATATACCAGTACACATAACAATTGACCATTATACCTTAGTAAGTACATCATTATTCTAAAGATGTGCTTGGATATAATGAAAAAAAAAATCAGGAAGAAAAACATAATTCTAAAATCTAAGTGCAATAATTAACAGTTATTAACATAATAATCTAACACAACAATCTTTAGTATTTTATTATTATGGGTTACACAAAAGACATTACATTACCTTTCCATGTCCAGCAAGACTTAAGGCCATATTTTTGCACTATTTGTTTAAACAAATTTAAATTTTCACCTTTAAGTAATTCACCAAACATTATACCACTACTATTTAATCTTGTCTTGGCCTCAAACACTTCATTCTGCTTCCAGCAATTGACAAAAAAGACAGCAGTGATTTTTCATTGTGATCATCGCGTTTTCCTAACCGATAACAATAGTGTTTGCAACAGTCAATAATTCATATTCTACGACTAAAAAATAAGGTCTATGCAAAAAATCAGCGAAAAATTCAATGCTTCCTGTATTCCGAATAATTGCCTTAATGTAAAAAAAACAAAAAACATTTTGTCCATTAGTATATAGTCTATCAAGGTATTTTTTACAGTTTAATTTATTTTAAATTTGACAGTAGCAAAATAATTTTACCAAGAAGCGGCAATCTAAAAAACGATCCAAAATTTCAGGGAAAATGAAAATTATTTCCATGTAACGCTTTTATTACATCCTTGTCGCAGGAAAATAAAGCATGTTCCATAACAAATATTATGAGATAAAATTTAAGAAATGTGTATCACATGAATATGAAAAAAAGTAATATATATTTCGTACAATTGAAAATTATGAAAACTTACAATATGTTCGTCATAAGTTAAAATATTATTGAAATAAAAATGAAATATGTGTCATTTAAGGAATGATAGCGACACAATATGCCAATGTTATGTTTGTCATACGTATAAATGTTATTTAGAAAGGGGAAGTTCTACAAGGCGAC
Organism: Diaprepes abbreviatus; assembly: GCA_034092305.1. Lineage (NCBI taxonomy): Eukaryota > Metazoa > Arthropoda > Insecta > Coleoptera > Curculionidae > Diaprepes > Diaprepes abbreviatus. The sequence continues at coordinate 256,759 of JASJET010000051.1, read as the reverse complement.
CTATATATTCCTAGATGTTTTAAAAAACCATGAACTTATAATGGTTGATTTTTTTTTCCTTTCTTCTCAGACTTACAAAATTAGATGCTTAGCAGTTTAGTCATATAGAGGACCAATATTGAGTAAAGAATCAAACTTGTGAAATTTGATTTTGAAAATCGTCAAAACCAGATTTCACACATTAAAATCGAAGATTTTTCGAACTTTGATGACTCCATGCAACCTGATTACACATTTTCGAGAACAAGATTCTATGACTAACTTGCCATGCACACACAGGCAGTCCACTCTTGACTTGTCGTTTTATACTGTTTCTAGACATGCACAATTGGTTGCACACGATTTAAATCCAAACACGTGATGCGATGTTGCCACGTTGATGCGGATTTTAAATTCCATTAGGATGGAAAACTTGATAATTCAAATGTGATAATTGTAGTCATTGCAGTATTGTTGCGTAAAATGTGGGTAAGTGTGCAGAATTGGAATGTCAAACATTAACAGATCGTTCGACTAGCTAGATTGATCTAAAAACCAAAATAGTAACTAAACTAACCTGAACCGACCTGAAGAATTTTCGGAATTTTTCGATAATTTTTTACATACTGTAATGACCACAATTAATTGCATCTGAACTATCAAGTGTTCCATCCCAATAGAATGTAAAATTCACGTCAACGTGGCAACATCGCATCACGTGTTTGGATATAAATCGTATGCAACCAATCATACATACCTAGAAAGAGTATAAAACAACAACGGTTTTCATACGTTTTATGGAAAATTTGTATTTTTTCGCGGTCATTAATGTAAATTTTGTTAATAAAATGTTTAAATATTGTGTAGTGTTTGTGCATTTTACTATAAATGCTAAAAATTTAAAAATTTTATTGAGTTTGCCGATACTTGGTGAAACTCCATATTATAAAAGAAAACTCGATTTTAACTTAAAAATTACACTTTAATTGAAACTTGAATAAAAAGAATTCATATTCAAGTTTCAATTAAAGTGGAATTTTTAAGTAAAAATCGAGTTTAAATACAAGTTATATAAGTGAAAAAATTTTTTTTCGGAAAAACCACGCGAGATTGGCGAAAATTAACAACATATTCGAATTCTACGACCCAAAAATAGGAACTATATAAAAAATCATCGAAAAATTCTGAAAATTGTTTGTTTCCACCTTCTCCAAGAATTACCATCCTATTTTTTGAGATGGTAGTTGGTAACTAGTTTAAGTTATTTATTAAAGAACTCTATAAACTTGCTAATTTATTTAGGTGAACGCAAAATGAATCTTTTTGCTTGCCTTTACTCTGACCTAATTGTCCACTAAGTATCTATTAGAACTCCTTAGAGGCTATTTCTTAGCAGACACTAAGAAACTTTATAACTTATCTTGCACTTTAACCAAAGTTAATTACTATATATTTTTGGGTTTTATTTGATCTTTTACCCTTATTATTCCAAATTAATTAATTAGTTTAAATGAAACCCGAACTGAATATCATATTTTTTAATAGGGAAAATCAACACCATATTTTTAAAAACGTGAAGGAAGTATTATTTGAAATCTTATTTATACCTCATCTTTTATTTATAGCATGTTCTTCTCAAACTACATCCTGCCAACTTCCATAACACAAACGGACGGTATCGACAAATATAACTTAAAAACGGCATTTCTTTTCTGCCTACACTGATAAAAATGAAATGTTTAGTTCAACAATCTTCTAGATGTTGATTTTTAATTGTTTAATTCAAACGAAAGTTATTTGGAATAACTTATTTTCGCATTTTGTGGCTACATTTTATTTCGGTTATATTTAATTTGTTCATTTAACGTTTAAAATATTGTTTGAAAACTTACATTTGTTTGAAACAAATCCTTTTAAAGATGGTAATTTAATAAATAGGAAAATCTTGCTGTAAGTATTTTTATAATGTATTCAAATAATTTATATGTTAAGTTAAATAATATAAATCTAAATTCAACATTTTCTATTTGTTAACACAACTATACTAATATATTAAAATGATATGCACATTCTCTTATATAAAAAGATTTATAGCTCAGTTTAAGACTTTTAAATATTGAATGAACAAACTAAGTTTTATACTTTTGAAATCCCGCCCTCTATACCTCCGATTTCGCCCCCTATAGGGCATAAAGGGGAAACAGAACCAGTAGACGTAGCCATATTGTTCCCTCGTGAGTGTTCAAACGAAGCGGACGTGGTTTTACTTGTTCAGTTACTAAGGTAAGTAGTACCTTTTATTTTTTAATAGATATAATCTTGTTAACATTATTTTTTCAATGAATGTTGTTTATAATATAGTGTTGACAACCAAAACTATAATATACTTAGTTATATAAAATGATGTATAAAATGTGATGTTTAGATATAAATCATGTCGGCATTGCACAGTTCCAACTTTTCCAAGTTCATTTGGTGCCAAAATTATACTTATTCCTTGGTTGCATGAGTTTGCTAAACCTAAATGCCTTTAAAGGGATTAGACATATACCCATTGGTATATTTATATAAATTAAACCAGCAAACATTAGATTTAATTGTAGGTATAGGCCAGGCTGCGTGGCTGAAAAACAGGGGGTAAAAAATATAAAATCGTTACAACTGTTAGTGGAATATTGTAGGTAATATTATAACTAATGAAGGAAAAATAATCGGAACTATCGGCGATGCACTGAGGTGAGATAGGGATGATTTTTAGGGGTGAAAAACAGTTTTTTGCGATTTGCAGCTAAAAAAAGCATCTTATCGAAAAAAGTTGAAAATAAAAGTTGTAGGTAATAAAAAGATTTAGAACTTTTGTAAAAGTCATTTTACCCTAACCTCAAATTTTCCAAGAAAAACGCAAAAAATAGTCTTTTCGGTTTTTAATTTTTTTCTTATAAAAAAATAACTCGATTAAGCTCAAACTTGTTGAATATGTGTCTTTTGATGCCCCAAAGGAGCTATATTTTTTTATGCAAAAATATTCAACTGTTGCGGTTTTATTTAACTTAAAAAAAAGTGAAATTTGCAATCGCATTTTCTCTTCAAAATAATTGTTCGACAGACTTCGGTCTAGACTCATTTAAATATAGTACAAGGGAAAAAATTTTCCAAAAATCGAAAAAAACGACAAAATAGTTTTTTTCGATATGCGATTAAAATTATCATAATTTTACAATGTCAATATTTATTACAAACAATGAGTAAAAAATTATAAATGAATTACATTTAAATTATCAAATAAACAAAAACGTATGTATCGAGATTCCCTTTGCTCAAGGTCACTTGAAAAGTTAAGCTTACAATTTTTTTTAATGTTTACGTAATAAAGTTATACAGAGCGTTCTGAAATTCGCCTGCCATGATTTACTTTCAGCTACTAAAAATAAGAAAAAGTTCACAAAACCGTTGTTTTGTAGGTCCTTAAAATCCAAAGTGTTAAATTGCTTGAAAAGTACAAAATTTAAAACTTCACTGATTTTAAAATTTCAAATCTGGTATAGGATATGCTAGGTATAAATAAAAATAATATACAGGGTAGTATCCTATTTAAAAATAAGAATTTGCTAGAAGTTCCCGGATGATCAGGGAATACTGTATCTTTAAAAATATTTTAAAAAACTACAACTTTCCTTTTCATGACCACACTCAACATTTTGGAAAAAAAACTTTTGTTATTTCCAGTTGACCACTGAGTTTGGCGTGTCATAAAGTTTATCAAATTATATTGTTTTAGGAGAAAGACATTGTAACAAAGGCATCAGCACAGATTGATATTTCTTCACCTTCTACATCCTCGTCATGTTCGGATTATCAAATAATAGATGTCACAGATCAGAAAAATTTGAAGGAAGCTGTTCAGCGGGCTAGTAAAAGGCATTTAGCTTTTTGCGGAGAAGAATCTTTCAAAAAAGCCTGTAGAAACCTATACAATTTAGACCTTAAAGATTTTTTAGAACATACTGTTCCTGGAAACTACATCCTAAATTTCTATAATCAGAAGGGTCATTTATCTAGAAAAACTAGGAATCAGTTAACTACCGTATTGATAACGGGAATTTTGTCTCGAGATGGGTAATACTTTCATAACTATATTACTGAAATAATTTGGCATGACTTTGCACATATCTCTGTAGTAGATACTATATTACAGCACACACCGTATTAAATATACTGTATATCTACGAATAAAGCCCTAAGTTGGGTATCTTTTATATAAAATATTGATATTTCCTTCAAAAAGAAATTTTTGGTGTAATTTCAGTATTGGATGTTATTATATAAAAGAAAGTTTTTGTTAAACTTAACAAATATTTTTTATTTTTGTAGAACACATTTTGTTCCACTAGATTTTGAAATTCTAGCGGAGAAAATATGCGATCTCTTCCCAAATGAAAATAAGGCTACCTACTACATTTCAAGAGTTCCAGGAAATAAAAAAAGTCCACCTCTAAATGCCAAAGGAAAACTCGTTGATAAGTACAGAAATTTAAAACGATTATACAAATTGTGCAGTTGCACAAATTCTAGCGAAGAAGATACAGAGACGAGTAAATCAAATATTGAGAATGGTAAGTTGGTTAACATATTTTTGTTTTAAAACTTCTTCTAATTATAACTTGAAACTTCTTGTTTCTTTTTAAAATATCATTAATGTAATGTTCACATAACAGATAATGTACAGGAAGTTAAAATATAAGGGGAAAAAAAGAATTAAGGAATTTTGATGTATTCTTACATATCCTAAATTATCCCAATATACATGTTTGTTTAGCGGATCCTGAAATTTGACTTCCCCTTATCTTCAATATGCGATATAAATTTAGGTGAAATGTTCTTAACCCAAAAAATTTATTTGTTAATAAAGAAAATTATACAGACATTTTTTGTTTTATTAAAGTTCCTATTTGATCCTAATTTGACGTTAGGTTATTAAAATATTTAAACGATGTTGCTGCATTTTAAGTAGCAGAATTAGAGTGATAGTTAAGTAAAAAGAAACGAACTTGTACAATTGTAATATTTGTAATATGTTAAAAACAAATATGACATATTACAAAAATATTAGTAAAAGTTTTTTTCAACATAGTTTACCATATTCTTATTATATTTGTTTTTATTTTAATAATCAAAAAAGTTTGCCTAACTAATACTACTTATATGTCTTTTTTACACGTCTCGATAAATGAGTTTGTTCATGTCACAATTGGCTATAAAAATATTCCAATAATAACAATATGTGAAATTTTTACTAAAACTAGGATTTTTTCATATAAAATATTTACATTATCAAATTTTTCATGCAAAATAGAGATTTATATTGTTTATTTATAACAATAAAAATAACTAAAGAATAACATTTTTAATTTTATAATTGTATATGAAGTAAATCCTAATTTTGAAAAATTATTTTGTAAATATTTTATTTGAATATTTTTTATTGTCGATTATGGCATAATTAATCTTGTTTACAGTGTGTAAAAAATACATATTTTGGTGTAAATGGTGCCAACATTTTTGGTTATTAACATAAAAATAGTTATTGAGCCAAGTATTTTTCATCATTGATTCAATATTAAAAATTGTTCCGTTCAAAGTTTACAACTCATTGTTTTAAGATAGTATTTTTTTAAGTAATATCCTATTGGTGATTCATTTAAATCATACATCGTTTATTTTAACCCCAGAGAATGTTGATTGAACATTCAGATATGTTTAAAACAATCTTTGAATATATTTGTTTAAGACATTAGATTAGTTCAACCAATCACTGACACTACTCGTAAGAACATTTCGTAGTGTTACATCAACCAATATTTCGGCTATGTTTAATTCTCCTTGTGCGGTTCAAGTAACATATCTAAGAGTTCATGCAAGTAATAGAACTTAATATTTTAACACCTTTTGTGGTATTAAATTAAACACCTTTTTTGCTTAATTTGAAATGATCTTGATGGTTGAAACGATGTTTCCTACATTTCGTTCAAGTAGTAATATTTGACATTTTTTGTTGTTCTATTGAAAGTATAAAAACTATTGCTTGTATTTAACAGAAAATAATAGTTGGATTGAGAGCAATGTTGGTAAATTCAACCATTTCCTTTTTTCAGTGTATCAGGCACTTTATCAGGGTTTAGAAAGTAATTTATTTTATACAGGGTGTAAAAAATGGTGTAACAAACTTCTAATGTACTCGTTTTAAAAAGTAAGTGACACTAAAAAGAATGAAATAACAAAAACCACTGCAAAAAAAATACACTAAAAATGAATAAAACATTGTTTTATATTGTACTTGTAGATTTGCTTCTTTACTTTACATTTTTTTAAGCCAGTGGCAAACCTGAAATAAAAATGTACGTCTTTCTATGAATTATTATAGAACTATTATTTCCACAATAATAAAATGGCACAAGCTGGCCGAAAGAATTAATAAATGTATTCTCCAATAAATATCAAAGTCGAATCATTTGTCATTGTTCGTGCTTACAAGACAATCGATCCTTTTTTGTTTTATAAAAGCTTAAGATCTGACGTAGATAAACAGTCATGATTTATTTCCTCTTGAAGTTTGCACACAAAAAATCTAATATGTAGGTTAGCTAAAAAGATTATAAGTTTACTTCGAAATGACTTTTACCAACAAAATGAATTATTATCTGTTTGGACTCAACCTCAAACCTTCATCTATTTACATATGTAAGTGCAGAGTCACATAAATACAAATTATTTATTTTTAGGGATAAATATTAGTATTTGTACGGCAACACCTGAAAAATCTACAATATCTACATTTATTAAAGTAATTTCAACAGTTGTTAACACATTTTATACTGATTGTTGTAGCTCAAAAAATGAAATAAATTGGAATAGTCCAGAAGCCCAATGGATTTCCGTAGTCGGTAAAGAAATATGGATCCAGCAAAGCATTCATATATATTTTGACCCCCTTATTACGAATATTGAAGGTGGCTTCCCGAAAAATGGTCAGATAATCACTACATAGTATAAAACAAAGTCGCTTTCTCTGTCCCTATGTCCCTTTGTATGCTTAAATCTTTAAAACTACGCACCGGATTTTGATGCGGTTTTTTTCAATAGATAGAGTGATTCAAGAGGAAGGTTTATATGTATAATAACATCCATTAAATAGTGGAGAAATACTGTTATTTTTGAGGTTTCTAATGTGATGTCGTAATTATCATATTTTTTTCCGCTTACATTGCAAACGCAGGCTGAACCCTACGAGATTTATCAAAATAATGTACTAATTATTTGTACACATTGAAAAGGTCTACAGAAAACTCCGCGATGGTATATGTCTATCTCTCATGGATATCCCACAATAACATTTTTTTGTCATTTACTTTTTACGACAAATAATGGCAAATTTTGAAGCGATTTTAACCAATACAGCATTAATCCTTATCCAATTAAATAGCTTAAATACATTGTTGATTTAATATAGATCTATATGGTCCTTTACAGCACAAGATTTAAATGAATATTTTCGAAGATATTACAGATTTAAAATTGCGGGAAGTAGCGCTTGCGGCGGTACTAGCCGACCGGGGCGGCGGCAGCGTGCCTATAAATAGCGCGTCGGAGGCCGATGTAATAATTGTTATAAAAATAAAATAAATAGTCACAGTTTTTCTGTAGTGTATTTAGTATCAGCATTGCACCCGTGCGAAGCCGGGGCGGGTCGCTAGTTTGCTATAAATAAAAAATGTGTTAATAATTAAAGAAAATCCTGTATTCTTCGACCGATTCTAAGCAAAAAGTATTTCTTGTAAATTTTCCATTAAACGCATGGTTTGTGAGTTAAAAACCGTTAAATATTTGAAAAATACCATTTTTTGCCGCTTTCGATATGAATAAGCTGGAGTACCACAGAAAGCCGTACTCTCACGACACCTTCACAACATATTCACTTACGAGATCCCCATGACAGCAAAAACGAAAATGCCCCAATCCTCTGACGATACTACCATAATGGCAAAGGCAATGCAACCGAGACTGATCAGCAGATATCTACAGGAAGACATAGATCTAGTCCATGACTGGTTTGTCTCCTGAAAAATATCAATTAATGTCGAGAAGAACCAAGCACTCTTCCTAACAAGGAGAAGGAAGGGCCCAGACGAAACGATAGATATTGATGGCGAAGATGTCAGATGCACTGACCAAGCCAAATATCTCGATGTGACGATAGATAAAGGCCTGAGATGGGAGAAACACATCTTAGCTACCGTCAACAAATTCAAATTTGTTACAGGACAGCTCTACTCGCTGCTCAACACAATGAGGAAAATGAGCCTTAAGAACAAGCTGACAATCATCAAGGCCGAACTAAGGCGCATTTTGACTTACAAATCCGCAGCTTGAGGCTACGCAGCAACGACACAGAGAGACAGTAAACATAATACTTGGGATATCTCTAAATGCCCCGTGGTTCATCAGGAACGAGCAAATACTTAGAAAAATGAGATAGATGGATAAGAATGGTCCTAAAACAGAACGGCGCTAAGGTCTTCTAAAAAGCAGAGACACATGATAACGTACTCATCAGGCAAGCAGTGAATTACTACCCTGGAAAGGAAACCTAGACAGCAGCTCTAGGGAATAGGATCCAGAAATTATCCTGGAACAAAAAGCAGGACCTAACCTGCCTCAAAAAAGAAGTTCAAATATTTAACGATTTTTAACTCAAAATTTATGCTTCGGACGGAAAAATTCACTTTCTGCTTAGAATGGGCCGATAAACACAAAAATATTGTTTATTTGACAAATGTTTTTTTAAATTATTAACAATTTTGATTGACCAGTTTTCGGGAATCTACCCTCGGTATTTGTAAATAGTTCTACGTACCGCGATCACCCTGTACCGATTATATATACTATATTATTAAGATATATTTTCTGCCATCTAACATCCAGCAAGCAGAAAGATACCCAAAATGGCGAATTTATAGCCAGTAAAAACAAATTAACAGACGTGATAAGGGGTGCAATCGCCTCTTTTCTTCTGAACGAAATGTATTACTGTCCTGATAATACAAAAGATATCTTTCGGTAAAATTTATATCACATGAACGATGAAAGATTTTATCAATACGTGGAATGGGGGGGCATTAATACGAAATTATTGCAGTATGAAGATAGTATTTTTATAATTGTAGATAATTTGATAGAAATATAGATACCTGCAAGGTATTTGAATTCATAAGATTTAAGAAAGATATTTAGGTTATACAGGGTTATTTACCCTGTACGGCACGGAATATTGCGGCCAAAATACGTGACTTTCAAGAACTTTTATTTTTGAGATAAATGGGGTCTAATACAGTTACTTTTTAAAATTATTTTCATATTATACAGGGTGTCTTAAAAGCGCTGAAAGTATCAAAGTTGTGTTTTTTTAAATGGAACTCCCTATATTTTATTGCATTTTTGGATTGTGCGATCAAAATAAGTGCCTATTTTAATAAGATTTATAGTATCTAAACCTTAAGGGTTTTTAGATAATTTGAATTTTGACAAAATCTAACCTAATTTTCATGTTTCAAATACTTAAGAAGTATTTCAGTTTTGTATGCGAAATTTACAGTGAAGTGTAACAATAAATCATATTTCATATCCCAATTATAATAAACATGCTATATTATACAGGGTGTCTAAAAATTACAACAAATCAAATAGAAACTTAAAGTGGCTATAACTTGATTAATTTAAATAGAACCCTAAACTTTTTACCTTACCAGAAAATATCTCTCTCTCTCTCTCTCTCTCTCTCTCTAGCATTACAACCCGGGGTGGGTCTTTGCTGACTTCACAATCTGCCTCCACTTGCTGCGATCCATCATCAGTTCCTCCGCGCGGTCGACGTTTAGGGTTTGTAAGTCTGCTGCAACCTTATATCTCCATTTCATCCTTGGTCTTCCTAGCGACCGCTTTCATTCTGGGTTCTCTTCCCATACCATCTTGACGATTTTATTTTCACTGTATCTGGCTGGTTGTATAGTTCCTCCAATTCCTTGTTTGTTCTCGTTCTATATTGCTGTGTGGTGTTGTCCCTGACCGGTCCGTATATCCCTCTAAGCATTCTTCTTTCTGCGATTTTCAGTCTATTCTCATTTTGTTTTGTCAACGTCCATGTTTCACATGCATATGTCATTACCGGTCTTATAACTACTTGATATATTCTTATTTTCCTGCGGCGGGATATATTTTTCGATTTCATTATCTTTTTATTATCTTTTGCAGCCCATACCAGCAGCGGTTGCCTCCTTGTATTCTATTGTTAATCTCTTGTGTAATGTTGTTGTCAGAGGTGATTGTAGCTCCCAAATATTTAAACTGATGGACCCTTTCAAAATTGTAGTTGTCCATAGTCACGTTCTGTCCTATTCTGTCTCTCCGTTCCGTTCTTGTTGTTGCCATATATATTTTGTTTTTTCTTCGTTGATTCGTAGGCCAACTTTCTTTGCGGCATTTTCCAGTTTGAAGAACTCTTTCTTGACACTGGTGGTTGTATTACCTACAATATCGATATCATCAGCGAACGCCAATATGATGCGCGGACCTTGATTTCTAAAGAGGAGCGTTTTTGTGTTGGTTTTTCGTACGATGCTCTCCAAGGTGACGTTAAAGAGGAGTGGAGATAGCGCATCGCCTTGTTTAAGACCACTGTTGATTGTAAAGAAGGTTGACAATCTTCCTTCAAGTCTTACTGCACTTGTAGATCCCTCTACACATGTTTTGGTGAGGTTAATTAGCTTCTTCGGTATGCCCAGTTCTGCCATGGCATTCCACAAATCCACTCTTATGATGCTATCATATGGTTGTTTAAAATCTATAAATAGCTGGTGCAATGTTTTGTTGTATTTCCAACATTTCTCCATTAATTGCCTAATCGTGAATATCTGATCTACAGTTCAGCGGTTTTTTCTAAATCCACACTGGTAATCTCCTATTTGATACTCCGCACACGCAGTCAATCGTTCTAAGATCATTAGAGAGAAGACTTTATATCCTATGTTAATAAGGGATATACCCCTATAATTTGAGCAGCACGTTTTATCGCCCTTTTTAAGTATTGGTATTATCACACTTTCTTTCCAGGAGGTTGGTATTTTTTCTTCTTTCCATATTTGACAGATGAGTTGATAGAAAGCACGTTTCAAGGTTTCTCCTCCTTTTTTCAAACATTCTCCCGGTATAGTGTCGTTTCCTGGGGCTTTGTTGTTTTTAAGTTTTTGAATAGCTCGTGACACTTCTTCCGCTGTAAGAAGAACTTACAGCTTACTATGGGTTCGGCCGTAAGGTATGTATATTCAGGCCGGGCTTCATCTGCCTGGACATTCAGTAGCTCGTCAAAGTATCTTCTCCAGGTCTCTATCATTTCAGCCTCATTTGTAATAAGGTTACCTTCGTCATTCTTTATTACTGTTCCAACTTACCAGAAAAAAATGTACCTTTAAAATACCTATCGAATGGTATAAGGATGTTCTATAGTTAAGTCTTTGCGTTTTCACAGAATACGCCAAATAATCGTTTTCTGCACAATTTTGTATTTTTAACCGACTTCTAAAAGAAGGAGGTTCTCAATTCGTCGACTATGTATTTTTTTTTTTATGGATGTACACCGATTACTCTGGAACGGCTGCGCCGATTTGAATGAAATTTTTTACGTTATGTAAAGGAAGTTGCTGCGGTGGTCCCATATTTTTTTGATGAAATTGGTGCAGTAAAATCCAAGATAGCGCTTACAATATGGCGGCCAAAAAAATTAATTTTGTCCAATTTTCTCCAAAACTGGTATGGAGAAATTTTCGGGGTTGTACCCAACGAATCTGAAATTATTTAAAAAAATTCAAAATGGCGGATCCAATATGGCGGACAAAAAAAATTAATTTAGTCCGATTTTCTTCGAAATTGGTGTGGGGGAGTTTTCGGAGTCGCATATGACGAATCTAAAGTAATTTATAAAAAATTCAATTTGGCGGATTCAATATGGCCGACAAAAGATTCGTTTTTGTCCGATTTCTTCCAAAATTGGTACGGGGGAGTTTTCGGAGTCGCATATGACGAATCTAAAATAATTTTTAAAAAATTCAATATGGCGGATCCAATATGGCGGACGAAAAAATCAAATTTTGTCCTATTTTCTCCAACATTGGTATAGGAACGTTTTCGGGGCCACACATAAAGAATCTGAAATTATTTTTAAAAAACTCAATATGACGGACAAAAAAAAATCAATTTTGTCCGATTTTCACCAAAATTGGTACGGGAGAGTTTTCGGGGTCACACATGACGAATCTAAAATTATTTTTAAAAAATTCAATATGGCGTATCCAATATGGTGGATAAAAAATTAATTTATTTTCTTTAAATATCGATATTGGAAAGTTTTTGGGGCCTATATTACCGATCTAAAATTAATTTGAAATTTGAGATAGTGGATTTACTATGACTGACTAAATATTCGTTTGACTCAATTTAATTGGTATTTGGAAAACTCTAAGAACTAAAGAATTTTTAGTGGTTCATTTTAGGGTGATTTACAACTTTGGATAAAATGGGCCCTTTTTTGCCAGTTTGGAGTCATTGCGAGGTACACTAATCTCGATTAGTACTTGGTTCAAATAATTTATGAATATCATAATGAATTCAAAAACTAAAAATAGAAAAATAAAATTTTTATAAAAAAATTGAACCGACTTCTAAAAGTGCGCTAAAAAGTGAAAAATAACCATAAATTTTTATATGAAATTGAACTTTTTGAAGTCGGCGCCAAACTAATACCTGCATAAACAGATTAAAAATACTTTATTTGTAATTGCTTTTTTACCATAATTTCTATATATTAGTAGATATTTATTTCGTGTACAAATAATTTGGCGCCGACTTCAAAAAGTTCAATTTCATATAAAAATTTATGGTTATTTTTCACTTTTTAGCGCACTTTTAGAAGTCGGTTCAATTTCTTTATAAAAATTTTATTTTTCTATTTTTAGTTTTAAAATTCGTTATGATATTCATAAATTATTTGAACTAAGTACTAATCGAGATTAGTGTACCTCGCAATGACTCCAAACTGGCAAGAAAGTACCCATTTTATCCAAAGTTGTAAATCACCCTAAAATGAACCACTAAAAATTCTTTAGTTCTTAGAGTTTTCCAAATACCAATCAAATTGGGTCAAACAAATATTTAGTCAGTCATAGAAAATCCACTATCTTAAATTTCAAATTAATTTTAGATTGGCAATATAGGCCCAAAATCTTCCAATATCGATATTTAAAGAAAATAAATTAATTTTTTATCCACCATATTGGATACGCCATATTGAATTTTTTAAAAATAATTTTAGATTCGTCATGTGTGACCCCGAAAACTCTCCTGTACCAATTTTGGTGAAAATCGGACAAAATTGATTTTTTTGTCCGCCATATTGAGTTTTTTAAAAATAATTTCAGATTCTTTATGTGAGGCCCCGAAAACTTCCCCATACCAATTTTGGAGAAAATCGGACAAAATTAATTTTTTTAGCCGCCATATTGTAAGCGCCATCTTGGATTTTACTGCACCAATATCATCTAAAAAAATATGGGACCACCGCAGCAACTTCCTGAACACAATGTAAAAAATTTCATTCAAATCGGTGCAGCCGTTCCGGAGTAATCGGTGTACATACATAAAAAAAAAATACATAGTCGACGAATTGAGAACCTCCTTCTTTTAGAAGTCGGTTAAAAAATAACTATATTAGTCCCCCATATATTCCAAAAGTAAAACTTTTTGAAAGTTACGTATTTTGGCCGCAATATTCCGTGCCGTATAGGGTGAATAACCCTGTATATTTAATAATAAAATATGTATATAAAAGGATCCCCACAGAACTTCATACTTTTGGTATCTTTGTATACTTGGTATGAGTTAATATTCCCTGGAGGGAATGCGAAGCCGTTTGACTTGAAAATCGATAATAAATAAGAATAAAAGGTATTCACGATTGCAGACAAAGGTAATATAAATTATTAATATTTTCCTTAAAATTTCATATTTATCCAATTAATCCAATCTAACCTAATAAACTAAGTCATAACTAAAAACATATTCCATGTCATTCAACAGCCAGTAAACGGAGAGATACCAGAAATGGGTAAATTTATGCTGTTAGTAAAAACAAATTAGCAAACATTATAAGGGGTCGCAGTACACCGCCATTCCGCATGAAATTTATTGCTCTCCTGATAAAATAAACATGAGGCTTGGATTAATTTCTCTGCCAAATATAAAATTATAGGCAAACGCCTTAAATTTGTTACGAAATAAATGTCGTGTTCGAAAATATCGACAATTAATGACCTAGAAAAATAAACACAAGCAGGAAATGTGTACTAGTAATAAAATTAGACTTATTCGGTAAGCACAATACCGCATACTGCAGATTGAGAAAACGCTATTCTATTTCAGCGTTAAGATTGTTCATTCGTATTAAATCGATGACATGCATCGTGCATTTGGATAGGAAAACATACTTCGAAAATTGCTGAATAAGAAAGCTTACTAAACAGTTACATTTTCGTTAAGTTATGTATGGATGCAAAAAAAAAATATTTAAGTTTTAATGTTCCATGTTTTAACAAAAGCAGTACTCTTATCATACGCACGTTTTATGTAAGAAAAAAGTTTATCAAGGATTATTTGCTAAAAATTTGGAATCCGATAAAAAAGAAGAATCGATATTTAATATTGTCATTTTTTTCAAGAAAAATAAATTTTTATTCATAATATTATATCAGTGTCCACCGAGAGTGCCCCAGCAATGAGAGGGCGTCACAAGGGTTCTAAAGGGCATTTGAAACAAGCAGTATCAAATGTGTTCGTTGTACACTCTCTTATTTAATCGGAATGAACGCCTGTATAAGTCGTTTCATTACGTTTTTAAAACAGTTAATAGGATTAGAAGCAATTCGATGAGTAAGAGGTTATTTAGCTCTGTAGTGAAAACGGTGAGGATTTCAAGCTATTTCTAATAAAAGTGTTTTGTTTCCAAAGGTATTTGTCTAAATCGTTTTATAGTCTCTTTGAATAACTCATCAGCTTGTATCAAATATTTAATGAAGCAAATTTATAAGTGCAAGATGACGAGTTTAATTAAAACAAAAAACTTCATAGTGCTTTTATGGGGAAACTTTTTATATTCAAGCGGATTCTCGATGGAAGTGAATGCAAACACTTTTCAACATTATTAGCAGTGATTGTAAAATTAGAAGGTTCACTTACTACTTACAATATTTAAAATTTTACCAGAAGCACTTCGAGCACTTTCTGGGACAATAAACTCATCTTTTAACTTAGGTAGTTTCCCTTGTAGACTAGCTGCTATCAATATTCATTCCAATTAAAAAAAAACAACGCTAGGAAATGCGAGAACCACAGTTTAATTAGTTTAATGGGCCACGAACTTAAGGTACTCCTTAATATCATTCACTCTCACATTTACACCAAATTAGAAGAACACCTTAGTGAAGTGCAATTTGGATTCAGAGCAGGCCTTGGAACAAAAGCTTGCAAGTGCTAATACAAAAAGCGAGAGATGTCAACTGTGACGTATTTGCATGTTTCATTGATTTTGAAAAGGCGTTTGACACGATGCCGCACGGAAAACTAATTTATAGTCTAAAAACATCAGGAATTGATAGTGAGGATATAAGATAGTTTTGTAGTCGGAAAAGAAGTTCGACAGGGATTCTTATTGTTATATATATATTCCGAAAATATCTTTAAAAAAGCCTTGAATGAATCAAAAGACGATATTGTGGTAAATAAATGGTCAACTTGTCAATAATATTGTGCAGATGACGCGGTACTGCTGGCACACAGTGCGGAGGATCTCCAAAGATGATGGATAATGTTGTGGAAGCGTGCAATGAATACGGACTAAAAATAAATTATAACATGACTAAAATAATGGTTATTAGCAAGAACAGCAACATAAATGCCCAATTTACAGTAAACCATGCACCATTGGAGAGAGTGGAGAAAATATGCTATCTCGGTTGCAATATCAGTGATACATGGGATCACAGTTACGAAATAAGAACTCGTATTGATAAAGCCAGAAGAAAGTACTTTGTAACATCTCTCTGGATATCAATATACGCATAAGAATTCTCAGATGGTACGTCTTCAGTGTTCTCCTCTACGGAGTTGAAAGCTGGAGTCTTACCGAGGATGCCGCCAAACGCTTAGAGGCATTCGAAAAGTGATGCTACCGACGCATGTTACGAGTCTCATACACACACCATAAAACCAACATTACGATTCTCGAGAGGTTCAGAAAGGAAAAGGAAATTATTACTACTATAAAGAACAGAAAACTGGCTTACTTTGGCCATATTATGCGTAATGATAAATACCAACTTTTGCAATTGATATTACAGGGCAAGATTGAGGGCAAACGAAGCCCTGGGCGCAGACGTATATCCTGGCTGGCCAACCTTAGAAAATGGACTGGTCTAACATGAATTGAGCTGCAGTGAATAGGATAAGATGCGCCAACGTGGTCACAAACATCATAAGAAGATAGGCACCTTTAAAAGATGAAGTTTTCCTTGTAGCTTAAGAACGGCGATAATTAATCACTTGTTTAAAGGAGGATACCTTCATACCCCAGCAGATTTTCATCCAATTTATTTGCTTCCGACATTATCAAAAATTATCTTGTTTAATTGTCAGTTTAATTTCTAGGCCTCTAAAAGTACTAGGAAAGTTATGTATTTGGATATGAATGAGGGAAGTGTTGCAGTCAGGCATGGATCCATGGGGAGGGGGACAATCGCACTCTCCCCCCAAGAGCTCTGAGTTCAAGAAATTAGACCCGATTCTGCCTTTTGTACTATGAATACGTATGCTGCTGGCATCTCCCCTCCCCCCACGTCAACAACTTGTTTGTCTTACAATCGCCTTCCCCTCCCAAGAGCTTTGAATTCAGAAAAGTAGATCCGATCGTGCCTTTTACACTAGAAATGGGAATATTGCTAGTGTTTCCCTTCCCTCGTCTACAACTGGATTTCGCTTACCATATTGTACTTTTGTAATATCAAAAATTCCAAAGATGGAAAATCGAATATGTTAATGGTACGGCATAGAATTTCACAGGACTCCGTTCTAGGTGCTATCCTCTTTTTGTTATATATCAACAATCCTGCTGCCCTTGTGACATAGAGGGTCGATTTATTATTTTGGCAGATATCACCATTCTATGATTTAATCGCGATTCTAATATCTTGAAAGATTATTATTTTTGAGCGCTTTCAGTAGGAGATTTCGATATGGCAAACAAAACTTGTGTAAAATTTTTCGATCTTCAAACTAATTCGAAATTAAAATTTAGAGACCATATTTTGTATTTAAACAAAAAAAGTAGCGACGAGATAATTTTTAGTAAAAATAGAGTTCAGAGAACTGGGATAATTAATGGCAAAATCGATCTATTACTCACTAATAGAATCTTACTTGAGATAAGGGATTGTTTTTTGGGGCACTACAGATAAAGATTTTAACACTTCCACCCCCATTTCCTTCACAAAACCCGTACACCAGGAGCATGTCAACTTTTTCGGAGTGCGTGCAAGTTGTCCATGTTTAATAGTAAAATAGGCTTATAAGTTTAGAATGTTGATCTTACAGTAGTCGACTTCTTCGACAGTGATGGAAGTCACTACTCAAATTATTAAATGCCATAGCTGCAAAATCACTCGAAAAATTATTGTTACCAGTAATTTTTATTGTTACAGTTAATTGGTGTATGCATGTAATTGAAAATGTTTTTTTCCTGGCAAAACCGCTCACCCAATGAAACTTTTTCAAAAGGTAAAAAAAGGTTCCCAGTACATGCGGTTATATTATAGAAATATTTCCGTTGTCATAATGCTGATGTCATAAAAAATCAGAAGCGATGTTTACAAGTAACGTCACTTTTATAACACTTAAACAACTTTATAGCCCGTCGCTAATACCACTAGAAAACGTCATATTACAATGTTAGACCGCACAGCAAGAAACATTAAATTCAGTTACCATGTTTTCTAGAAATTTGGAAAAGTCAATAATTTCGTAAAATTTTGACGTCTTCTACCGACTAGATGACGGCACTATCGGATGTAACTAACTCTATAACAAATAGTGATAACAAAAAATATTTAATAATTTTATTATTTAAGATAAAAAAATATATCAGCACAGTAAAAGGAAAACTT
The DNA here is from genome assembly GCA_034092305.1 of Diaprepes abbreviatus. NCBI lineage: Eukaryota > Metazoa > Arthropoda > Insecta > Coleoptera > Curculionidae > Diaprepes > Diaprepes abbreviatus. The sequence continues at coordinate 238,466 of JASJET010000051.1, read as the reverse complement.
TTACCAACATAACGCAAAATATACTGCAAAAATTTCTTAAATTATAATTTAGCGCAAAGTTTTGAAATCATAAATTCTTCGTAAGGGCCATATTTTTCTATTTACAAGGTTCTCTTATTTGCTTTACGGCCATAATTCTCAGCGTTCCCATAAAATAAGGTTAAATGTTGACCTTGTGTGATTAAATGTGTTTGTTAAGGATTAAGTTTATTTCTCTGTGACTAATGGCAAATGAAATAGATTCCATAATTTCCACCCAAAATATATCATACAAGATGTATCAGTCATAGGTACATAAGTGTATATATTAGTTCAGATTCGGAAGCCGAGCAGCCGTCGAGGAAGTATCATATGAAAATGCCAGTTAAGATGGCGAAACGTCGTGACGAATTTTATACTGACGAATGGATTGAAAATCGAAAAAATGGCAATAATATATATATATATATATATATATATATATATATATATATATATATATATATATATATTATATATATATATATATATATATATATTGTTGCGTAGTATTTCATGGATGAGAACATGTGATTCAGTATTAATCCGGGAATACATCCGTTCGTTCGTTTGGTCTCTTATAGACTTTTCGCCAAAATTTCATTTTTTTGTGTTTCTAGTCTCGCTGATATTCTTCTATTGATCTGGCCTATGCATGTTCTATTGCAGGTGTCACATGCAATTTTATATATGCCTTGATTTTCTAGATTGATTCTATCTTTTGGATTTCTTAAAAAAAAGCCTATTGTTTTGTGAGGTTTGTAGTCTGTAGATATGTTATGTTTCCGGAGCAATCTGCCGATTCTGTCTGTTGTGCCTTTTATATAAGGAAGTCTCGTGATTTGTCTATCCTCGGCAGGTGGCCTTGTTTTCTGCGTTGGTTTTTGTTGCAATTTTATTGTCTTTTTTATGGTTGGTGTCTTGTAGCTAATTTGTTTGAGAGCCATTTTTATGTGTGACAGTTCCTTTTCTTTTCCTTGGTCATCAGTTAGGCGAAGGGATCTGGATATTAGGGTATTGGCTACGCCCTGTATTTGTGAGGGGTTATGGTGAGAATCAGCATTCAGGTATGTGTCCGTGTGGGTTGGTTTTCGATATACTGTGTGTCGCCGATCTCCTAGACGCCTAGAAATGAAAGTTGATCAATTTCCTCAAGTTCCAGAGTAAACTGTATTTTTGTGTGGATAGTATTAAGAAACTCATAGAAACAGTTGAGCTGTTGTTTGACATGGGGCTATATTATAAATACATCATCAACGTAGCGACACCAGAGTTTGGGTTTGAAATAGAATTTACCATCTAACTGCCTATATATCTGACCATCAAACAAAAAATATGCGTTTTTAAGACAATGTCTGGTGAGATCCATAATATGAGTTGAGAAACTTTCTCTTTGAACGATCTGGTCCAGTGTTTCATCCATCGGTATGCTCGGATACCGGGATTTTACGTCGAAGCTTGCAATGACGTAATTCTTGTCAATTCTTACAGAGTGTAGAATAGTTAAGAAGTGCTCCGAGTTTTTAACGTAAGAAACAGTATTCTCAACAAGTGGTTGTAACTTTGCCACTCAAAAACTAGAAAAATACCTCGCTGGCTTTATGCAACCACGTGTTGAGAATGTCACTTCAAACAAAATAACTACAAGACACCAATCAGAAATAAAGCAATAAAATTGCAACAAAAACCAACGCAAGAAACAAGGCCACCTACCGAGGATAGACAAATCACCATACTTCTTTACATAAAAGGCATAACAGATAGAATCGGCAGATTGCTCGGGAAACATAACATATCTACAGGCTACAAACCACACAAAACAATGGGCTCTTCTTTAAGAAATCCAAAAGACAAAATCAATCTAGAAAATAAGGCGTATATAAAATCGCATGTGGCACCTGCAATAAAACATATATAGGCCAGACCAACAGAAGAGTATCAGCGAGACTAGAAGAACATAAACTCAGTATAAGAAACAAACAGACAACATTGGCACTTTTTCAACACCAGCACGAAATAGGACACACAATTGATTTTGACACCTGCCAGCAAGTCGCTAATATAGAACACTATAAGGCAAGATTGATTCGTGAATTCATCAAAATTGAAAAGAACAGCACTCTGAATAAGAGTAATATATTCCTTCTACTTGGAAAACTCTCTTTAAGCGGGACCATTGTATCGACACGCATGCCACGCTTAAACTGACACCAACGGCGGCGCTCGAGAGGGAGACGGAGCTAACGCGAACCAACCGTTACTATTTGCGACCGCGTATAAAGCACGCTGCACTATGAATTTCTTCAATTGATCTACAACCAATAAGCACAGAAAATTCCAAATGAGATTTTAGCGAAACGTCTGCAAATTTCTATAAAAAACCAAACGAACGAACGGATGTATTCCCGGATCAATACTGAATCCTATATATGTATATATATATATATATATATATATATATATATATATATGTAATCGAAGTGTATGTGCTGAGTCTCTCTCAGGACTGTAAGGCAGCTGACGTTTCAGTGAAATCTCATTCATCATTTTCAAAGCTCACTGTATAGCGTCTACGAGTCCGCTGAAGTCCGTTTGAAGGGATCTTCAGATGAATTCAAATGGGATGGTCCAGCTTTGGAAAGCTCAACTACTGACTACAACATACAAATGTAGTGAACCTGCATAATATTCAAGGTCTACAACAAATGCGTCAGCTCAATTGTCACTTGCAACTGCGGAACATGAACCCTTACAAAAAGAACACACAAAAACTTACAAGAACACAAAGAGCATACGAAAAACAAATGTTAGGTAATAAAGTAAGTGATAAAACCGTAATATCTGTTTACGAGAACAAGAAAAAGTTAAAGATATTAAGCAGGTCGCAAGATTAAACTGGCAGTGACATAGAGAAAGTATGACAGACCAAGTCAGCGATGGAATGGCTACGAAAAATATACAAACAAGGAAAAGGAAGATCCAGTATCAAATAGCGTGATGATGTACAGTTGAGAATGACTAGAGAGAAATGAAATAAATTAGAGAAGGCCGACATGCAGCAGTGAATGTAAAAGGCTAATGACAAAGTAGTAGTCAATTAGCGAAAGCTTTAATGAATTATGTGTACTAGGTGAGCGTCTGGAAGCAGACTTCTACTTCCCTTCTTATATGGCGGCGCGCGGGTATTTCAAAACTGATTTTAAAGAAAAAGGATCAGATTTTCTGATGCTCTTACTAATTTTGTGAAAAAAAAATCCTTCGTGATTTTACACAACCTCGAATATGGCAAAAAAAACAGTGTTTTTTGTCTTTTAGATTAGAGTATCTCAAAAACCCGACGTGATGGAGCAATTCTAAAATCAGATTTAGATTCAGCGCACCAAAATCCTTCGGAAGAATCTAATATTTGTGTTAAACTACTAAAAAGCAAATTATGGCACCATAATTCAGATACGAGAAAATAAAAGTAATGGTGTAAATAATTGAATTTATTAATCCATCGGATGTGATTAGCAAATCAGATCCTAACTGTGTCTGTCTACCATAAAAATCGATTCAACTGTTACACCTTTATATCCTTCATGTTTAGTATATAACAAGACTTATTTTCAAAAAAATAAAAAACATTATTGAATACCACTGTCTGTGCAGAAGCTCGAATGCTTTCCGACTGAAAAATAAAGTAATAAATTTTCAACTTCCTCGTAACTTTTATGTGTTCCAGTTCTTTTAAGTTGGAAGCAAACGAATGGACCGAAACGTAATATATGAAGAAAACAGGCGCATAAATCCGCCATAAACGTTATTAGGGTTGGGCTTTTTGTCAAAACACACGAGCTTTACCAGCGAAAGCTATATTTTAATAAACTCTACAATACCTGCACGTTTTTCCAATTTTCTTTAATATTTTATATTTTCCTACTACTGGATAAATAACTAATATTTCTGAAATAAAGACGCAACGAAATAGTCAAATTTTGTGCGTCCACAGTGTGTCCAGAATTTTGATATCTACTAGAAATAAATATAAATTTTGTGGTTTTTCCAAGTAATAAAATATTTGTAAAAAAATTAAACCGACTTCTCAAAGTGCGTTAAAAAGTAAAAAATAACTATAAATTTTTATATGAAATTGAAATTTTTGAAGTCGGCGCCAAATTGTTTCTAAATGAAATAATTAACTACTAATATATACCAATTATGGTAAGAAAGCAATCAAAAATGAAGTATTTAATCTGTTTATGTGAATCACATTTTGTCAGGTATTAGTTTGGCGCCGACTTCACAAATTTCAATTTCATATAAAAATTTAGTTATTCAAAATCTAAAAAAGTTAAAATATATCGAAAAAATTGCACCTACTTTGAAAAGTGCACTAAAAAGCGAAAAATAACAATATATATTTTTATATGAAATTATAATTTGTGAATTCGACGCTAAATTATTAGTAAATAAAACAAATAATTACTGACACCATATGCATAAAAGCTACGGTACGAAATTGATTGCAAATAAAATGTTTCTCATCTTTTTATGCGAATTATATTTTGTTAGGTATTAATTTTTCAGCGAGTAAAAAAATTTCAATTTCATATAGAAATTTATATTGTTATTTTTTGCTTTTTATCGCATTTGTCGAAGTTGGTTCAATATTTTTATAAAAATGTTATTAACGCGTTAAACATTAGATGACGTATAAATATATCCATAGCAAAATATGGTACCTCTAAATTAAACTTTAATAGCCTCGAAATCAATATTAATTATTATGTAGGTAATGGGTTTTTTACTAATTGCTCTTTTTAGTAGTTAAAGGTAGGAAAGTTTAAATAAATTGCGCAATGAACACTAAACAAAGGTATATAAATATAAAGGTTTCATAAGCAAACACCTGCCCCCAACTTTAAATAACCGTAATTAATCATCTGCGACTTAAACCATTTACCTCGGTTTACTTCGTTATTGTTAATCTGTAAGCAAACGCAGGCTTTTGTATTTAATGACCATTTATTAAGCTTTGCTTTTAAGTTAAAGCATTGGTTAAAGCCCTACGGATGCGAGTGCATAAGCAGCTTAATGTTTCATTCACTCATTTATCCCGAATGAACTCTGTTTATGGTTTATACAAAGTTCCTTAATAGGATTGTGCGTGTTTCCAATAATGATTCAACGATAATATTCTAGTTGTTTAAAAAAAACATTGAAATCAAGAGCGTATTTAGATGAGCCACTGAGAGAGTTCAAAGAAGATTGAGCAAAATAGCAACTTTCATTCTATCAAGATATTTTACAGTCAGAAAGAAAAATTTACGTATAGCCATATATATATATATATATATATATATATATATATATTTATATATATATATATATATATATATATATATATATATATATATATATATATATATATATATATATATATATATATATGTATTTATTCTAAAAAAATTGGCAGGAACTGGTAGTGACATTAAAAATGACCTTGACCTTGCTCTTCAAGGTTCTTTGAGGGTCAACTTCAAAATTTTAAATGGGACCCCAAATTTCGACCCCGGGAATGAAAAGGGCAGGAAATTTTACCATCGAACATGACCTTCACCTCAAGGTGAAAGTCTAGTGTCGAGGATATTATTTCAAGATCAAAACAAAAAGATCACAGTATTTCGTGATATGTTTCGTATAAAAGTTGTTGGGTGACACAGGAGCTAAGCGGCAGTGACCTTGATAATAACCTTCGCATTGGCCTTCAAGGACATTTAAAACTGAATTTCAAAATTTGAAAAGGAAACCTCCAGTTTGACCTTCGGAAATGGAAAAACCAATCAATTTCACAGTAATTTCATCATCAAATATTACCTTGACCTTAAGGTTAAAGTCTATGATCAAGGTCATTTTAAGGTCAAACGTCATTATTTTATAAAATGTTTCGTACTAAAGTTGTGAGATTGCTAAGTTGCTATAATACTAACTTGATCTTGATCTTCAGGGCTATTTGAAGAAATTCATTCGTTCAGAATAATTTGGAATAAGAAGTTTATTCTATATTTTAGTTTTTATAGTTCAATTATTTTATTAAACGTTTATAGATAATATCTCTTCGGTTCTTTTTTCCCTTTATAAGCAACAGATGGTCCTTCGAAATAAGAACAAATCCTGGATTTAGGGCTACAAAGACCGAATTTGGTTCCAACGGTTAATGAAAAAGTGTATTAGGAGAATAATACATGGTTATGTAGAAGAACCAAGACATTTTCCCACAGGTATTATTAAGTGAACGCAGAAAAAGAAACTAATGATGCTCTTTTTAAATAGAAATTAAATTAAATTCAATTAAATTAACAAAAAAAAAAAATAAAAGAATCGTTTAGCTACATGATAAATGATCCTAATTCTCTTTTCTACATTTACAGGCATACACATGAAACCTAATTTTAAGTTACAATAACCACTACTTTTGCTAAAAATTCGTAAAATAAATAAGTTAGAAATGTATAGATTAAAAATCAATATTTCTGTATGATACGTACTTTACGTAATTGGTCATCTAATGTACATCATTTGTAGATAACTATTGATGCGAATAATTAATAAAAATATTAGTTGAAAGTGATAAGAGTTTACCGATGAAGTTTTCTTTAATATTTATTACTATTTAAAAACATCAGTATGCTTTTCTAAATTATGTAAAAAGAAAGCCTTTATTATTTTTTTTACGTTCGATTTGCAAACTGATAATTTGATCTTGCCCTTGAGGTTATGGTTATATCTGATGACGAAATTGATCGACCTTTCCATTTCGGGGGGATAAATTGGGATTTCCTTTTGAAATATTGTAATTGAGCTTCAAAGATCTTGAAGGTCAAGGTTAAGGTTATTTTCAAGGAAGAAACATTTCACGAAATCTTTTTGTTTTGACCTGAAAATGACCATCATATTTAACCTTCACCCTGAGGTCAAGGTCATATCAATTGGTAAATTTCTCGCTCTTTTTATTCCCGAGGTAGAAATTGGGACGTCCCATTTAAAATTTAGAAGTGACCTTCAAATTACCTTGAAGAACATAGTCAATGTCATTTCTAAGGTCACTACTATAAATATAAAATATTTTTGGATAACATGTGATCTCACCGAGCTATTCCATTGTCTCAAGATAAATGCCATAACCTGTAAATTTTAAGGTAGGTTTTCACGAATAATGGAATGTGCATTGGTGTTTTACCAGTGGATATTTTACAGTCAGACACAAAAGTCTACATATACCAGTAAATTTCTTCATAATTAATATATATATATATATATTATATATATATATATATATATATATATATATATATATATATATATATAGATTTATATTATTATAAAAAGATTGGCAGGAGGGCTAACTGGTAGTGACATCAAAAATGATCTTGAACTTGCTCTTCAAGGTTCTTAGAGGGTCAACTTCAGAATTTTAATATATATATATATATATATATATATATATATATATATATATTTATATATGAAGTAACATGCGAACAGTAATTGCAAACTTCGTTCCATCACAACACAATTCATCCTATTACACCACCATCGAGATGATGGTCTACCTGTACTACCATACCGAGAAGAAAGTCAAAACTCAGGGTACCGACATGCACCTGTTTGTGCAAAGGACAAATCGGAAGGAAATATGCAACACTGAAACGCGCTTCGCCGACCTCCCGCCGGATGGCGTATATATGTTTATAAGGCTTTCAGGAGTTGCATATAGTTTTTGTACGTTTGCTGAATGTGATTTCAGCACTACAACGGCATGTGGATATATCCACTGCTATTGCATCTCACAACGGAGGAATCCGTGAAAGCCTTATAAACATATATATATATATATATATATATATATATATATATATATATATATATATATATATATATATATATATATATATATATATATATATATATATACTCTAAGGTAAGTTTCACGAATAGTGGAATGTGCCCTGGTGTTTTACCAATTTTCAATTCGGTCGTCAGTAGAAAAATCTTCACGTTGTTTCTCCAACATCTCCACTGGCATTTTCATGTGATGCTTTCTTGACGGCTGCTCGACTTGGAGTCAGGCTGCTGGTCCCTGGGTCTCAGCATACTTTCGGCTTGCTGTTTTTCTGGTGTGTTATTATTGGTTGGATTTTGATTAGGATTTTACATGTATTTGAGATGTTTTGTCCATCATCTCTTTTCTCAGTGTTTTCTATTTCGAGAGCTGCTCTGATGATGCGCGTTTTATAGTGCTTTATGGGTACGATCTCTTTGGTTTCCTGGAAATTTATAGTGTGTCCTGTCTCCTGATGATGGACTCTGGAAGAGGTTCTTTTGTTTGTTTGGCCCTGGTTTTTCAGTGGTATGTTATCTTTGTGATTGCCCAATAATTTGTGTATTGTTGTTTGTGACTTATAAATTGTACATATGTCATGCTTCCTCAGAATTTTTCCAATTACGTCTGTTACACCTTTTATGTATGGCAGTGTGATTTTTGGTTAGAATTTTTCATCTTTTGCATTTTTGTTCTGTTTTATGGCCTTTTTGATATTGTATTCTTTGCAGTTGTTTTGTTTGAGAGCTGTTGTGGTGGTGTTGAGTTCTTCTTGGAAGTTCGTGGGTTTGGATAGTCGGAAGGATCTGGAGATCAGTGTGTGGCGACTGATTGTAACTGTGATGGATGGTGGTGAAATTGGCGTTCAGGTATCTATTTGTATATATGGGTTTTCTGTAGAACATGATATAAATTTAAAAAATTAAAAATAATAATACAAACTAAACATTATCGGGCATATGTTTAAGTGAACTTTCATGCTTAAAATTAATTCAAGAATAACTCTTTAAAATCGTTTGCACTTATTTGGAAGCGCCCTGTATATACGCCAATTTAGAACCACCTCTTTTCATTTTAAAAAACGCTATTTTTTGGAAGATTTGAAACAAAGAAAATTACTAAAAAGAGCATTTCTTCAAATAAACTTTTTGCTTAGTATCGCCAAATAAAACTTTTCTCTCAGAATAATTATCTTCTAAACCCTCTATAATTAATTGTTATAGCCCGAATCTTTTTGCCATTAATGTCGTGCATTTAGAAATCTTTTCAAAACTCCACAGTTAATTTTCTATCACTTCGGTTGAATTTAATCTCTTTTATTTCAAGTAGTAAAAAGTAAATCGCCTTATTTTGGCAGTTGCTAAGAATTTATTTATGATGATCCTTTAAAATCCATTAAATTATAACTTACAACTAAGCGAGCTTAATTAGAAAGCAACATTATTGAATATTTTTTGTGATAAATATTGCTTCAAAATAATTTTAAATTAGCACCTCAAACTGATATATACATGCTGATGTTATTTGTTTAGTGGGTAGATATATTAACCTGTTTTAAAAAAGATGAACTCCTTCATATTATCACGTCATCTGTTGAGAGTGTGATACAGAGATAATTAGTGAGTGGAACTTTTGGTCTGTTAAGATTATTCTTTTTCTTGTTCTACGTATCCTTTATGGCCTACATTGGATAGTATTCTACAATTCTTGATTCTTCAGTCCATTCTTTCCATTTCTTAACCAGATTCTTCATTTCTTTTAGGCTTTTCCCTCTGCCAGTGTTTTTTGGTTTTTGTTAAACTTTCTTCCTTATTTTTAAATTCATATCACATTTAATATTGCTTGCAATTTTTCTTAACTATCGCATTTATTTACGATGTATGTTTTCTCAGGGAAACCCAGGAGTCTAGCATATAGTATTGTAGGTCTTCTAAGATTCAACTTCAAAATATCCTTTAAACTTAGTTTAATAATTGGCTTTAGGAAAATTGGTTAAACTTGACTATGACATCTTGAGCTATATATTTTAATAATAGTTTCTTATTAACATCACAGTTATTTTGGTCATGGTCAGCACTCTACCTTCCAGATGATCTCACTAGTCTCTGAATTTCAATTGATTTTCGACCGGCGCTTGAATTACCATACAAGCCAGATAGTATATTTTGTCGGTCATTTTCTCTCAAGCAATAACTCGTGAAATGCTTCAGACAGTTGTACCATGAAGCCTCGTGAACGTCAGCTGCGGCTGCGTGGAAGGGTGGAGCAGCGGCAGCCTACCCATCACGTAAAAAAAAATTGTTTTTAATCATTTCCTCCCAGCTGACGTATAATCCACCACGGTACAGCCAGCTGACTTTTTTTATCTTCAAATAATTGTGTTAACTATCATTTTTATCACAAATTTTCAGTCGGGAGGAAATGATTAAAAACAATTTTCTTTTACGTGATGGGGAGGCTGCCGCTGATCCACCCACCCCCGCAGCCGCAGCTGACGTTCACGAGGCTTCATGGCACAACTGTCTGAAACATTTCACAAGTTATCGCCCAAGAGGAAATTGGTCCAGAAAATCGGTTGCTGGCTTGTATACTATTATGCATATAATTCTAGACTTCAAACATTTTATTTAATTTCAAACAACTTTAAATAAACATTAATTTAATATAAGGTGTGAACTTTAAATACTATTGATGTAATTTTTAAATTTGTTCAAATATCACCACATGACCAATGAGTGCTATAAAAATATACAGATAAAGAATCCTTAGATAGTTTAAAAGTTAAAAATTGTCACGGTTCACAACACAATGGGCAATACAGTATCATTTTCGTATTTCCCATGGATTTTTTGAATGAAAGCATTTCATAAAATAAAGTTTTAGTTAATTTAATTTTAGATTTGACCATTTACTCTGGTATTTCACTACAGTGTGCTTAATTGTTTTCTTATTGATGCTGAATTTACTGTTACCTTTTTTATTCACATAGATCTCGGTTTTCCTGCCTACTAATATTCGCGTGGAATATTTTGAGTTGCATAAATTCCTGTAGTTTAAAATGTATTTTATTAATTTAAAAATAACAACTTATTTAATTTTTGAACGGAAAATCCTAATGATCAATGAATTCGGCCGAGCAGTTGCAAATTTCCATCTCAATTTATATTTGCAATTTTTTTTGGAATTTTGCCGGGATAAATCTGGAGACAGAGACTAATGTATAGTTTATTATATTATTAGATGCTCATTATAAATAAAAATGTATTTAAAGTATTAATGCAACGATCTGCAAAAGATATAATGGATTATGTGCACTAGATGAGCGGCCGTAAGTAGACCTCAATTTCTCTTCATACTCGGCAACGCGTACGTTATAACTGATGAAACGTTGTTTGTTTTTCTCGTTGTGCGTCCGATGGAAAAATCACAAGATACACTTTTTTGCTTAGAATCGGACGACAATTTTTTTTTTAATTAAAAGCAATTTACATGACCTTTTTTCAAAATCTACCTTCGATATTTGTAATCAGGGATCAAAGTACGTATAAAAACTTAGCCGTGTCTCTTCATCACCTACGAAAACCCACTGAGCTGCTCGACTAAAGTCACCAATCGTCTAGTCAATATCACACTGTTCATGAGTATAAAAATTTGAAGCAACAATTCAATAATAATCCTCTATACTTTTTCCCGATTGGCAAGAACCGAGCAGAATTTATCATTGTCGTTGGTGTTTGCTCTGAACATAAATACATTATTGCGTCTGGTTTTTAAAACATCTCGCTCGGGTATAAAATATATCTTTATTAACTTGTACCATAAATAACTGTTAAATCCTTTAAATTAACGAATCGCTTTACACTAATACCCACTGTTGCTAATGTTTTACATTTAGAATTCTTTTAAAAGTGCTGCGATTTATTCTTAACGAATTTATTATACATTTTCCGTTCTTTTCAATTGGAGTTGTTCAAGTTAAATCAAATTTTGGAGTTCTTAAGTACCTAGATGTAGCTCGGTTGGAAATATATTAGGCTTGTTTATCATTCTCTTTTTCAAACAATTTGAATATAAAATGGAATTAGAAAAAAAAGGCTTTCGAGACACAAATAAATACTATTGTAAAGTGGAAATTCATTTCGTATAATTAAATTTAAATTTTAATGGTAAAGTGTTTTTATTTATTCAATTTTAATATAAACTTGTGATGTTATAAATGTCCCATAAATGATATGAACCGTTTTATGATATATATATATATATATATATATATATATATATATATATATATATATATATATATATATATATATATATATACTTGATTGCTCAAGCATCGATTTGAATGAAATTTCTTGCATTATATTCAGAAAGTTGTTGCAGTGGTCCCATATTATTTTCACCGAAATTTGTTCAGTAAAATCAAAGATGGCGTTCATAATATGGTGGGAAAAAAATTTAATTTTGTCCGATTTTCTCCAAAATTGATATGTAGAAATTTTCGGGGTCGTATCTAAAATTATTTTATAAAAATTCAATATTGCGAATTCAATGAGCGGACCCAAAACTTTACATCTCTCAATTTTGTCCAAAATTGGTATAGGCGGGTTTTTCAAGATGTAAAGGACGAATTTAGTATTATTTTATAACAATTCAATATGGCAGATCCAATATGGCGAACTAAAAATTTACCATCCATCATTTTTAACCGACGTCTAAAAAAAGGAGGTTGTCAATTCGTCGACTATGTATGTTTTTTTTTATGTATGTACACCGATTACTCCGGAACGGCTGCACCGATTTCAATGAAATTTTTTTAAAAAAAGTTGCTGCGATGGTCCTTTTTTTTGGACGAAATTGGTGCAGTAAAATCCAAGATGGCGTAAAATTAATTTTGTCCGATTTTCTCCAAAATTGGTATGGGGGAATTTTCGGTATCGTACACAACAAATTTGAAATTATTTTTAAAAAATTCAATATGGCGAATAAAAAAATTTAATTTTGTTAGATTTTCTCCAAAATTGGTGTAAGAATTGATATAGGTGAGTTCAAATATCCGAATTTCATCCAAAATTGGTACTAGGGGTTTTTGAAGAGTTTACATTTAGATTATATTAAAACGTGAAAATTATTTTATTGATATTCAATATGGCGGATCCAATATGGTGGGTTGAAAATTTTTTCAGGTTGGGTATTAAGGAGTTTTCAGGGCCGTGTATTACGAATATGAAGTTAATTTGTTACAACTATTAGGTTGATTAGATACAATATGAGAAACTGAAAATTTTACATATTCCGATTTTATCTAAAATTGATATTGCGAGGTTCTTGAGGCGTATACAAACTCAATGTGCAGTATAAAATATATCGGGCTAAGAAATTTACGTGTCAAGTTCTTTAAATATCGATATTGAAAGGTTTTGGGGCCTATATTACCAATCTAAAATTAATTTCAAATTTAAGATAGCGGATTTACTATGACAGACTAAATATTTGATTGACATAATTTCACTGGTATTTGAACAATCAAAGAATTTTTGGTGCTTCATTTTAGGACGATTGGGTACTTTTTTGTCATCTGGGAATCATTGCGAGATACACCAATTTCGATTAGTACTTGGTAATTTATGAATATCATAATGAATTTGAAACTAAAAATCGAAAAATAAAATTTTTATAAAAAAAATTGAACCGACTTCTAAAAGTGCGCTAAAAGGTGAAAAATAATTAGAATTTTTTTAATGAAATTGAACTTTTTGAAGTCGGCGCCAAATTATTTGTAAATGAAATAAATAACTACTAATATATACAAATTATGATAAGAAAACAATTATAAATAATGTGTTTTTAATCTGTTTATTCAGAAATTTCAATTTCATATAAAAATTGCTAGTTATTTTTCACTTTTTAGCGCATTTTTAGAAGTCGATTCAATTTTTTCTTTATAAATATTTTATTTTACACCCTGTTTAAATATTTAGCCATCAACATGGACTTGAAATCGATCTAGGACATATGTAAATATTAAAAGGAAGTATTAGTATAGTATTGTGTCTGTATAAAGAATTATAAAGCATCATCTGTATTCGGTTATCGAAAGAAACGTTTTAGTTACTAGGCAACATAAACATAAACATGGGAATTTTCAAAGAGTGGTGACATCAATACGACAAAAAGTCTATGTATAATGGGTTGAGTTTTTGTACTGTAATTTGATATTTTTTTGATGTGTTTAAAAAACGAATAACTAACGAATAAAAAAATAACGACCACAAAATGTACCTCCCTGACAATTCCAAATCCAAATTTTAATTTCAGTAAAAATAAAAATGTTAAAACTATTATTTTTCGCCAACAATGTAAATTTTACGAGTTGTTAAAGTGTGACGAAACAAGCAAAAATCATCAGAAATTCTTGAGTTACACTCGAGGTTAGTGGGTTAAGAACCCTTTAAAACTTGAAAAATTGCTGTCTCTGTTTGTTTCCACTATTCGTACTTTTAGAAGAGCAATATTTGAAACAATACAGTGAATTTTAGCCGTGCAAGAAATACTTTACAATTACTAGAAAAGGTGTTTTAACAAGGACTTGAATTTTAAATAAATTAAAAAACACATTATTTTAATGAATTTCTATTGACCATCATCATCACCTAACCCTTAAAATCAACTGCTAAACATAGGTCTCCCTCATTGATCTTCAGTTTCTTCGAACCTGGAAATCAATGAATTTTTGCAATCATTAAATTTTAATTTCTTTAAAGCAATATGAATCAACACAGACATTTCTGGTTCTTCGTTGTCCTTATAGTAATAAGAAATCTGTTGTATACCCTCAATCATCAAAAAAGATTCTGTTCCAATTGTACATTTTGTCTTTTCAAACTAGACAGTTAAGAATTTTAGACAACTTAGAAATTTACGTGGTACACTCAAATTGTTTAATTTTGATATATTTAATTTTAAAGAAACAACCTCACTCATTTTGAAGTTCTGTTGGCTTCTTTGCCAAATAAAATTATCTTTATTAATTACACTTTCAAAACAAAATAATTAGATTACACTGACAAACTCTGCTAATATTACTGAACTCAAAACTTTCACGATGAATTACTTTCTGCTCCGACTCGTCCAGTCCGATCGATTGAGTAATTTCCGTTAAAGTCAGGTATGGTATGGGAAAAAAGATGACCAAGATGAAGCCGTCAAAGAGGTGGCTCCGAGAAGTTTCAAGCATGAAGAAGGAGATAATAATTAGAATCTAACAATTTCCTCAGTTACGTCTAAATTGTTTTTCTTGGCTACATATTCATACAGGTTAACTTACAACATGGAAATCATCTTCAGTTCTCTTATGTAAAAAAAATTAATTAATGGCGAATTAAATTGGCTCTAATGAAGGAGCCATGGTGGAATTGTAGTAAGATTAGGGGCCTGAGTTCTGCGAGAGGAACACAAGTGTACTGAACTTCCTGTAAGAACCGTAGGACTTGTATTATAATTCAACAACAACTGAAGTATTGTTCTCTACTATCACTCAGTAGCAGAGACCTGGTAGTGGTACGTATCTCTCTTAAATCTGGTGAAAGTAATGTTGTAGCATCACCATATATTCCTATTCCGAGGAGGAACGCTTACCACTTCTTCTGGACTGCGATTCCAATGTACACCATATTTTGTGAAGCCGTAAGGATATTGATCCCAGACGAGGGGATTTGTTGGTTTCTTCAATATTAAAAACCTGGATACATAACATGTATATTCGTTTGTTTGAAGATTGTAGATAATGTTGAAGATTGACTAAAATGTGGCTGTCGAACTTGCATTGTCTTTATTTTTATTTATTTTTACGATGTTTCGATTTGGAAGAATATTCAGTAAACCGAGTGTTGAGATACCTAATCTTTGGTAACCACTGCTTTGTAACATTAAATCATTGAAGTGTGTACAGTGAAGCGAAACGTTACGCTTCAGTGGACACAGTCCCTATATAAGCTCTTAGTCTTAAGACAAAACATTCAGTTTATACTTGATGACGATTAGAGATACAATCAAATCGAAATGTCGTAAAAATAAATAAAAATAAAGACAATGCAAGTCCGACAACCACATTTAAGTCAATCTATATTCATCATCTTAAAAGTATTTAAAACACTATTTAAACTTTTAAAGTATAAATAAATACACAAAATAAATAAAAAAGTGATTGTCTTGAGGGACTGGCTTGCAGGAAAATTGACGAGGATCGGGTTAATGAGTTGGTGACCATCAATTTGGCCACCTTCACGTTGCGCAGGGCCATTGTTTGGGTACTTTGTATTAAAAACCCGCCCAACCAAAAGGCTTTGAAATGTCTTGGAAGGCCAATCCTGGTGCCCCAAATGAAGGAAATGGGAGCTTAAAAAGGAACCTAAGGGACTTCGGCTCGTTCTCAGGATTGACGAAAGTTCAGGAAGAGTATTAGAGGGACTAAAATACAAGCCTTTTTTTGATGCAATAAGGGCAATCATTACCTTGAAAAGGCAACTATTAAGAAGCGACAGGGAAAGAACTGAAGAATTAAGATTCTGGGAAAAAAGACGACAAAGATGAAGCCGTCAAAGAGGTGGCCCCGATAACAATTAGAATCTAACAACTTCCTCAGGTAAGTCTAAATTGTTTTTCTTGGCTACATATTCATACAGGTTAACTTACAACGTGGGAAATCATCTTCAGTTGTCTTATGTAAAACAATTTAATTAATGGCAAATTCACCTGGCTCTAATGAAGGAGCCATGGTGGCATTGTAGTAAGATTAGGGGCCTGAGTTCTGCGGGAGGAACACTAGTGTACTGCACTTCCTGTGAGAACCGCAGGACTTGTAATATAATTCAACAACAACTGACGTTATGTTCTCTACTACCACTCAGTAGAAGAGACCTGATAGTGCTAAGTATCTCTCTTAAATCTGGTGAAACTAATGTTGTAGCACCAACATATTTTCCTATTCTGAGGAGGAACGCTTACCACTTCTTCTGGACTGCGCTTCCAATGTCCACCACATTTTGTGAAGCCGTAGGGATATCGATCCCAGAGGAGGGGATTTGTTGGCTTCCTCAATATTAATAACCTGGAATTTATTAGAAGAAGAAATATGCCTACTAGGGGAGCTACTAGAAGTGCAGTTTCCAGACTCAAATCAATATAAGGGTGAATTTGAAGAACAACAGAAACTCCCCGTACGTCATGACTACAAGTTAGTTGAAACAATAATGGCATATGAAAGGGTAAAATGGTATATGGTAAAATATTTCGCTCGTGCTTGAGCTTAAGGTTAATAATACCAATGGCGTGAAGGAAAACACAAATAGTCAGTATTCTCAAAGTAGGAAGGATGGACTACACAAATCCTCCCTATCAGCTTGACCTGTTTCTTATTAAAGACACTGGAGAGGTTGGTAGATCTAAACATCAAGAAAGGAGTAATGGTGCAGTGTCCCATACATTCTTTACAATTCAACTTGTCCCAATACCGTTAGTAAAAGGGAATTCAAATTGTTACAGGGAAGTAAATTTATTCAATCGTGGAGGAGAACTCCTGGAATAAGGTGTGGTAAGGAATATATAATTGGGCCTAGTACATGGCGTACTAAGGAGCTTCTCTCCTTGGTAAGGAAAGAGCTGCAAATTGCGGTGGGATTGTTAACAGGACATTGTCACCTGAAAATCATCTTCGTTAGATTAGTGTTATTAATGACCCGATGTACAGATGGTGTCTGAAAAAGGATGAAACTGTGAACCATGTTCTCAGAAAGTGCTCAGAGCTCAACGGAAGCCATGAGGCAAATTCAATGAACGTGACTGCTTGGATTCGCCAAGGCGATCCACCTAGAATGACCTAACACTATGATGGGATGTAAAGCACCCAACGCGACCTAAATATTAATGATCAAGTATCATCACCATTCATTTATTCATCAAAAAGTACTGCAGATCAGATAATGAATGAATATTTATATGTAATATTTTCAGGACAATATATCGAAAGTAAAATGTAAGTATTCCCATCGATATTTTTTAAAATAAGTTATTATTTCCCTTCTTTTCTCGTCAACTTTTTAAACTATATTATCGTAAATTAATTATTTAAATTATACTATATCTATTTTCTGCTATTGTTCCTTTACCTAAATATTATTTTGAAATGAAACGTAATTTCTGCTATATTCGACAAGTCGAATACAGCCTTCATTATTTATGATAGATTATCGAAGTCGAAACAAGAGTTTAAGTTAGTTAATGTTAATGTTATTGTTGTGAAAAGCAAATGTTTATTTAATTTAGCTCAGTTAATTTCATTAATAAAAAACAGCGAAGTGCCGTAAATTTCTTAACTGTTTGGCACTATTTTAAGTGGGTAAGATAATGTATTTTGATTTATTCAGTAAATATATTTGAATATAAAATTTTTATAAAAACATTGAACCTACTTCTAAAAGCGCGCTAAAAAGTGAAAAATGACTATACATTTTTATATGCAATTGAACTTTTTGAAGTTGGCGCCAAGCTAATACTTGTCAAAATGTGATTCGCATAAACAGAAAAAAAATACTTTATTTGTAATTGCTTTCTTACCATAATTTGTATATATTAGTAGTTATTTATTTCATTTACAAATAATTTGGCGCCGACATCAAAAATTTCAATTTTATATAAAAATTTATAGTTCTTTTTCACTTTTTAGCCCACTTTATTTTTCTATTTTTAGTTTTAGAATTCATTATAATATCCGTAAATTATTTGAACTAAGTACTAATCGAGATTAGTGTACCTCGCAATGACTCCAAAGTGGCAAAAAGTACCCATTTTATCCAAAGTTGTAAATCACCCTAAAATGAACCACTAACAATTCTTTGATTCTTAGAGTTCTCTAAATACCAATGAAATTGTGTCAAACAAATATTTAGTCTGTCATAGTAAATCCACTATCTTAAATTTCAAATTAATTTTAGATTGGTAATATAGGCCCCAAAACCTTCCAATATCAATATTTAAAGAATATGAGACGTAAATTTCTTAGCCTGACATATTTTATATTGCATACTGAGTTTATATACGCCCCAAGAACCCCGCAATATGAATTTTAGAAGAAACCGGAAAATGTAAAATTTTTAGTCCCTCATATTGTATCTTATCAACCTAATAGTTCTAAAAAATTAGCTTCATATTCGTAATACACCACCCCCAACTCCCCAATACCAAATCTGAAAAAATGCGAATAAGGTAATATTTTCAACCCACCATATTGGATCCGCCATATTGAATCTCAACAAAATAATTTTAAGTCTTAATTTAATCTAAATCTAAACCCTTCAAAGCCCCCTACTATCAATTTTGGATGAAATCCGGAAATTTAAAATTTCTAGACTCATATTCGCTATTTACATCCTCAAAAACGATTCAGTCCCACTTTTGAACAAAATCGAAAAATGTAAAATTTTTATTCCGTCACATTGGATTCGCCATATTGAATCCTGAAAAAATACTTTTAAATTCACAATTTACACCCCCAAGAACCCCCTATATTAATTTGGGAGAAAATCGAAAAATGTAAAATTTTTAGGACACCATACTGAATTTACCAGATTGAGTTTTTCAAAAAATATTTTAAATTCATAATTAACAATAACAAAAATACCCCAACACTGATTTTAGACAAAATCGGGAGATGTCGAATTTTTAATTCGCCATTTTGGATCCGCAACATAATTTTTTTTTTTTAATAATTTCAGATTCGTAATGTTTGGTCCCAAAAACTCCCCCATATCAATTTTAAAACATATCGGACAAAATTAATTTTTTATCCGCCATATTGGATACGTCATACGGAATTTTTTAAAAGAATTTCAGATTCGTTATGTGCGACCCCGAAAACTCCCCCGTGCCAATTTTGAAGAAAATCGGACAAAATAGATTTTTTCGTCCGCCATATTGGATCCGCCATATCGAATTTTTTTAAAATAATTTTAAATTAATTTTTTGGTCTCTGAAAACTCCCTCGTACCAATTTTTTAGAAAATCGGACAAAATTGATTTTTTTGGCCGCCATATTGTCAGCGCCATCTTTGATATTACTGCATCAATTTCGTCCAAAAAAATATGGGACCACCGCAGCAACTTCCTGAATACTACGTAAATCGGTGCCGCCGTTCCGGAGTAATCGGTGTACAGGGTGAGTCAACGATTGGATCAAGTAGGTTTGTGCCTTTTCGGTGAAATTAACAAAGAAAGTATATTTATTGTTTGATACAGTTTATTTTTACGCAGATTTTAAAAATATTTAGGACTCTACAGGGTGAGCCAAAAAACTAGGACAGCATAAAGTTGTATTTTTTTAAATAGAACACCCTATATACGAATCGTATTTTCGATTTAGCTTATAATTTTAAATCTTTTTTATTAAGGGTTTACTATAACAAAACTTTATAGTTTCTGAGATAATTAAGTTTAAAGAAAAAAAGTCACATTTTCAAGCATCAATTCAATCCTAAATAACGTTTTCAATTTTGTGACAAATATATTCAAATTTGGAATCTAGCAAGGCCAAGAACAAGTTAACATAATTTTTACCTAATATTTGCAATAAAAGCTACAGGGTGTTGAACACATCGGCTCAAATTTGAACAAGTTTAAATGAATAAATATCTTTTTTTTTTTAAATGGTACACCCTGTATATTTTCATGTTATTTAATAGAGTAATAAAAACCCTAAAAGTTTTGTTCAATATATCCTATACCTATTTATAATAGTTTTTGAGATATTTCAGTTTTTCTTATTTTCCATACTTTTTTACAGAAATAGTCTTCTTTATCATAGTAGCCATGTAAAATAATAAAAAGAAACTACAGAAACAAACCGAATGTGGTTAAATATGATGAAATACATTATTCGTTATATTACAAAGGCAATAGTTTAATTAAACATAATGTGAAAAAATTAACACAACAATAACGACAAGGCAAATACATATTTACTTTTATACTAAATTGAAACAAAAAAATTACCTATTAAATACTGAGATTAATTATTTCTTTTTAATAAGTGTTCGAATAAACGACCCTCTTGTGCAATGCACAAATTTAGTCTTTTTTGCAGATTTTCTCGGACCGTGGACAAAATTAGTGGCGTTATTGTTCTACAGGTATCCCTAATCCTGTTTCGCATATCTTCCACTGTTATTGGTGGATTAACATACACCTTATTTTTAATATAACCCCATAGGAAGAAATCTAATGGGGTGATGTCGCAAGACCTTGGTGGCCACTCAATGAAACCCCCACGTCCAATCCATTTTTGCGGATATCGTTGGTCCAAAAACGCACGAACTTCACGATGGTAATGCGGAGGCGCACCATCGTGCTGGAACCACATACTGTCGAGCTCATCCCTATCGAGACCTTGAAGCAGTTGGGGTAGTTCTTCTTGTAGAAAGTTCAGGTAACTATGGCCATTTAGTGGTTCATTAAAAAAGTGGGGTCCAATAATTCGATTATGATGAATACCACACCAAACATTTAATGACCAGTGGTTTTGATGTTGCACCTCTCTAATCCAAAATGGGTTTTTTGTGGCATAATAATGCATGTTGCGTCTATTTACGGCACCGTTACTTCTAAAAGTAGCTTCATCACTAAACATTACCTTGCATAATAAATTTGGATTTAATTGAATCTCCGCATTTATTGTACGACAAAAGTTTACACGACTTTCAAAATCCTGTCCATGCAATTCTTGGTGTAATTCCATGTGATATGGATGATACCTATATTTCTTGGTAGTACGATTAGCGGTGGATTGTGATGTTTCACATAATGCTGCTAACTGACGGCTACCAATATAAGGATTTCCCTGAACATTTAACAATACTTGTAGTTCTTTTTCTTCATTAGTTAATGGTTTGTTGACCACTTTACGTTTTGGATAATCAACAGTACCAGAAGAATCAAATCTTTGCATTAAGTTTTGAAAAGTATGGGTATTAGGCTGGCGTCGATCAGGATACTTCATTTTGTAAATTCTTTGAGCAAGAAGGCAATTTTTTTGAGCCTCTCCTATTGTATAAATCATATCTATTAACTCATTCTTTGGAAAATTCATTTTACAATATAAGATGAATACAAAAAAAACCAAACTACACTACATAAAAACCAAAAGAAGCGATTGCGGTTATAAATTTGACACACAGAAAAATGTTCTTTTACATTGTTTTTGCCATGGCTACTATGATAATGAAGACTATTTCTGTAAAAAAGTATGGAAAATAAGAAAAACTGAAATATCTCAAAAACTATTATAAATAGTTATAGGATATATTGAACAAAACTTTTAGGGTTTTTACTACTCTATTAAATAACATGAAAATATACAAGGTGTACCATTTAAAAAAAAAGATATTTATTCATTTAAACTTGTTCACATTTGAGCCGATGTGTTCAACACCCTGTAGCTTTTATTGCAAATATTAGGTTAAAATTATGTTAACTTGTCCTTGGCCTTGTTAAATTCCAAATTTGAATATATTTGTCACAAAATTGAAAACGTTATTTAGGATTGAATTGATGCTTGAAAATGTGACTTTTTTTCTTTAAACTTAATTATCTCAGAAACTATAAAGTTTTGTTATAGTAATCCCTTAATAAAAAAGATTTAAAATTATAAGCTAAATCGAAAATACGATTCGTATATAGGGTGTTCTATTTAAAAAAATACAACTTTATGCTGTCCTAGTTTTTTGGCTCACCCTGTAGAGTCCTAAATATTTTTAAAATCTGCGTAAAAATAAACTGTATCAAACAATAAATATAGTTTCTTTGTTAATTTCACCGAAAAGGCACAAACCTACTTCATCCAATCGTTGACTCACCCTGTACATACCTACATAAGAAAAAACATACATACGCGACGAATTGAGAACCTCCTTCCTTTAGAAGTCGGTTAAAAAGACTGTGGTAGCTCATTTTTGGACTCATCTTAGTAATAGAGTCAAAATAGATACTATCCTAAAATGTTGTTATCGTCCGAATTGGGTTTTGGAAAACAAATTGCGAGCAGAAAACAACGTATTTATTTAATATATTCTATACAGTTTTACTCTTTTCATCCTTTCGATACGCCCTGTTCAATAAAAGATAAAATATGCCTACTGCAAATTAATCACAATTTTCGTCCGTAACTTCACGGCCAACAAAGACAGTAAACTTTTAACTTTGATAACGAGGTGCAGCAGTTGTTAAGTTTTACTCAAAAACAAAGCACTTTAATACTCACAAAGTTTTGCTCCAATTATTAGGAATAGTCTTCCCTTTAGTTTCTGTCTCCCCTTTCCTTTTGTCCTCTTGTTGTTTCTGTCAAGATTTATTATATTTATGTACAAAGAACACCGGAAATTTAACATTGTTCGCTTGTCATAAAATTTTATTATACCATGTGATAAATTATTCATTTGCCAAACTAGACAAATTGATTACACCAGGTGTAGAGGGATATTGATTAAAAATAAATATTCTACTTCTTATCTCTTAAAGAACAATCTTAATAAAGATAGCTCCTTTGTATTTAGCAATTTAGCTGTTATTATAGCGAAAATGATTAATTAACTAAGGATTTGTTTGCAAGTAAACAATTTTCTGTTGTAGCAAGTGTGCAAAAATTACTAATAATTCTAAAAAATGCATGGCATAAATCTATTTTCATTCTTGCTTAGAAACCCAACTAAAAGAGAGTTCTTCTTTTAGGCATTGTGAGTTCACCTTTATGTAACAGCATTATTATTTGGTGAAGGTACCAGGTGTAATTACAGCATGTAAATATATGCTTATTTTATTTTTTAAAATGCGATCTATTTTGTTATACAGGATAATAAAAAAAAACGATTAAATCATATAAAAAAAATAACACCGAGAGTATGAGTGCCATTTACAGTTATATTTTAAAGTTGAAAAGGAAATGTATTTGAGCCTCCTGGGCAGTCCATCTCCAGAAGAATAATTTTTTCCATTAAATTCTCTTATATTATGTAAAAAATATCACACAAGTAATTTTTTAAGTTTATATTCTAATTTTACTAAATCTCATGCTTGACTACGCCACTGTTTACGGATCCGTATTTCCCCCACTACTTATACCACCCACAACACTTCCTGGTTGACACATGACCGATGTCATTACAAAATGGTGGAATAGTCAAGTAGGATGTTTGGCTGTTTTCGAATTTTCTAGAATTTCAACGAATTTTTACAATTCTATCAAAATATACCTTCAAATATAGTTAAAAAGTGCTAATGTTGGGTTTTTCCCTTGTTTTTCAAACGTGTACTTGTTTCATATTCAAACCACATTGATGAGTGACTTAATAATTATAAGTTAGGTTAATACTTTAACTGTTTAATTAATAATTGTAGAGATGTCCTGAAGAAGATATAAATAAATTCTCGAAGGTTTGACAGAATCAATAAAATTTTTATAAAAAAATTGAACCGACTTCTAAAAGTGCGCTAAAAAGTGAAAAATAACCATAAATTTTTATATGAAATTGAACTTTTTGAAGTCGGCGCCAAACTAATACTTGACAAAATGTGATTTGCATAAACAGATTTAAAATATTTTTTTTGTAATTGCTTTCTTACCATAATTTATATATATTAGTAGTTGTTTATTTCATTTACAAATAATTTGGCGCCGACTTCAAAAAGTTCAATTTCATATAAAAATTTATGGTTATTTTTCACTTTTTAGCGCACTTTTAGAAGTCGGTTCAATTTTTTTATAAAAATTTTATTTTTCTATTTTTAGTTTTAGAAGTCATTATGATATTCATAAATTATTTGAACTAAAAACTAATCGAAATTACTGTACTTCGCAATGACTCCAAAGTGGCAAAAAAGTACAAATTTTATCCAAAGTTGTAAATCACCCTAAAATGAATCACTAAAAATTCTTTAGTTCTTAGAGTTTTCCAAATACCAATCAAATTGGGTCAAATGAATATTTAGTCTGTCATAGAAAATCCACTATCTTAAATTTCAAATTAATTTTAGATTGGTAATACGGGCCCCAACACCTTCCAATATCGATATTTAAAGAAAATAAATTAATTTTTTATCCACCATATTAGCTACGCCATTTTTAAATAATTTTAGATTCGTCATGTGTGACCCCGAAAACTCTCCCGTACCAATTTTGGTGAAAATCGGACAAAATTGATTTTTTTTGTTCGCCATATTGAATCCGCCATATTGAATTTTTTTAAAATAATTTCTGATTCTTTATGTGAGGCCCCGAAAACTTCCCCATACCAATTTTGGAGAAAATCGGACAAAATTGATTTTTTCGTCCGCAATATCTGCTATATTGAATTTTTTAAAAATTATTTTAGATTTGTCAAATGCGACTCCGAAAACTCCCCCGTACCAATTTTGGAGAAAATAGGACAAAAAAATTTTTTTTTGGAGGCCATATTGGATCCGCCAAATTGAATTTTTTTAAAATTATTTTAGATTCGTCATATGCGACCCCCAAAAATCCCTCATACCAATTTTGGAGAAAATCGGACAAAATTAATTTTTTTTATCGGCCATATTGGATCCGCCATATTGAATTTTTAAAAAATTATTTTAGATTCGTCATATGCGACCCCGAAAACTCCCTTGTACCAATTTTGGAGAAAATCGGACAAAATTGATTTTTTTCGTCCGCCATATTGGATCCGCCATATTGATTTTTTTAAAAATAATATTAAATTCGTTATGTGGCACCTCAAAAACTCCCCCATACCAATTTTGGAGAAAATCGGACTAAATTAAATTTTTCTGTCCGCCATATTGGATCCGCCATTTTGAATTTTTGAAAAATAATTTCAGATTCGTTGGGTACAACCCCGAAAATTCCTCCATACCAATTTTGGAGAAAATCGGACAAAATTAATTTTTTTGGCCGCCATATTGTAAGCGCCATCTTGGATTTTACTGCACCAATTTCATCTAAAAAAATATGGGACCACCGCAGCAACTTCCTTTACATAACGTAAAAAATTTCATTCAAATCGGTGCAGCCGTTCCGGAGTAATCGGTGTACATACATAAAAAAAAAATACATAGTCGACGAATTGAGAAGTCGGTTAAAAAAGGGTTTTTCTCCTTACCAAGATCTACAAATTTAAACAGACTGCATCCCCGATATCCCTAGTTTGAAATATATATATATATATATATATATATATATATATATATATATATATATATATATATATATATATATTTTGTAACATTTTCTTGGGTATAGGTTTTTCCATTAGAGAAACAAAGGACAACATTTTTTCTAACGTTTCGCTCTACATAGTGAGCTTCTTCAAAGATCTGGTATATTTATTTTAAATCTACAAAACCACATATATCACAGTAATTGTCCTACATACACATTACATTTACATTTTTATTTAATTAAAATTAATAAAAATAATAATAATAAAACAGATTTTACAACAGTCTTAAAGTTTAAAATTTAAAACAATACACAAGTTAAAATAGTGAAAATTATAAAATAGTACATAGCTTGAAGGTAGCTTTGTGTGTATATAAAAAATAAATTCAATTATTATACTTGGTATGCAATTAATATGGATAGATTACTTTTTATAAAAAAGCAAAAAATAGGAAAAAAAATTATTATTTCTTTTTTAATAACATTCTTTCATTTGCATGAGTTTATATGAAATCGTCCCAAGCATCATTACATTATTTCTCTTATTTATTATAGGGTCGCTTCAAGAATGTCATATTAAAATATCAAATTATAGTATATCTGACTTAAGTTTTTGACATCTTGCTTGTTATTTACAGCATTTTTATCTTTTTTTGTGTGTATCATTTCTTTGATAAACAGTTTGTGATAATTTCTGTCAGTATCTAAAATGTGAGTGTTTTTAAAATCAAATTCATGCTTAGTTGTTTACTCATGTTTAGGTAAGGATGAACTATTTTATAATTTTCACTATTTTAACCTGTGTATTGTTTTAAATTTTAAATTTTAAGACTATTGTAAAATCTATTTTATTATTATTATTATTATTTTTATTAATTTTAATTAAATTAAAAATATAAATGTAATGTGTATGTAGGACAATTACTGTAATATATGTTTATTTCAAAAATTTGTAATTTTGTAGATTTAAAATAAATATACCAGATGTTTGATGAAGCTATGTAGAGCGAAACGTCAGAAAAATTGTTGTCCTTTGTTTCTCCAATGGAAAAACCTATACCCAAGAAAATATTACAAAACAATATTTAACAAAAGGTTTAAGATACAAAAATAAATTACATATATATATATATATATATATATATATATATATATATATATATATATATATATATATATATATATATATATATATATATTATGTGTGTGTGTGTGTGTGTGTGTGTGTGTGTATTACACACAATGTAGTAAAACAGGACATATTTAACATCTTTTCAACTAAGGATGTAATTAAAGTAATTCGTTGCCTTGAAACTTTTAAGTTTAAAACAATAATTTTACTTGAGTTTATTGTTATTTCCATTGTTTAATTATAGACACAAAGGGGGACCCCAAAAGCTTTAAAATCGTTTTATCTTCATAACACTAAATCTTTGCCATTATCAGGATTTTAATTAGGTTCTTTAAGTTAAATTTTGTATGCAAAAGGGGTTTGAAAAGCGAATAAAGCCCCAAAAATAATTCTTGAATTAAATTTTCTAGATAATTTATTAATTAACGCACACCTAACTTTTTTCTTACTTTCAGACTTTTAATGGCTTTTTTATTAAGGTGAAAAAACTTTTTTGATGTGTGAACTGTTGATCATAAAAGAAAACTTCTAAATAATCTTATCCAGTTAATAATCTTTTTATCCTCACACAAAAATCTCTAAAAGTGTTGTAATATTAATATTCTTTAATCTGGAGTGTTTGTTAATCTTAATTGTTATACATTTTTTTTTAAATTGAACCGACCTCTAAAAGTGCGCTAAAAAGTGAAAAATAACTATAAATTTTTAAATGAAATTGAAATTTTTGAAGTCGGCGCCTCCAGTACTGATTTTAGACAAAATCGAGAGATGTAGAATCTTTAATACGCCATCTTGGATCCGCCATATTTAATTTTTTTTAAATAATTTCAGATTCGTAATTTGTGATCCTAAAAACTCCCTCATATCAATTTTGAAAAAAATCGGACAATATTAATTTTTTATAAGCCATATTGGACCTCGTGTGCGACCTCGAAAACTCCACCAATTTTAGAGAAAAATCGGACAAAATTGATTTTTTCGTCCGCCATATTGGATCCGCCATATTGAATTTATAAAAAATATTTTGGATTCGTTATGTGCGATCCCAAAAACTCCCCCACACCAATTTTGGAGAAAATCGGACAAAATTAATTTTTTTGGCCGCCATATTGTCAGCGCCATCTTGGATTTTACTGCATCAAATTCATGCAAAAAAATATGGGACCATCGCAGCAACTTCCTGAACATAACGTAAAAAATTTCATTGAAATCGGTGTCGCCGTTCCGGGGTAATCGGTGTACATACATAAAAAAAATACATTTATCGACGAATTGAGTACCTCCTTCTTTTAAAAGTTTGTTAAAAATAATACATAATTAAAACAACTAGAATCTTACCGATTACCGTCCACTTAGCTAATTGATTAGGAATATGCTTACCGAAAATAGTGGAATTACCCATTCTGAAACGTTTAAATTGCCCATTCCTATTCAGACCGAAAAAAGAACAACCATTATCAGAAAATAAATAGGACTACAACAAAAAAGATAGACTAACAAAGGGAAAAGACATTTCCATTTATCTTCATTGTTAACGGCTTATAGCCTTGTACATTCTCTAGTTATTTATTGACTATTCTGCAGGATGTGGAACTTAACAAAAGGCCAGTTTAATTAAATAGCAGTAGAAAAAGTTTTGCTAAATTTATGTCATAAATAATATGTACTGAAATTAAAATGGATATTTCGTATGGTCGCAGTCGATCTATGACCATATACAGAGTGCCCCACGACAAACTGCGGCGATCGATTGCTCGGAAAATAGACTTTCGAAAACTTTTAGAATCGCACAGTTTACCAAAGTTGATGGAGATAATTCGGAAAAATATTTCCAAGATAATGGAACTTTCAGTTATATCAGAAGTTGATGCCTTCCTGCTCATTTTAGACGGAATATCCTCTATGGTAGGTAACCCAATTTTTATTTTATTTTATTTATTTCTAAACATTTTTTATCTCTTGCAATATGGTGGATAAAAAATTAATTTTGTCCGATTTTTCTCAAAATTGATATGGGGGAGTTTTTGGGATAGCACATTACGAATCTGATATTATTTAAAAAAAAATAAATATAGCGGATCTAAGATGGCGAATTAAAGATTCTACATCTCTCGATTTTGTCTAGTCAATATTGGGTGATTTTTGTTAGTGTTAATTACGAAAATAAAATATTTTTTGAACAACTCAAACTGGCGGATTCAATATGATGTCCTAAAACTTTTACATTTTTCGACTTTCTCCAAAACTGATATAGAGGGTTCTTGAGGGTGTAAATTAGGAATTTAATAATATTTTTTCAGGATTCAATATGGCGAATGCAATATAGCTAACTAAACATTTTACATTTTTCGATTTTGTTCAAATGTCGAACTGAATCGTTTTTGAGAATGTAAATAGCTAATATTAAATTATTTTAAGAAAATCTAATATGTCAGATACAATATGACCGTTTAGAAACTTTAAATTTCTGGATTTCATTTAAAATTGATACTAGCGGGTTTGGAGGGTGCAGATTTAGATTAGATGAAAACGTTAAAATTATTTTTTTTGAAATTCAATATGGCTGATTCAATATGGTGGGTTGGAAATTTTGCCTTATTCGCATTTTTTCAGATTTGGTATTAGAGGGTTGGGGTTGTGTATTGCGAATATGAAGGTTAGTTTTTTACAACTTTTGGATTGATAAGATATATTATAAGGAACTAAAAATTTTACATTTTCCGGTTTTATCTAAAATTGATATTGCTGGGTTCTTGGGCGAATACAAACTTAATATGCAATATAAAATATATCGGGCTAAGCAATTTACGTCTCAAATTCTTTAAATATCGATATTGGTTTTGGGGCCTATATTATCAATCCAAAATTAATTTGAAATTTAAGATAGTGGATTTACTACGACAGACTAAATATTTGTTTGACACAATTTCATTGGTATTTGGAGAACTCTAAGAATCAAAGAATTTTAGGGTGATTTACAATTCTGGATAAAATGAGTACTGTTTTGCCACCTTGGAGTAATTATGAGGAACACTAATCTCGATTAGCACTTAGTTCAAATAATTTATGAATATCATAATGAATTCAAAACTAAAAATCGAAAAATAAAATTTTTATAAAAAAATTGAACCGACTTCTAAAAGTGCGTTGAAAAGCGAAAAATAATTATAAATTTTTATGTGAAATTGAAGTTTTTGAAGTCTTGGCCAAATTATTTCTAAATGAAATAAATAACTAACGAGCCATAGCTCAAAATAAGATCAAATTTGGGCTTGGTAGCCACGAAAAATGAATTCAACGCACCAGAAAACATAAACTGGCACAAAGTTACTTAGGAGAACTTTCAATGTATACTCAATCCCCCTCCCCAGCTTCCGAACTAGTTGGATCTTGCGTAACTTGGCAATCGCTCAAAAAAAGGCTCGTGTCGATTGATGTAAAAAAGGGTTCAAAAAATTCGATCGCACTGCTTCAAAAATCTTTATAAAATAATGACAGGTGACGGGTCTTGGATCTATGCGTATGAGGCCGAAATAAACAACAATTGACGTATAGGTACTCCACGATGAGCAAAAACTAATAAAATTTGCTCGCCTTTTTTTTCGAAAAAATTAGCCATGTCGTAACTGTGCCTTTAGAGAATATGTCAATTCTAAATGGTACTAGTTTGCCAGAAGTCTTCGGTGAATTGAGAAAGCGAACTGAATAACACCACGACAATGCAAGTTCAAACAGATGAATTTTCAATTTTTTGTTTAAGCACAAAATATAAAATTGGTGAGTTATCCGGTATACAGCCCTGATTTGACACTCAATGATTTCTTTTTGTTCCCGCACGTGAGGAACAAACTGCATAATTAACAATTTTCTATTCTGGAAAAAGTGGTTGATGAGTTCAAAAACTATAATTTGAGGATACGATTTTTACAATAGCGAATATGCTTTTCAGATTGGTCAAACACATGCAAAAGTGTATTGATCATCGTGTAGAATATTTTTAAAGATAAATATTTGTTGTTATTTGTTATTTCCGAAAAATAAACGATTACCCTAGTAGCTCGCACATTATCTTGAGCAATAACCATTTCATATCCTGAGTAAAAATCATTTCGGCTTTAGACCTAACAAATCTACTGAAATGGCAACACAATTTCCTATATAAATGAAAGAATTGACACAAATGATTAAGTGGCAGGCCTATATTTTGATTTGTCTAAGGCCTTTGACACTGTGGATCATAACTTGCTTTTGATAAAGCTTGGTGTGTATGGGGTTAAAGGTGTTGCTGCCAGTTTGCTGCAATCCTACTTATCGGATAGGCAGCAAATAGTCTGTCTTGCTAAAAATAATCATCATTACTTTTCAGATAGAACTAAATTGTTGCTGGGGGTACCTCAGGGCTCCATTCTGGGACCCATATTATTCTTAATATATATAAAAAATTTGGGGGATGAATTGGCCGCGGATATTTGCCAGTTTGCTGATGACACATCGGTGATTCTGGCGGACACTTCTACGGCGGGACTGTCTCGAAAGTGCACAAACTCTGCATTGAAAATGCAGCAGTGGTGTTCTGATAACCACCAAGGAAACTAAAGACTCGACTCCACATGAGATCTTATTAACTTTATCAGCCAAAGAGTCATGAGTCTTAGCTCGATTTTTTACAGTTATGTTTTTGATGAGATAAGAAGAAGTTCACTTATTAATTAATGAACTTGTTCACCAATATTATTAATTAAGCCCACGTTTATTTCGTGCCATATACTAAAAAAACAATAAATAACCAAGAAACTTAACAAGTAATTAGTAATTAAAAATGAAGGTAAATGAAAATCAATTATGGTTGAGTTAGCTTACCTTTTTCGGTTAAAGTTCTATTTATTTTGCGGCCATAGCTGACTTTTTTCAGTGTGTTTAGTCACTGTTAATCAATTAAATTTGGGAATGGTGTATAAGGATGGATATCCAACTCATTTATTCGTTAAATAAATTAAACAAGTAATTGGATATGTCAAAACCATAGCTAAAAGACATTTATTTCTTCCAGTCGATTTGATATTTCCATTTCTTTTAACGGACGTACGGAGTGTCTCAATAAAAAAGACATCGGAATATTATAGTTATAATACTGCCCAAGTAGCAAATTTTCTCGATCATATTTTACATTCAATTTTCTAACACTGGTGGTCTTCCGACATTTTCAGACCGTACTGTTTTATAAATATAGAATAAATTACCAAAAGTACAATATTTCAAATATATTTTTGTCTTAAAAAATAGCTTAAGACATTGTATTGTATTATATTGAACAGTTTCGACGAGATCCCAAGATAGTCTTGCTTTTTTTTAGTCCAAAAAGATCTTGTATCAATATCCTTTTTTAAATATACGAGGGCAACTTATTAAGTTCTTACAGACGATAATTAACCGGCCCTATTGTTATTGTCAAAAAAATTATAGGTTAGAAACTGATCGAGTGATTTATTTGCAGTGAGCATTTGAAAACATTGAATTAATGTATCATGGCTCGTATTCACCTGATTTATACAATAAAATTTTTATAAAAAAAAAATTGAACCGACTTCTAAAAGTGCGCTAAAAAGTGAAAAAAAACTGCAAATTTTTATATGAAATTGAAATTTTTGAAGTCGGCGCCAAACTAATACCTGACAAAATGTGATTTGCATAAATGGATTAAAAATACTTTATTTGTAATGGCTTTCTTATCATAATCTGTATATGTGAGTAGTTATTTATTTCATTTAGAAATAATTTGGCGCCGACTTCAAAAAGTTCAGTTTCATATAAAAATTTATAGTTATTTTTCACTTTTTAGCATCCTTTTAGAAGTCGATTCAATTTTTTTTATGAAAATTTGATTTTTCGATTTTTAGTGTTGAATTTATTGTGATATCCATAAATTATTTGAACTAAGTACTAATCGAGATTAGTGTACCTCGCAATGACTCCAAGGTGACAAAAAGTACTCATTTTATCCAAATTTGTAAATCATCCTAAAATGAACCATTAAAAATTCTTTGGTCCTTAGAGTTCTCCAAATACCAGTGAAATTGTATCAAAAAAATATTTAGTCTGTCATAGTAAATTCACTATCTTAAATTTCAAATTACTTTTAGATTGGTAATATAGGCTCCAAAACCTTCAAATATCGATATTTAAAGAACTTGAGACGTAAATTCCTTAGCCCGATATATTTTATATTGCATATTGACCTTGTATACACCCCAAGAACCCCGCAATATCAATTCTAAATAAAATCGAAAAATGTAAAATTTTCGGTCCCTCATATTGTATCTTATTAACCTAACAGTTGTAAAAAATTAACTTTATATTCGTAATACATGACTCTGAAAACCCCCTAACATCAAATCTGAAAAAATGCGAATAACGTAAAATTTAATGTAATCTAAATCTAAGCCCTTTAAAACCTCTGAATACCAGTTTTGAAAGAAAACCGGAAATTTAAAATTTCTAGACCGTCATATTGCATCTGACATATTAGATTTTCTTAAAATAATTTTATATTCGCTGTTTATATCCTCAAAAACGAACCTTTGAACAAAATCGAAAAATGTAAAATTTTTAGTCCGTTATATTGGATTCGTCATATTGAATCCTGAAAAATATTTTTAAATTCATAATTTACACCTTCAAGAAATCCCTATATTAATTTTGGAAAAAAATCGAAAAATGTAGTTTTTCAGACGCCATATTGAATCGCTGGATCGATCAAAAAATATTTTAAATTCGTAATTAACACTAATAAGTCCCACAATACTGATTTTAGAAAAAATCGAAAGATGTAGAATTTTTAATCCGACATCTTGGATGCGCCATATTTAATTTTTTTTAAATAATTTTAGTTTCGTGATATACGATCCCAAAAACTCCCCCAATCAATTTTGAAAAAATTGGACAAAATAATTTTTTTATCCGCCATATTGGATACACCATATTGAATTTTTTTTTAAATAATTTCAGATTCATTATGTGCGACCCTTTAAACTCCCGGAATTTTGAAGAAAATCGGACAAAATTGATTTTTGCTTCCGCCATATTGAATTTTTTAAAAATAATTTTAAATTCGATATGTGCGACCCCGAAAAATTCTCTGTACCAATTTCGAAGAAAATCGAACAAAATTGTTTTTTTTTGGTCCGCCATATTGGATCCGCCATATTGAATTTTTTTAAAATATTTTGGATTCGTTATGTGCGACTCCAAAAACGCCCCCAAACCAATTTTGGAGGAAATCGGACAAAATTAACTTTTTCGGCCGCTATATTGAATACGCCATATTGAATTTTTTTAAAATAATTTCAGATTCGTTATGTGCGACCCCGAAAACTCCCCCGTATCAATTTTGGAGAAAATCGAACAAAATTGATTTTTTTGTCCGTCATGTTGGATCAGCCATATTGAATTTTTTTTAAGAACAATTTTAGATTCGTTGTGTACGACCCAGAAAATTCCTCCATACCAATTTTGGAGAAAATCGGACAAAATTAATTTTTTTGGCCGCAATATTGTCAGCTCCATCTTGGATTTAGCTGCACCAATTTCTTCCAAGAAATATGGAACCACCGCTGCAACTTCTTAAATATAACATAAAAAATTTGATTCAATTGAATTGAGAACCTCCTTCTTTTAAAAGTCGGTTAAAAAGGCGTGGACAGCGAGTTTTGTTACCTAAAGAAGCTCTTGGATCCTTCAAAAACCATATTTTTGAGATACCAACTTCAGAATGGAAAAAAATGTCTCTTTAATTTGTTCAAAGGCATTCAAAATTGTATAAATTTTAAAGGCGAATATTTTTAAAAGCAATAAAATGTCGTTTTCAAAAAAAAAAATCTTTTGAGCTTTACAGGGTGTTAACATTTGTAAATATATTAAACAAAAATGAACATTTCAGGTTTTCTTAAAAATTGACAACGTCGCCCCGTTATTGATGTATTTATGTTGGTGCAATGCATGTCGAACCAAATTATTTTCGGGAATCCACCCTCGAGATTCGTAATAAAGGAATCATATAGAAAATTCTGGTGGAGCTTCTACATCGGCTACAAAAACCCACCGGGATCACCGACTATTCCCCATGAAAGAAACTTAGTCTGTTGGTAAAATATTTAACACAATATTCGGGTTTCTTTCATTTTGGCTAATAAACCATTTGCAATTTTATTTATCTGGATGCAAAGTCAGCATCTTGTTCTTTTTGTACATGATAAGGAGTAATTGCTCTTATCGTTTTCGACGTGCAATGCTGTAATGGAACAAATGTTAATTATTTTTCATTGTTCAATGTCAACTATATTTTGTTAAAATAAATAATTAAATAATCACCCGGAAATAGATTTCCTGTGGGAAAAGGGTAGTTATATTTTTTTATCACTATCCACGAAAGTCTAAAGGAAAAATAAGTCAGTTATCGAGCTTAACTTTTATTATCTTTGTCGTTTAAATGTTTTCTTAAAAATATATAAACTCAGTAAATTTATGAAGACATAAAACTAAGAGACCCTTTCTAAGATTTGGCTATAAATCTGTCGAAATAATCTTACTCTGATTATGTAAGTAAAACCAAACGTGTGACGGGTAGTTTTTAACATATGGTATATGAAATACCGTTAAAATTTATTAAAATATCGAACGATTATCCCATTATTAGAAAACAAAAGAATAATCAAATAAACTCATTATCCTGTAATATAACGTTTGATCTGTGAAAGGAGGTATGTAGCGTCTGTTTTTCTTGATTGCAGGAAAGAATGATTCAAATACCAGCATTATGAATAAAAGGGCACTCAGGTTTTTTCACAGACGTTATATTATCTTATTCCTTTAGTTGTAGAAAGAAATAGAATAGTTTTATTAATTGTGTTTATATAAAAATTATTATTAAGACGCTCAGAGGCAAATTCGGGAATCAAGCATCCGGTATAGAATAGCTAACGCCCTCAGCACGAAACGATCGAAACCATCGAACTTTAAGGGAAAGAAATTGACGTTTCAGGGTTCCATCGGGTAATATGGGTACAAACGGGAAACAGAGGGGTGTAAGATTCGAAGACACTCTTTTAAGGAATAGTAAAAGTCAGTCACAGTTTGAATGTCGTTAGAACGGTACCGTGAGTACCCTGCCGTAGAAAAATTACGTCACGGGTATAATCGTCGGGAAAGAAGGTTATCTTTGTTTAATTTGGGAAATTAAGGGACTATCGTGTGTCATTTTAGTGGAGCATTTCGCGATTTTCATACGGTTTGATTAAGTAATATAAATAGCTGTTTTTCGCGTTTTATTTCTTTTTTTTTTTTGTTTAATATTTTATTAAGCTATTTATACGTGTTATTTCAAAATTGGGTTTTACGTTTTTGGTTAAAATAACAGCCGAGATGAACAACTATAGTAGTTTTTCATAATTGTTATTAGTTTTAAGTTTCTCATTGTAAATAGTTCGTTTTTATTCTATTTATTTTGTTAATAGACTAAGTTGTTTTGAGAAACTTGTTTTATTCAATTTAAATAAAACCTTCACGCGAATTAACTTGCGGGCGCGCTGTTGCGAGACCTACAAAACAAGAGATGTCTTCTGACCAACTAATTAGCAGCCTTTCCTGAGTCCTGAAGTTCTGAGTTGTGGTTGGTAAGCTTAAATAACCGTAATTGTTTGGTACTAAAGCTGCAAGAGAGAAGATGCACGACCAGACTTCCAGAGTGTCTTTATTGCTGTGAAATTTAATTGTAGGTTATTAAAATAGTTACTAGTTAATATGGGGCGAAAGATGATTATAGATAAAATGATTAACGCTACCTCAATATGTCATTAGCAGGAGTCTATAATCAAATTCTGTCACAATGCAATGGAAAATTTATACTTGTCGCGTAATACACCGAGTATTTCTGATGGAATCATCTTCAACACGTATCAATTTCATCCTGAAAATATCTTTAAGAGATAGAAAAAAGTAATCGAACGTCTTGTGAAAAAAACAAACTCTTTTGATAGAATTTTTAACTAAGTTGAAGATTAAAGTATTCAAAATGTTCGAAAAGCTAAATTGAACACCACTTACCTACATAAAGCTTTGCATATATTGAGGCTTGAAATTTTAGAAGCATTATTTATGTCGTATAAAACATTGAAAGTAAAACGGAGCCTGCCTTCCTTCCTTAAACTACAATAAATTACCTCCAATATGCCGCTCCTCCTTTACTTTAAAAGTAGTAAATTGAGGTAGTCACGGAAGCTTACATAAAACACCGCATAAGGCAAAAAAAGGATATAACGGAGATTTAGATGTTATTTTATAGGGTTTAATATATCTCATGGGATGTAATATGGATAAAGGTCTTGATTTTCGGGAGTCAAGTGCATAAAATACGCTCCGGCGAAGACAACGAATGAATTTTAATTTTTAAAAGATACGTTGTAAATAAATATTCTAGTGAGTAATTTCAAAAAACAATACATTGATTGAAATCTACATAGCATTCCGATATTTATACAGTGTGATTGTGTCTTTATAAAATGGGATTTAAAGACAAAAAGTTGAAGAAAGGTATTTTTTTTATTAATAGATTTTTCCGAAATTTGACTTTGGCAACAATTTCTGCTTCGATCAATATGAAAATTAACCAAAAAAATAGTAGTCACGTGACAGCATCATCGTCAAAATTTATTTTTTTTCCAAAAAAAAAAATCAAAAGTGGGCTTATATCTCAAAATATCCAAAAAAGTTATTAGAAAAAGTTTTTCTAAATGCAAATTTTAATTCATATGTCCAAGATAATTTAGATTTTTGGCCCCCTTTTTGTAAATTGCACCACTGTTGCAAAATAACACTCCACGCAACGTACATAAAACTTCTTAGTTTTGACAATGCTTCATTCCAGACCTATCTTGTTTAAAGTATCGTCATACTAAATGTGTGTTTTTCTACAAAATCCAAATAGGGCAATTAAAATTTGGTCACATGTGATGCAAGTTTGTTTGTTTTTCACCCTGTATAAGGTAACTTCATAAAATAACTATTTTTAAAAACGTAATTTGTGTCTTAAACTAATACACATTAATATTAAGAAAATAGTTGAATTGAAAAGACTCAAATTTTCTAATAAATAAAATTTTGATAAAAGAATTGAACCGACTTCTAAAAGTGCGCTAAAAATTGAAAAATAACTATAAATTTTTATATGAAATTGAAATTTTTGAAATCGGCGCCAAACTAACACCTGTTAAAATGTGATTCGCATTAATAGATTAAAAATACTTTATTTGTAATTGCTGTCTTACCATAATTTGTATATATTAGTAGTTATTTATTTCATTTAGAAATAATTTGGCGACGTAAATTTCTTAGTCCGATATATTTTATATTGCATATTGAGTTTGTATACGCCCCAAGAACCCCGCAATATCAATTTTAGACAAAACCGGAAAATGTAAAATTTTTAGTCCCTTATATTGTATCTTATCAACCCAATAGTTGTAAAAAATTAACCTTCATATTCGTAATACACCACCCCACAATCCCTTAATACCAAATCTGAAAAAATGCGAATAAGATAAAATTTCAGACCCACCATATTGGATCCGCCATATTGAATTTCAAAAAAAAAATATAACGTCCTCATCTAATCTAAATTTACACCCTCCAAACCCGCTAGTATCAATTTTAAATGAAATCCAGAAATTTAAAATTTCTAAACGGTCATATTGTATCTGACATATTAGATTTTCTTAACACATTTGAACAAAATCGAAAAATGTAAAATTTTTAATCAGCTATATTGCATTCGCCATATTGAACCGTGAAAAAATATTATTAAATTCGTAATTTACCCCCTCAAGAACCCTCTATATCAGTTTTGGAGAAAGTCAAAAAATGTAAAATTTTTAGGACAGTTGTTCAAAAAATATTTTAATTTCGTAATTAATACTAACAAAAATCCCCCAATACTGATTTTAGACAAAATCGAGAGATGTAGAATCTGTAATCCGTCATCTTAGATCCGCCATATTTATTTTTTTTTAAATAATATCAGATTCGTAATGTGCTATCCCAAAAACTCCCCCATATCAATTTTCAGAAAAATCGGACAAAATTAATTTTTTGTCCGCCATACTGGATCCGCCATATTGATTTTTTTTTAAATATTTTGAATTCGTTATCTGCGACTTCAAAAACTTCCCCATACCAATTTTGGAGAATTGAATTGAGAACCTCCTTCTTTTAGAAATCGATTAAAAAATCATAATATAAAAATTAAAAGCATTTAAAATTTATTTTCCATTTAATGCACACTTTACTGATGACACTGTGCACTTGTTAGTCTTAATTATAATGTGTATTACTTTTAGACACAAACTACGTTTTCAAAAATAGTTATTTTATGAAGTTACCTTATACAGGGTGAAAAACAAATAAACTTTGCATCACATGTGACCAAATTTTAATAGCCCTATTTGGATTTAATAGAATAACCACACATTTAATATGATGTTAATTTAAACAAAATATGCCTGGGATGAAGCATTGTCAAAACAAAGAAGTTTTATATAGGTTGCGTTGAGTCTTATTTTTCAACAGTGGTGCAATTTACAAAAAAAAATGGGCAAAAAGTCTAAATTATCTTATACAACTGAAATATGGCCTAAAAATTGCATTTAGAAAAACTATTTCTAGTAACTTTTTTCGATATTTTGAGATATAACCCCTCTTTTGATTTTTTTTAGAAAAAAAATAAAATTTTAAAGATAATACTAATCACGTAACTACTATTTTTTGGTTAATTTTCATCTCGATTGAAGCAAAAATTGTTGCCAAAGTCAAATTTCGAATAAAGCTATTAATAAAAAAAATTCATGATGCGGATTTTACTGGTCATACTGTATATTCTTTAACAGCATTCTAAGCCTGACTAGTTGATATTTTAAAA
The DNA here is from genome assembly GCA_034092305.1 of Diaprepes abbreviatus. NCBI lineage: Eukaryota > Metazoa > Arthropoda > Insecta > Coleoptera > Curculionidae > Diaprepes > Diaprepes abbreviatus. Next base: position 198,250 of record JASJET010000051.1, on the reverse strand, counting down.
TTTAGCGTTAAATCTGTAGGTGTAATATCCTACTGAGGCCTTACGGAATGGTGATTTTAAATTGACAATTGTTTTCTGGAAATTTTGCTCTTGGTTCGATGCAGGTAAATTGATGAGTATATGAGTTAGTTAAAACGTGTATGGTGAGAGAATCAGAGTGAGATTCACAGGACATAAACTGCCTACCTTTTCTTAACGTTCTCAAGGAGAAAATGTATATTTTAAAATAAACTTTGACAGATTTCGCACTTACATAGTGAAACGAATATCCGCCTGCACTGACTTTAACTACAGAAAATTAACCTATTGTATAATTGGCGGTATAACGAGATAAGCACTCATTTTAGTGTCGCACTCATTTCATCTCATCAGTCCGGCAAACTGTTGTATGTGTGTGGATATAGTCACTTGAAAATGTGGAGATTATTTTGAATAGGTCTAAAATTCCGAATGGGGATTAATTATGGAATATTCCATAATTGATTGAAATCCTCTTTTTATAATGTGCTATTTTAATTTTTAGAATGCCGTCGTCGCACTCAAAAGGAAATCGAAAAGAGTGGAATGAAAACAAGATGAGCGAGGCTATAAAAAGGTTCAAGAAAAAAAATGTGTTATTTTAAAGCAGTGAAAATTTTTCTAGTACCCAAATCAACTTTGTTTCGATTATGCGAGAAGCATAAACTGTCTCCAGATGAAGAAGCAGCCACTACATTAAGAAGAAAAAGAATGTTAAGCGCATATCCTGGAAGTCTTTTAGTAGAATATATTTTAAAGATGGATTTATACTGGCAAAGCGTAATAACTTGCAAAATTCATTCAGTGAATCTAGCATAGCGAAGAAAAAATGGTTGAAATTATTTTTCAAGTGCCATATGGCATCTTTTTCGTAAGAGCGTTTGAATTTAATAAAGAAAAATTTAGCAACTTTTAAAACTTCTGAAATTGGTATACGATAAAAATACTTATTTATCAAATGGTTTATATACAACGTAGATGAATCAGGCCTCACCACTGTAGAAAGCAAAATACCCCAAGTCATTGATTATAAAAGGAAACGGTAAAAAGAAGTTCATTAAATAAGTCATTTGCATGAATACCACCGGCCATTTCGTACCATCCTTCATAACTTTCCCTAAGAAAAATATGAGCCCTTATTTAATAAGAGGTTGCTTTCCAGGAGCTATAGCAGTTGCACATAAAGGATTCCAATAAACCACCACCACGTAACATCGATATAATAAAACTTTGTTAGAGAAAATAACATAGAAATTATGTCCATACCTCCCCTAATAGCCCATACGCTGAAGCATTAGACAAAATTTTTATAGACTGTTAAATCTATTACAGTGAAAAATACGAATCTGGTACAGAAGCAATAACAAACTACTAAGCCCTTTCGATATTGTAAGGTTTTTCATTAATTCCGTAAGTAAAAACTTATTCAGCGATATAGACTTTATTGTTGCGGAACCAGATGCTGTGAAAGATTGTTATACAAATGTTACCGCAACAAATCAACATCGCTCTCTAATGAAGGACCATCAAGTACCAATCTCAATTCACCTCAACCTCAGTATTTATCTAGATCTTTGATCATTCCACTTGATTGTAACAATTTGACTGAAACATCAGTCTCTGGACCTAGATCTGAAACAGAACGGGAAACCTTTATCTAGACCTTCAAACTCCGCATCTGGACATAGCAGCTTCCTTTCAACTAAAACATTAGTTTTTGGTCTTAAACATGAAACAGCATGTAACACTGAAGTTTCATCTTCCAGACAATAAGTCCGGTGAAAATTAAAAAGAGGAAGATGTCTAATAGAGGCAAAAAAACTGCTGTAGCAGCAGTGATAACTTATTTACCTTATAAAAATAATCTGCTAAAGAAAAGTAAGGAGACAATATAAAGAGGAAAGAAACTGACCAACAGACAAAAGACAAAAAGAAAAGAAACCAAGAAAAAGAGGAAACTAAGACTGATAATGATCCTGCAGACTTTGAAGATGGAGACGAGATCCATTTTGATACAGACAGTGAATCTCATGCCATAATGGGACAAGAAACTCCTGACTTTGCGGATGCAGAGTGTTTATGTCAAAGACTTTTGTCCAAAGATACTCGAGGAGAAATAAGGGTCAAATGTTTAATTAGTTCACCACTTGGATTTGTGATTTTTTAAAATAAATTAAGTTCTCATTTTCTTTTTGGATAAAGAATCCTGTTCTCTTATGAAATAAAAACTATTTTCGTTATTTTCTTAAAAGAAAAGTTGTACCTTAATCTAGTTTTTCATATTTGGATATCTATTTCATAAATAAATACCATTTTGTTATTTTAATTTTTGGGTAGTTTTAATAATGTTAATTAATATTAAAAATAGGGCTGCCTACGTGGATTACAAGAAGGCCTTTCATCACTCAGTGCCACATGAGTGGCTCTCAACTATATTGAGAATTTATAGGGTCGATAATGATTTTGTTTCCTTTTTAGAACGCATCATGTTTACCTGGAGAACTAGGATCCAATTGCAAGTGCCATCCAACGACACCATCGAAACTAACACAATTCCAACACGAAGGGGAATATTTCAGGGCGATTCAGTTAGCCCATTGTTGTTCTGCCTTGCAATGAACCCACTATCACGCCGTTTGAACTCCACTCCAGATACGCCTTTTGTATTAGAAATAACAACAAAGAGACAGTAAGAGTGAATCGTCTTCTATACATGGATGATCTTAAACGGATGGCAGCTACCAGAAACAAACACTTAAATTGTAGAGGAGTTCTCTGGGAATATCGGAATAAAATTTAGACTTGACAAGTGCCGTATTTTGAACATCGTTAAAGGTAAGATACAACTAGGAGCATTTGAAAATGCAGAACGGTGAAACCATAGCTGCAATGGAAGCAGAACAAACATACAAATACCATCGCACTTTGAAAGATGAATTGACAACCGAGTTTGTCAGAAGGGTAAGGCGAGTATTACGAACTAACCTAAATAGTAGAAATTTGTTTAAGGCGCTAAACACGTACGCTTGCTCTGCACTTAGCTACTATTTTGGAATGAAGCAGGATTGACATCCAAAACCTGCAAAGAAAAATAAGAACACTCCTAACAAAAACACAAAAACATCACCCTCGGAGTGCTACTGAATGTACAATGCTTCCAAGACATCAAGGAGGAAGAGGATTGGTGGATATTAGTTCATGTTTCCTCAGGTACATCGAGCAATATGCGAGGCAGACGATTCAACGCCGCTACAGCTGTGGAGACAGGATATTGCTTCTCACCACCAAACAGACCAAGAGAAGTTACAAACCTGACTACAGAAGCCACTTCATGAACGGCATCCAAATGAGGTTAATTAGGACAAGGTCGTCAACTCAGCGTCGAACTACTGGTTAATTTCAGGACAGATATTTCCGGAAACGGAGGGCTTCTTATTAGCTATCCAAGACCAGGTTATTCCGACGAAGAATTATCGGAAGTTCATCATTAGAGATCCCTCAATAGGAAATCACCAATATAGATATGGCTGTCGAACATCAGAGACAATCGAGCACATAATTGGAAGATGCCAAGCGTTAGTCGCAAACGAGTATAAAGAAAGACACGATTCAGCCGCTAAGATACTCCACCAAGAGTTAGCAGATAAATTAAACCTATTGCAGGTAGGAAAAGTGCCTTATTACAAATACAATGAGGAGCTTATTCTTGAGAACAATCAGTTCAAGTTATATTGAGACCGAACGGTTCTGGCGGATCAGACTGTTACTCATAATAGACCAGACATTATACTAACAGATAAAATTTCTATGCGAACTACACTAATCGACATTGGTGTATCTAACAACAACCTAAGGCCAAAATACTCTCAACAACTGGAGTGATATCAAAGAACTTCCTGCAGAACATCAAGGGACTGGGCTTAGAGAGCATTTGTAAAAGTCGATTCAGAAATTAGTTCTAATATAATGGAACGGGTTCCCACAGAGCTTCATACTTTTGGGAGCTTTGTATACCTGATATGAGTCTATATTCCCTGAAGGGAATCTGAAGCCATTTGGCTTGAAATCATGGTTAAAAATATAAAACTGTTACTAAGCGAATATGTATAACTATGTTAATTACGATTGCTATTAAAAATCTTTAATCTGTGAAAAGATTATCGTCTTTGTCGGAAAAACAAAATGGTATTCCATATTTAGTCATTTTCCTCAACTTGTTTTTTTTTTTTAAGATTAATTTACGCCGTCGTCGAAAAGATCATTTATCCTCGATTCCCGAAATGATATTTTGTGAAATTTAAGCGATATAGTAAAAGGTTTTAAATCTTAAATATTCCAATATGCACAAAGCTTTAGCTGATTTTGGGATTTAGGCTAAAAGATTTGTAGGCGAGCCATCGCCGCATGATAAGGCAGGGGATTGGGAGTTAAAATTGCTTCCTTAAATTTAGGTCACATTCGTTTTGCTTAAGTGAGAGATAGGAGAAGTTAAAGTTTCATTGAACAAGATTAGACGGAGTTTTTTTTTCTCAATAGAAAGTAAACACAAATGTGTTTTCAATAAAAAAAAAGTTCAAGTGCTGAACCTTAATAACTGATATATCAACATCAAGTCATATATTGGCTATCGTAAAAAAAAATAAATGTACAGGGTGTCCAAGAAAATTTAGACAATCCCCCGGAAATGAATATCGCGTTAAAATAACAGTATTTATTTATATACAATTTTTCGATAGAACCTTCTTCTTTCCAGATATTCACCTTTAAAAGATTGAGAACTACACTCTTAAAATATATCTTTTTTTCCGGTTTAGGGTGAAATATCCTTAACATTTTTTACCTCTAAACTTTACACGCTTAGATTTTTTAGACTGTATTGTATATATTTTGATCAGTTTATCTTTGGTGTCAGTGTAATCAATTAATACTTAACCCAACAAAGACTGTATATATAAATTTCAATATTAAAAAACCATTGCTGGTAGAGGATAAAGTAACATATAATATTGAAACCTCAGCTTATGCTAAAATTTTGGGCACGTGGCTTGATAAATCGCTGCATTTCTTTTCCCATATCGAACATGTTTGTAAAAAATTAAATTCTGCCTTCTTTGCTATTTTGCAGATGAGGTCATCTCTAGACCGGGCTGGATTGCTGACTGTGTATTATTCTTTGGCATACAGTCATCTGTCAAACAATGTCATGTCTTGGGGAAGAGGGTGTGAGGTGAATAGAGTGTTTCTGGCTCAGAAAAGAATACTGAGATTGATATTTGGTCTTAAGCCGACGGATTCGTGTAGACCCATTTTTAAGGAAAGCAGCATTTTGACTTTTTACTCTATTTATATTCTAAAATGCGTTTGATATGTAAAAACAAAATTACTCAGAATTTAAAACTCTTGGCCAGGGTCACAGATATGATACACGAAATAGTGACATTCTTAGCATACCTAAACATAGAACGGCATTCTTTGAGAAATCCCCAATTTATAATTTCATTATTCTGTTTAACAAATTGCCTGCAAAATTAAAAAACATATCAAACAATAATAAATTCAAAACAGAAATAAAAAAATTTCTTGTTCAGGGATCATTTTATTCTTTTAACGAATACTTAAGCCTGTAGGATGTACTGACTCTTTTACTGTGTACTGAGTGATTATTTCGTTGCGTCCTTCGCTGACCAGTGCTCCGGATTGTGTTCTTATCGTTTTATTTTTTTCTTTCCTGTTAGTTGTTTTAGGATTTTAATCTGTTGTTTTTATTATTAAATATTAAATTAAGTTATTTTACATTTTTTATATTATAACAAGTATCTTATGATACTAACTAATATAACTCTTTCTTGTTTTTTCTAGCTTTAAGATATGTTATCTATATATTTTTTATTTAATTGTATACTGTTGACGAAACCAATGCTGAAGTATCAGTCTTATGGCTAATAAATTATTTCATTTCATTTCGGAAGAAAAGAGGTACGGTTGTTCGATGTCTTCAAGTTAAACACTTTTCGAGAAAAACATAATTTTGACTAAAATGTGGTTTTATTTATTTTTACGACGTTTCGATTAGGTTGTATCTCTAATCGTTATGAAGTATAAACTCAGTTTATCTTCAACATTATCTACAACCTTCGAACAAACATAATTGTGTTGTAAATAGTATTCATCTCGCGAAAATACTAATAAAAATTTATTTTTGCTATAAATGAAATAATATAACAAAATTTATGTTATATTATCATTTCTTTACTAAATGAAGATGGTTAGCAACGTATGATTTTTTAAACGACTTTCAAAACAATAGGTTCTACATTCGACCGCTATGCTATTTATTTCCTACTAGCGACCCGCCCCGGCTTCGCACGGGTGCAATGCTGATACTAAATACACTACAGAAAAACTGTGACTATTTATTTTATTTTTACAACAATTATTACAGCGGCCTCCGATGCGCTATTTATAGGCACGCTGCCGCCGCCCCGGTCGGCCAGTACCGCCGCAAGCGCTACTTCCCGCAATTTTAAATCTGTAATATCTTCGAAAATATTCATTTAAATCTTGCGCTGTAAAGGACCATACAGATCTATATTAAATCAACAATGTATTTAAGCTATTTAATTGGATAAGGATTAATGCTGTATTGGTTAAAATCGCTTCAAAATTTGCCATTATTTGTCGTAAAAAGTAAATGACAAAAAAATGTTATTGTGGGATATCCATGAGAGATAGACATATACCATCGCGGAGTTTTCTGTAGACCTTATCAATGTGTACAAATAATTAGTACATTATTTTGATAAATCTCGTAGGGTTCAGCCTGCGTTTGCAATGTAAGCGGAAAAAAATATGATAATTAACGACATCACATTAGAAACCTCAAAAATAACAGTATTTCTCCACTATTTAATGGATGTTATTATACATATAAAACTTCCTCTTGAATCACTCTATCTATTGAAAAAAACCGCATCAAAATCCGGTGCGTAGTTTTAAAGATTTAAGCATACAAAGGGACATAGGGACAGAGAAAGCGACTTTGTTTTATACTATGTAGTGATGTATGCAGATTATTTGGGAACGACGGCACCGATGTAAATGAAATTTTTTGCGTTATATTCAGAAAATTGCTGCGATAGTTCTATATTATTTTAGACGAGATCGATTCAGTAAAATCCAAGATGGCGTTGATATTACCGCGGACAAAAAAATTAATTTGGTCCGATTTCCTCCAAAATTGGTATGGAGGAATTTTCAGGGTCGTAAATAACGGATCTAAAATTATTTTTTAAAAATTCAATATGGCAGATCTAGCATGGCGGATTTAAAATTTTATATTTCTCGGTTTTATCCAAAATTAGTATAAGGGGGTTTTTGAAGGGGTAAATTACAAATTATTTAAAAAAAAAATCAATATTGCAGACTATAAATTTAATATTTTTCGATTTTGTCCAGAATTGGTATGGGAGGGTGAAATTATATTTAAAATATTCAGTATACTGATTCAACATGACAGACTAAAGATTGACCATCTATGGATTTTGTTCAAAATTGGTGCTGGAGTCTTTCTGAGAGTATATATCTATATATCTATATATATATATATATATATATATATATATATATATATATATATATATATATATATATATATATATATATATATATATATTTATGTGATTCAGTATTAATCCGAGAATACATCCGTTCGTTCGTTTGGTTTTCTGCAGAAGTTTGCAGAACTTTCGCCAAAATTGTAGATCAACCGAAAGAAAAGTCAACGTGCAGCGTGCTTTATACGCGGTCGCAGAGAGTAACGGTTGGTTGGTGTTGGCGTTGACTCCGCCTCCCTCTCGAGCGCCACCGTTAGTGTCAGTTTAAGCGTGGCATGCGTATCGGTACAGTGGTCTCGCTTGAAGAGAGTTTTCCAAGTAGAAGGCAGATTAAGTGCATCGTCTCTCTTGTTCAGAGTGCCATTCTTTTCAATTTCGATAAATTCACGAATCAATCTTGCCTTGTAGTGTTCTATATTAGCGACTTGCTGGCCGGTGTCAAAATCAATTTTGTGTCCTATCTCGTGCTGGTGTTGAAAAAGCGCCGATGTTGTTTGTTTGTTTCTTATACCGAGTTTATGTTCTTCTAGTCTAACTGATATTCTTCTGTTGGTCTGGCCTATGTATGTTTTATTGCAGGTGCCACATGCAATTTTATATACGCCTTGATTTTCTAGAATGATTTTGTCTTTTGGATTTCTTAAGGAAGGGCCTATTGTTTTATGTGGTTTGTAAGCTGTAGATATGTTGTGTTTCCGGAGTAATCTGCCGATTCTGTCTGTTGTGCCTTTTATATAGGGAAGTATAATGATTTGTCTATCCTCAGCAGGTGGCCTTGTTTCTCACGTTGGTTTTTGTTGCAATTTTATTGCTTTATTTATTGTTGCTGTCTTGTAGCTGTGTTGTTGGAGGGCCCTTTTTATGTGTAACAGTCCCTTTTCTTTTCCTTGGTCATCAGTTAGGCGGAGGGATCTTGATATTAGGGTATTGGCTACGCCCTGTATTTGTGAGGGGTGATGGTGAAAATCAGCATTCAGGTATCTGTCCGTGTGTGTTGGTTTTCGATATACTGTGTGTCGCCGATCTCCATCAATTGTTTTGGTTACGAGGACGTCTAGAAACGGAAGCTGATTATTTTCCTCTAGTTCCAGTGTATCTTTGCGTGGATAGAATTCAGAAACTCATGGAAGCAGTTGAGCTGTTGTTTGCCATAAGGTCATATTACAAATATATCAACAACGTAGCGACACCAGAGTTTGAGGTTGAAAAAATAAAAATTTTGGCTTAGCGGACGTGAAATTTGTCAATCTGCATTATTGTCGTGGTAAAAAGTGCGGAGCACTCCAAAGTATGGAAAGAGACAGCGCTGTTTCGTCCTGATATGGGACTCGTCAGGCCACCGCATTCGGTACAAACCTTCATCTCGCCTTTGCATCCCATAAAGCTGAATTTAAAATTAAAAACAGCAAACATTGTGTTATCAAGTGAACCATCGAGATGTCGCCTTTATCGTCCTGTTGCTGTCGCCATCTGTCGAACTCAGAGTCTTTCCATAGTTTGGAGTGTTCCGCCCTTTTTAACACGAGAATAATGCAGATTGACAAATTTCACGTCCGCTAAGCCAAGATTTTATTTTATTTTTCTTTTTATATTATACGGATAATAACTTATCTATTTATATATATATATATATATATATATATATATATATATATATATATATATATATATATGATTCAGTATTAATCCGGGATTACATCCGTCTTGTAGAAGTTTGCAGACGTTGCACGGTCTATGTATTTGGAAAAGTTATTTGATTCTCCTTACGACCGTTAAGAAAGGGAACAAACAGTATATTATCTGAAAATTTCACTCTAGTTCTCTCTCCATACTAGTTTCGACCACCAAATGGTCTTATCAGTGGAGCTGTAACGAACCGAGAGCAAAATTCACAGAAAATAACTGTCTACTGAAAATCCCTATATCGTAAAATATCGGCAGAATATTACCCGCAGAACTTGATATCGGACTGTTATCTTAAACAGTACAAACGAACATCTGAATATACCCCGGAGCGGTACGTAATTATTAAAAATAAACAATTTCACGGTCTATGTATTTAGAAAAGTTATTTTATTCTCCTTACGACCGTTAAGAAAGGGGACAGACAGTCGATTCTCTGCGAATTCCACTCCAGTTCTCTCTCCATACTAGTTTCGACCACCAAATGGTCTCATCAGTGAAGCTGTAACGAACCGAGAGCAAAATTCACAGAAAATAATTGTTAAAATCCCCATATCGTAAAATATCGACAGTAAATTACCCGCAGAACAGAAAATATCCAGCTTCCTTATTAGACGTTCTAGTCATGGAAAATGGACAAACACCTACAACCCACATGATCTGATACCTCAATGTCAATCCGTATCACGACCCCTCACAAATACATAACATTGCCAGCATCTTTATCTCAAGACTCCTTCGCCTAACCTATAACCAAGTAAAGTCAGTTATGACAAGAAATTATCATAATAATCAAATAGATTCTAAAAAGAAACAAGATTGGAAGTCTTAAATATTTAACAATTCTAGAAGATGAAAAATATTCATATTAAATTTAAAACATTCAAATAAATACCGAGCTTTAGCACAGATAATCCCTTAACTTATGATATTTACAGACAATTACCTTTTGCATTGTAAATTCAACATTTTAGCCATTATACGTTAAAACAGTCATAATACAAACCGGGGAAGGGAAGCACTTTAAGTCTGGAATATTATTGCATCCACATGTTGTGAGCTTGAGCCGATTTAAGGATCCAACCGGGATTTCAAATTTAAATTTAAGGCAGAATCCCACACGCCAGTTTCTGAACCGAATATCGAAAATAAAATATATAAAGTATGTTTGTAATTTATTTTTTACTTTTTATTGCCATTTTTTGAAATGTGTATTTTTAAGTAATAATTTAATGTGGGTACAAATTATATTTTGGCATTTGACAACCCTGGCGTTGCTAGGCACCATTTAGTGGTGCCTCCTCAAAGGAGGCTAAACCTCTCTAATTTTTCAGGAAACTAACTTAAAGCGAAAATAAAAATTGCATAACTTTATCTTAGTCAAAATAATAGCTATTAATATTTTTTTGTAATTAAATCCCAAATCAGGAGTAAAAATTTAATAATTACAATAAAATCTAATGTCGTTGCCTCCACTCTATTAGTCTGTTACGTTACGTTATATATGACGATAACTAGGCCATACTTAAACACTGTACCCTTTATGTAGCATTTAAAATCGCACTATGAGGTACCCAAAGCATTCATAAATACCAAAAGTTTTTAGGTGTCAAGGAAAGGTAGCTTCGTTTGGAAACGATCGGTAGAATCTTCAAGTCATTGTCCCTTGAGAGGTGCCATCACTTGTTCAATTTACAGATACATGTTGTTAACGAAAAAGGTGGTTCTTTTTTACGTGTATGTTGAGATATAAGTAATTTTTGCCGGTTTTCGGGTTTTGTGTTTTTGAAGTTAGGCTTGTTTTGTAGTGTATTGTTTTTGAAGGTTTGAATGTCCTTACAAGTAAGTAAAAAAATGGACAAAAGGGGGGAGGGAGATTAAACAGTGATATAGTTGATTGACTGGTCAGCTTTTGAAACATAAAAACTAAATTCTATATCGTGAAAAGTGAACGATAACTACGGCCTAATTTAATTACTCTAAAATCATCCGACACTCGTCAAACTCGTGGATTCAATATAACTTGGTATGCCACATGCGATTCGGTGGCAAGCTCCAGCAAATCCATAAAAAAATTATTTTGTTGAGCTCAAGTTCACAACCTGGTCTAAAACAGAATTTGGTTATTTTAAAAATTTACCTAATTCTATCGACCGATATTCAAAGTCAAAGAAACATATTACATCATCCTGCAAAATAAAACTTTTCAGTAGACTCTCAAGATTTAACATTATGCAAATACGATGAAAAAATAAATCCTTTAACCGCGGAAATTATCAGGAATTGCAGGCACTACTAGCAAAATACAATGCAAATTTAAATTTATTTTTGGGAAACTACGTTTTTTTCTAGTACCTCGAAAATGATATAAAATGATTTGTAACATTTTCACGGGAACAGCAAAAACGTACTTCAACGTTTCATGTTTTATCCTTGGAACAAAAATCGTATATGATATATATGTAGGCAGCCTTACCGCGAATAAATATTTACAAATTCTGCAACACATTGTTCCAGAAATAAGAGAAGTTCCCTTAATGCGACTTAGCAACCTGAACCTGCAAAAAGACGAAGTTCCCGCTCACAATGAACAAATTATAAGGATTATATCAAACATCATATTATTCAATAAAATTTTTATAAAAAAAATTGAACCAACTTCTAAAAGTACGCTAAAAAGTGAAAAATAACTATACATTTTTATATGAAATTGAAATTTTTGAAGTTGGTGCCAAACCAATACCTAACAAAATGTGATTCACATAAATAGATTAAAAATTGTTTATTTGTAATTTCATTTTAGCGCACTTTTTGAAGTCGGTTCAATTTATTTTTATAAAAATTTTATCTTTCGATTTTTAGTTTCGAATTCATTTTGATATCCATAAGTTATTTAGACTAAATACTAATCAAGATTAGTGTACCACGCAATAACTCCAAGGTCGCAAAAAAGTACCCGTTTTATCCAAAGTTGTAAATCACCCTAAAATTAATCACTAAAAATTCTTTAAATCTTAGAGTTATGCAAATACCAGTGAAATTGTGTCAAGCAAATATTTAGTCTGTCATAGTAAATCCACTATCTTAAATTGCAAATTAATTTTAGATTGGTAATATTGGCTCCAAAACCTTCCTATATCGATATTTAAAGAACCTGAGAGCCCGATATTTTTTATACTGCATATTGAGTTTGTATACGCCCCAAGAACCCCTCAATATCAATTTTAGACAAAATAGGAAACTGTAAAATTTTCAGTTCCTCATTTTGTATCTTATCAACCTAATAGTTGTAAAAAATTAATTTTATATTCGTAATATACGACCCCGAAAACCCCCTAGTACCAAATCTGAAAAAATGAAAATAAGAGAAAATTTTCAACCCGCCATATTGGATCACCCATATTGCATTTCAAGATAATAATTTTAACATCTTATTCTAACCTAAATCTACACCCTTCAAAGCCTCCTAGTACCAATTTTTGGATGAAATCCAGAAATTTAAAATTACTAAACCGTCATATTGCATCTAACATATTAAATTTTCTTAGAATAATTTTATATTCGCTATTTACAGCCTCACAAACGATTCAATCCCACCTTTGAATAAAATCGAAAAATGTAAAATTTTTAGTTCGCTATATTGGATTCGCCATATTGAACCGTGAAAAAATACTTTTACACGTTTTATACGTTTACACCCTCAAGAACCCCCTCTATCAGTTTTGGAGAAAATCGAAAAAAGTAAAGTTTTAGGACGCCATATTGAATCCGCCAGATTGAATTTTTCAAAAAATATTTTGAATTCGTAATTTACACTAATAAAAATCCCTCAATACTGATTTTAGACAAAATCGAGAGATGTACAATCTTTATTCCACCATCTTAGATCCCCCATATTTAATTATTTTTTAATTATTTCAGATTCGTAATGTGCGATTCCAAAAACTTCCCCATACCTATTTTGAAAAAAATCGGACAAAATTCATTTTTAATCCACCATATTAGATGCGTCATATTGAATTTTTTAAAAATAATTTTAGATCCACCATATGTGACCCCAAAAACTCCCCTATACCAATTTTGGAGAAAATCGGACAAAATTGATTTTTTTATTCGCCATATTGGATCTGTCATATTGAATTTTTTAAAAATATTTTGGATTCGCTATGTGCGACCCCGAAAACTCACCCACACCAATTTTGGAGAAAATCGGAGAAAAAATAAATATTTTTGTCTGCCATATTGGATCCGCCATATCGAATTTTTAAAAAATAATTTCAGATTCGTTGTGTACGACCCCGAAAATTCCCATATATCAATTTTAGAAAATCGGACAAAATTAATTTTTTTGACCTTCATATTGTCAGCGCCATCTTGGATTTTTCTGCACCAATTTCGTCCAAAATAATTCGAGACTACCGCAGCAACTTCCTGAACATAACGTAAAAAATTTCATTCAAATCGGTGCCACCGTTCCGGAGTAACTCATACATAATATATATATATATATATATATATATATATATATATATATATATATATATATATATATATATATATATAGTCGACGAATTGAGAACCTCCTTCTTTTAGAAAATATATGGGGCATTCCACTTAAAAAATGCAAATTTGATTTATTTCTCCAAAATAGTTGAACCTGTAAAAAGATTGACTACACCATGGAACCCTACATCAAAAAATCCAATAGTTCTATTTTTAACTTTACGATAAATTGCAAAACAACGGACATCGGGGAGCTGCACCAAAATGCATAATTTTCAAAATCACTCTGTCTATAAAACCAAGAGGTTTATGAAAATTCTTTTAATGGCATCGTTCGTTTCCTAAAAACAGCACAGTGTCACGAACACCCTATCCTTCTATTTTTATTAATAACAGAGATAATCCGTAAAACCATCAAGAGTTGGATACCCTGTACAAAACTTTTAGAGACTCCCTGTATAAACAGTTACTCTCCTATTGTTATGATCACTATCTGCATTGATGCATATAAAACAAAATTTACATTTGCTATTTATTAAGAGTTTACCAAGTTTGGCCATTCCTTAAACAAGATAGAAAAACCAATAAAGAAGCCTTTACCTGAAATAAAAATTTGTGTATTAAGAAATTCTTTGTGTGGTATGACAACAAAAAAATTTAATACCACCGTGGAAAAAAAAATCTATATATCATTTTTATGAATATTTCCGCTTGGTATCTTTTCTCTTCTGGCATTTATTAAAGAAAACAGAAGAAAGAAGCAAAGCACGGAATAACATAATGTCGCCGAAATGTATCTCTCAAATACCGACCCAAGTTTTATCAAAGGATATTTTTAAACTTTCCGTGATATAATATATAAGGTATATATTTCATTAGATGTCTTTTTTCCAACATTAAGAGTTTATTGAAAATATAATGTCTACATAGTGTAGTAAAATATTTTATTACTTTGCAGATATATACAAAATAACATTCAAAAAAAAGCTTTGAAATGATTGAAATGTCTAAAGGAAATGTATCACAGAATAGGGAAATGTTCTTTAAAAAATTATAAGGAAGAAGATCCTTCAGAAGCAATTTTTGAGAGAAGTGAAAACGCTCTTAAAAAGAATTTGAATTTTAGATAAATTTGAAAAACACATTATTTTAATGAATTTCTTAGAAGATTTTATAGAGATATACGGAGTAATAATTTAAATTAGAAAATAAATTGCCAATCAATTAAATGATCACCGCGACTTCGTTGAAATAATGACAATACATTTCACATCATAATCCTAAGACCATTCAAGCTTCCAGAAGAAATTAAACGTAGTCCGGAAGACCAGCGGATTTTCGTAGCATAGAGATATGACTCCACCTTAGTTTTTAACCGACTTCTAAAAGAAGTAGGTTCTCAATTCGTCGACTATGTATTTTTTTTAAGTGAGCACTTTATTTTGTGGGTATTGAATTAGACTGAGCCGTCACGCTCGGCAATGTAACGCTCGTTCGGGTAAAGTCGACTCGAGTCGACTAAGGGCGCGAGAGAGATATAATCAACGCGTCACAACCTCGCCTTGATGAAGTTTTCACACGCACGTATAAAGTATATGTACTGATCGTCAAATAAACAGAAAATGTCCGGACCATGCTATGCGCCATTTTGGGTAAGGTGAAGTTATAATATCAGTGAATACGCTGTCGCCACTGAAAAATTATAACGACTAAACGTAATCGTTTACCTCCCACTGACAAGGTTTGAAGCAATATGCATACCTTTCCGAGATTTCATCGACATAAGTAGTTGAACGAAACGAATGGTAGAAAGAGATAAAATGACAGTATTACGTTATAACCTTACCCAACTTATCCAATTTGTGTCAACTGATTGTTATGTGTGGATATTTGTCATACTATTGGTCGGTCGTAAAAATAAATTAAAAATTTTTTATTATATTTTTGGTTGTTAAAAATAACTAGTCCTTAAAAAAGCAATATGTTGACGAACCGTTTCTTCAAAACGTTTTATTTTTTGAAAAAACAGTTGAAATGTTAATTAGGTAGTACCCCGTTATTTTCAGTATTTTCTAATTAAAATTTCCTTAGAAAGTTGAATATTTCGCAAATTTCAAGTAAATTTGAGATTATAGACATACAAAATTATTACACTAAATTCTGTTTATGTCTCGATAGTATGAGCGTGCTGTTTAAAAATTGTTTTCCTATGACTAGTTCTAATTATGGATTTAATATAAACACTTGTGTCCCTATATCGCCAAACGGTCGAGTATCTTACTTTGAAACAGTTAAGTGTAACATAATTGTTTTCATCTACACAACTTATAAAAAAATTTGAGAAGTAACAATTTGTAAGATATTTAAAACTTTTATTTAAATAAGTAACATTCAATTTTATATTCAAATAATGTTAAATACAACATTTTACTTCCTTAGGCTGTGTTAAACTATACTACACTACAATTAAATAAATATTATTGATTATAATTTATTAGAACATTTAAATTTGAACCCTACAAGCCAACAAACGAGGTCCTTCAGAATAAAAAGCTTATTTATAGTACGTTTGGTCTTCAAGCCCCTACAAATCTTCACAAAATAATAAAAAAGTATATTAAAGGTTGAATAGTATCATTAATGGGGGTCTTCGGGCTGGCCCATGGTTCCGGCCCCTGGTCGTACACAGTTCCTCTATCACCGGTCAAGTTTCAGGTTTTCTTTCAAACTTACTTGTCAGGACAGGAAGTCTTGCAATAATTGGCTGGATGTTTAGTGAATTCATACAATAATTGATTGGTGGATAGCTAGGACGATGGATTTTAGTAATACTACATAGAGCAGTGATTTCTACCGTTTCAAGTTTTATGAGTGCTGGCTTCCTGCAATTACTGTATATAGGAGGTATGTATTCCTATTAAAGTCAGTATATTGCTTTGTATATATGAGTTGTTTTTTTTGAGATGCATTTTTCTTTGTATATTAGACTCCTAAGGTATTTGGCCCTTTGTATACATTTTTTGTTTAACAGTTCCAAAGTGCCAATTTAAGATAATTTTGTGGTCTATATTTACTCCTAAATATTTGACTGATGGCTTGGTGCATATTAATTGGTTATTAAGTTAATTAAAATAAATTTAATCCAAGGAAAAACAAAGATTATTTCACAATAATAACAACAATGACACTATTTTTTGACTTTTGACGGTTAATTTGACGTGCCAAAACGTCACTCTTACCCAAAATGGCGCATAACATACTCCGGACATTTTTCGTTTGACAGCTCCATTACCACCTGTCATCCATTTATTTTCAGAAATCCGTGAGTTTTCACTTCTGTTGTGTGGTCTTTAGCACACACAATTTTTTTTATATATGTATTACTCCGCAAAAGTGGCATCGATTTAAATGAAATTTTTTACGTTATGTTCAGGAAGTTGCTGATGTGGTCCCATATTTTTTTGCACGAAATTGGTGCAGTAAAATCCAAGATGGCGCTGACAATATGGCGGCCAAAAAAAATAATTTTGTCCGATTTTCGAGGTGGTACACAATGAATCTGAAATTATTTAAAAAAAAATCAATATGGCGAACAAAAAAATTTAATTTTGTCTGATTTTTTTCAAAATTGGTGTGGGGGAGTTAGAAATTCAATATAGCGAACAAAAAATCAATTTTGTCCGATTGTGTTCAAAATTGGTACAAGGGTGTTTTCGGGATCGCACATTACGAATCTGAAATTATTTAAAAAATATTAAATATAGCGGATTCAAGATGGTGGATTCAAGATTCTACATCTCTCGACTAAAGTCAGTATTGGGAGAATTTTTGTTGGTGTTAATTACGGGTTTAAATATTTTTTTAAAAAACGCACTCTGGCAGATTCAATATGGCATCTTAAAAATTTTACATTATTCGATTTTCTCCAAAACTGAGATAAGGGGTTCTTGAGGGTGTAAATTAGGAATTTAAAAGTATTTTTTCAGGATTCAATATAGCAAATCCAATATAGCGGATTAAAAATTATACATATTGTGATTTTGTTCAAAGGTAGGACAGAATCGTTTTTGAGGATGTAAAAGCGATTATAAAATTAATCTAAGAAAACCTAATATGTCAGATGCAAGGGCTTTGAAGGGTTTAGACTTAGATTATATTAATACGTTAAAATTATTTTTTTGAAATTCAATCTGTCGGATCCAGTACGGTGGGTTGAAAATTTTTCCTTATTCGCATTTTTTCTGATTTCGTATTAGATTTTCGGAGTCGCGTATTAAAAGTTAATTTTTTACAACTATTAGGTTGATAAGATACAATATGAGGGAATGAAAATTTTACATTTTCCGATTTTGTCTAAAATTGATATTGTGGGGTTCTTGGGGCGTACTCGATACGCAGTATAAAACATATCGGGCTAAGAAATTTACGTCTCAAGTTCTTAAAATATCGATATTAGAAGATTTCGTTGTCTATATTACCAATTTAAAATTTATTTGAAATTTAAGATAGTAGTTATACGATGACAGACCAAATATTTGTTTCACACAATTTCACTCGTATTTGGAGGACTCTAAGGATCAAAGAATTTTAGTGGTCCATTTTAGGGTGATTTACAACTTTAGATAAAATGAGTACTTTTTTGTCACCTTAAAATCATTGCGTGGTAGATTAATCTCGATTAGTACTTAGTTCAAAAAATCTATGAATATCATAATGAATTCAAAACTAAAAATCGAAAAATAAAATTTTTATAAAAAAATTGATCCGACTTCTAAAAGTGCGCTAAAAAGTGAAAAATAACTATAAATTTTTATATTATTATTATTTATTATTTATTTTATTATTATTATTTTATTTATTATTACAACAAAAAATTTAAATTACATTATACATTTACATATGTTATAGTAGCTTATGATTTAGTATAGCCTATTATATAATGCACCTAAATGCAAGAGCATTTGTATGTGCAACACAGAAATACCCATATAGGTATATACATCCTAACATAAACACTTACATACTAATATATTTATTCATACACATACAATGATTATTTGCTTGAATTTATAGTATAAACAAGATTTACATTTCAGTTCCCATATGGTAATTTTCCCGCTAGCCATCTTGTATTGTTTTGATGATTTGATAATTTTTTACAATATATGATTTACACTTACTGTTAAAAAAGTTTAATCTTTTAATACTACGTATTTCTACTGGTAAAATGTTGTAGTACTTAGGGGCTAAATAGTCAATAAATTTTAAATTAATAGTTTTTCTATTTCGAGGTATAATCAAGTTTTTACCTATGTTTGCCGTGGTTGAATAGTTATGATTAATGAAATGCTTCAAATTATTTGATTTATGGTAATATAAACATATTAATTGTACAGGGTGAGTCAACGATTGGATGAAGTAAGTTTGTGACTTTTCGGTGAAATTAACAAAGAAACTATATTTGTTGTTTGATACAGTTTATTTTTACGCAGATTTTAAAAATATTTAGGACTCTACAGGGTGAGCCAAAAAACTAGGACAGCATAAAGTTGTATTTTTTTAAATAGAACACCCTATATACGAATCGTATTTTTGATTTAGCTTATAGTTTTAAATCTTTTTTTATTAAGGGTTTACTATAACAAAACTTTATAGTTTCTGAGATAATTAAGTTTAAAGAAAAAAGTCACATTTTCAAGCATCAATTCAATCCTAAATAACGTTTTCAATTTTATGACAAATATATTCAAATTTGGAATTTAGCAAGGCCAAGGACAAGTTAACATAATTTTTACCTAATATTTGCAATAAAAGCTACAGGGTGTTGAACACATCGGCTCAAATTTGAACAAGTTTAAATGAATAAATATCTTTTTTTTTAAATGGTACACCCTGTATATTTTCATGTTTTTTAATAGAGTAATAAAAACCCTAAAAGTTTTGTTCAATATATCATATACCTATTTATAAAAGTTTTTGAGATATTTCAGTTTTTCTTATTTTCCATACTTTTTTACAACTAATGAAGAAAAAGAACTACAAGTATTGTTAAATGTTCAGGAAAATCCTTATATTGGTAGCCGTCAGTTAGCAGCATTATGTGAAACATCACAATCCACCGCTAATCGTACTACCAAGAAATATAGGTATCATCCATATCACATGGAATTACACCAAGAATTGTATGGACAGGATTTTGAAAGTCGTGTAAACTTTTGTCGTACAATAAATGCGGAGATTCAATTAAATCCAAATTTATTATGCAAGGTAATGTTTAGTGATGAAGCTACTTTTAGAAGTAACGATGCCGTAAATAGACGCAACATGCATTATTATGCCACAGAAAACCCATTTTGGATTAGAGAGGTGCAACATCAAAACCACTGGTCATTAAATGTTTGGTGTGATATTCATCATAATCGAATTATTGGACCCCACTTTTTTAATGAACCACTAAATGGCCATAGTTACCTGAACTTTCTACAAGAAGAACTACCCCAACTGCTTCAAGGTCTCGATAGGGATGAGCTCGACAGTATGTGGTTCCAGCACGATGGTGCGCCTCCGCATTACCATCGTGAAGTTCGTGCGTTTTTGGACCAACGATATCCGCAAAAATGGATTGGACGTGGGGGTTTCATTGAGTGGCCACCAAGGTCTTGCGACATCACCCAATTAGATTTCTTCCTATGGGGTTATATTGAAAATAAGGTGTATGTTAATCCACCAACAACAGTGGAAGATATGCGAAACAGGATTAGGGATACCTGTAGAACAATAACGCCACTAATTTTGTCCAGGGTCCGAGAAAATCTGCAAAAAAGACTAAATTTGTGCATTGCACAAGAGGGTCGTTTATTCGAACACTTATTAAAAAGAAATAATTAATCTCAGTATTTAATAGGTAATTTTTTTGTTTCAATTTAGTATAAAAGTAAATATGTATTTGCCTTGTCGTTATTGTTGTGTTAATTTTTTCACATTATGTTTAATTAAACTATTGCCGTTGTAATATAACGAATAATGTATTTCATCATATTTAACCACATTCTGTTTGTTTCTGTAGTTTCTTTTTATTCTTTTACATGGCTACTATGATAATGAAGACTATTTCTGTAAAAAAGTATGGAAAATAAGAAAAACTGAAATATCTCAAAAACTATTATAAATAGGTATAGGATATATTGAACAAAACTTTTAGGGTTTTTATTACTCTATTAAATAACATGAAAATATACAGGGTGTACCATTTAAAAAAAAAGATGTTTATTCATTTAAACTTGTTCAAATTTGAGCCGATGTATTCAACACCCTGTAGCTTTTATTGCAAATATTAGATAAAAATTATGTTAACTTGTCCTTGGCCTTGCTAAATTCCAAATTTGAATATATTTGTCACAAAATTGAAAACGTTATTTAGGATTGAATTGATGCTTGAAAATGTGACTTTTTTTCTTTAAACTTAATTATCTCAGAAACTATAAAATTTTGTTATAGTAAACCCTTAATAAAAAAGATTTAGAATTATAAGCTAAATCGAAAATACGATTCGTATATAGGGTGTTCTATTTAAAAAAAATACAACTTTATGCTGTCCTAGTTTTTTGGCTCACCCTGTAGAATCCTAAATATTTTTAAAATCTGCGTAAAAATAAACTGTATCAAACAATAAATATAGTTTCTTTGTAAATTTCACCGAAAAGGCACAAACCTACTTCATCCAATCGTTGACTCACCCTGTACATACAATGTAAGCTGCATGTGGTCTCATTAAATAGTAAGTGTGAAGGGTAGGTTTTATTTTTTTGTAGATAATTTTTAAGATATATTTATGTACAACAATAAGTATCTTTAAGTTACCTTTATAAGTACCCCCCCCCACACACACACACACACACACAACCAAACCATATCTCAAAAGTGATTCAACTAATGATTTGAATACAACTATTAATAGTTTTGTACTTAAGAATTCCCTCAGCAAATAAAATTTATAAATGAGCTTACGGATCTTATTTGTAAAATATTCAGTATGATCTGACCATTTTAAAAATTGATCTATAATAACCCCCAAGTATTTAGTCTTTGATACAGATGGAATTTCGAGACCTGGACTCGCATTCACCATATGAAATTGAAATTTTTGAAGTCGGTGCCAAATTAATTCTTAATGAAATAAATAACTACTAATATATACAAATTATGATAAAAAAGCAATTACAAATAAGGTATTTTTAATCTGTTTATACCAATCACATTTTGTCAGGTATTAGTTTGGCGCCGACTTTAAAAATTTCAATTTCATATAAAAATTTATAGTTATTTTTCCCTCTTTAGCGGTTAAATTTTTTTTATAAAAATTTTATTTTTAATGTGTTATTATCTTGCAAGTTTGACGAAACATACCATGCTGAGTAACAGTACAAAAACTTTTACTAATCCCATTTAAGTCAGTGTATGAGGGATTTTAATCTCTTGGGTGGCAAACTGTTTATTTGCGGAGCGTAGACTTGAAAATATCGAAGTTAAAGCATTAACAAATACGTCCAGTTCGCAATTATAAAATGTATTAAGCCGGCTTTCTTTAAGGCGGAGATATTTTAAATGAATATGCATCTTGCTCGAAGAAACTTTAAAAGGATTAACTTAAATCTAAAAAGTTTATAAATGCTCTTTAAATATATCTTGCTCTAACTCATTACCGTGCCGACGTTCGAGAAAATCCACAACTTCCTGAAAGAACCCCGGTAATATTATCTCAATAAAACTTTTCTCATTTATTTTCCAATTTTGTATTAGTTAAAAAGTTTTTAAAAGTCAGTACAAAGAGTATTGGGTTAAAAAGTATAGGTTTAAACTTTATTCTTTAAAGAAAGCAAAAATATTACTATGTCAGTCATATTTATTTTATATGAGAATTTAGTCGTTATTATATTTTTATTTACGACTAGCAACACAAAAACCCCTTATCCTAACACAAATATACCTGTTGTACCATAGTAGGCCTAACCTTCCGCATGTGGAACGAACAGCGCGTTGGGTCGCAAACCGAGAATTCGAGAATATTCGATTCGTGACCCTTGATTAATTTCATACAAAACAATGTACTCGGATCACTTTTGAAGCAACTAGGAAATTTGGAATTCCATAAGCATCAAGCTAGATGGCAAAAAAGTGTTTATTTATGATTTTAGTGAAAAGAAAATGAAATTCGTAGTTAAACACAATGACTGTGGCTACTAACAGGATAAAATGACTGTTTATTATTGTAACAATGCAGCCTATTCAATAATAAGTATATTTCAATAGGTAGTAAACTTATTTTAACATATTTATTTCTTTTATTTTCATCTAACCTGAACTAATCTGTGCAACACAACACTAACGAACAAGCATATATTTACAGAATGTGAGGAATATTCTATGACTCTTCATAGACAAAACATACCTACCGAGTCTATTAATCACTCTTTGTCCATTAACCCAGTCAACATAATTAAAGTAATCGATTTCTTAAAAGAGACACAACTATTTGATAAAATATAAAACGTTAGTACGTATTAGGTATCCATGATTCAACAGTTTAATCTTTCAATCAGTGACCTAAACCAAAGAAGTGACGCTAAATGACCTCGTTGTCGATGCGTCATTAATTAAAATTTTCTCTCTCTCTCTCTCTGAACTAATCTGCTTAACTTTCACATGATCACTAACAAGTTCTGGAAATTCGCATAGGTGTTTACTGCAATATATTCTATTTTCCTCAGACTCAACTGAAAACTCACCTGGGGCCGTATCCTCGAACTGGGGAACATGAAGTGAACAACGTTCATCATTCATTTCCTTGTTCGCCCGGTGGAAGGCAAGCGAACAGTGAAACATGTGCAAATGAAATGTCAGCCGCTAAATGACATATTTGACGATTAGTATTAAACAAATTTATTTTAGTTTCGGTTATTCACAATAACTCGTGATTAAAAAAGTAATGTGTTGACGTTTTATTTTTTGAATAAACAGTTGAAATGTTGATTAGGTGATATCCCGATATTTTTAATATTTTCAAATTTTTAATTAAAATATCCTTAGAAAGTTGAATATGTCTCGCAAATATTAAGTAAATTTGAGATTACAGACATATAAAATTATTACAGGAGATTCTGTTCATGTCTCAATTTTATAAGCGTGCTGTTTGTGGATTTAACATAAATACTTGTGTCCATAACAACCGAGTATCTTAGTTTTAAACAGTTTAAAAAATAGACGGGTTTTGTATTTCAGTGTATGTTTTATTAATATCGGCCAAGCGCTTTCGGTCTAACTTAGACCATCCTCAGGGCTCAGACCCTAAAAACAAGAGAATATGGTCAGCAAATAAGCCTACTCAGTACTCACCAACCATACTCACTCGTCAAAGGGCACACCTTAACCCTGCCAGTATGAGAGCAGTCGCCAGCCGTAGCCTCCACACAGAACAAATTTTATACAATTAAAAAATTTTTAAAAAACTTTGTCACAAATTAAAATTAAAACCAAAACATTCAACATAACTTATTAAACAGTTTAGTCTAATATAATCCTTTGCACGACACAACTTATAATAAATTTGCGAAATAAAAATTTGTAAGATGTCTGAAACTTTTATTTAAATAAGTAACAAACTTTATATTTAAATAATGTTAATTACAGCATTTAACTTAATCAGATTGTTTTAAACACTATATCACACTACAATTAAATAAATATTGTGATTATAATTTATCGGGACATATAAATTTGAACCCTTCACACCAACGAATGGGATCCTTATTTATACTACAGTTGATCTTCAAGCCTCTACAAATCTTTATAAAATAATAAAATAACTATATTAAAAGTTGAATGTGAGATCTGCCAGTATCTTAAATAGACGTCTTCTGTCTGGCCTTTGGTTTCGGTCCCTGGTCTTAAACAGTTTCTCTATCATTGTTCAAGTTTCAGGTTTTCTTTCAAATTTAGTTACCAGGACTGGACGTCTTGCAGTAAGAGGCTGGATATTTTGTGAAATCATACAAATAATTAACTGATTGGATAGTTTTCGTAGTGGATTGGGATGATGACTTTTAGTCATCACTATCACTACATAGTATAAAACAAAGTCGCTTTCTCTGTCCCTATGTCACTTTGTATGCTTAAATCTTTAAAACTACGCACCGGATTTTGATGCGGTTTTTTTTCAATAGATAGAGTGATTCAAGAGGAAGGTTTATATGTATAATAACATCCATTAAATAGTGGAGAAATACTGTTATTTTTGAGGTTTCTAATGTGATGTCGTTAATTATCATATTTTTTTCCGCTTACATTGCAAACGCAGGCTGAACCCTACGAGATTTATCAAAATAATCTACTAATTATTTGTACACATTGAAAAGGTCTACAGAAAACTCCGCGATGGTATATGTCTATCTCTCATGGATATCCCACAATAACATTTTTTTGTCATTTACTTTTTACGACAAATAATGGCAAATTTTGAAGCGATTTTAACCAATACAGCATTAATCCTTATCCAATTAAATAGCTTAAATACATTGTTGATTTAATATAGATCTATATGGTCCTTTACAGCACAAGATTTAAATGAATATTTTCGAAGATATTACAGATTTAAAATTGCGGGAAGTAGCGCTTGCGGCGGTACTGGCCGACCGGGGCGGCGGCAGCGTGCCTATAAATAGCGCGTCGGAGGCCGATGTAATAATTGTTGTAAAAATAAAATAAATAGTCACAGTTTTTCTGTAGTGTATTTAGTATCAGCATTGCACCCGTGCGAAGCCGGGGCGGGTCGCTAGTACCAGATAAAGTTATAATTTCCACCGTTTCAAGGTTTATCAGTGCTGGCTTTCTGCAATTACTGTATATAGGGGGCATATATTCTAATTTACGTCAGTATATTACTTTGTATATATGAGTTGCTGCTTTCTTAATATATCTTTTTCTTTATGTATTAGAACCCTAAAGTATTTGGCTCTTTGTATGCATTGTTGTTTAACAGTTCTAAAGTGTCAATTTAAGATAATTGTATGGTCTACATTTACACCTAAATATTTGACTGATGGCTTGATGTACATTTCTTGGTTGTTAAGTGATATAACATAAATTTAATCCAGAGAAAGTACAAATATTTTAATAGCAAAAATAACTTCACAACAGTAATAACAGCGACACTATTTTTTTTTTACTTTTAACGGTTTATTTGACGTATTAAAACTACTTTTTGCCTAAAATGACGACAAAATATACTACGGGCACTTTCGGTCTGACAGCTCAATTCAATCTGTAATCCATTTTATTTTTTGAAATCCTCGGGTTTTAGCACGTTTATATCTGGCAACATTGCTTTTTCAAAAGCATGAAGTGACCCATTCATATCACTTTTCACATCACGCTTTCAAGGATACGGGTCCTGGTCATCTACATAACTTAATATAAATAGTTGTTCATTATTGACTGGAATGATCACGCCCTGGCATCTTCTATTTCACTGTCTTAAGGCTATTTCTACATATGTCTTAAAGAAAAGTAGGAATAAACTATATTCGTTTTAAGCCCTTGGTGGTCTTGACATGATTAGAGAGCTCCTTACATAGTTTTAAGTATGATATGTTGACTTTATAAAACCCATTAACAATTTTGATTACTGCTTTGTCTGTGCTTAAATTTTCAAAAGCATCCCATAGATCGATCAAAGTTAGATGCGAGATGCGCTTCTGGAGACTTTTTTCTAGAAGATATTGCAGTACATTTGTACTGCAACACCTTATATGTATCAATATAGGATCGGTCAGGCACAAAACCACTATAATCTTCTCATATTCGATGACTTCAGACCCCTATAATATTCCTGATCGATGCGCCCGACCTTTTTGCATATAGATACTGTATATGATTTCGATAGGAATCTTATTTTGCTGGCAACATCGATTAAGCAGACTATTAAGGGGTTGTATTAATTTTGAACTTCCACTTTTGAGTAATTCGGTCGGAATTTTACCCGGACCGAGTGCTCTTTCATTTTTTTAAGATTTTCTTTGATATCTTTATTTTTGAATTATATATGCTTCTGAGTATCTGCTCCAAGAAGCCCGATATCTCTTGTATTACCAGGTTTTCGTAATGATGTTTTTTTCATGCTAACTGATCTCGATGATCATGAAGCGTAGCTCCATCCAGTTGAAGCCACATAGTTGTTCTAATATTTAAAAGAACATCTTCTAATAACACCGGAAGATGGCGTAAAAGGAAATCGCAAAACATCAAACCATTTAAAGGTCCTTCAAAAAAGTAGAATCCAATTAAGTATTGACCCAGTATTCCTCCCCACACATTAACCGACCACCTATTCTGGTTCCTCATAACTCTGTATTCATGCGGATTTGAATCAGAATAGTAATAGAAGTTAGTTGTGTCTATTCACGAAATTATTGTTATGAAAATTTCATTCATCACTAAACAACGCATTATCAAAAAGTGTTCATTTTCTGCCACTTTATCTAACACTCACAAGCAGAATTCAGTTCGGTTGTCAAAATTATTTCCGTGAAGCTCTTGATAAAGCTGGATTTTTAAGGATGAAATCTGTATTTGTTAAGAATCCTTGAAACACTTGCTTGGCTAATGATAGTATTTCCGGATATATAATTCTGACTAATATTGGGATTTTCGATCACTGAACCAAGTACAGTAAAAACATTTTCTTCATCCTCAGTGACAGGATTTCTTATAACAGGTTTTTTATAACTGACACTTCCACTTTCCCGAAACTGGTTTAATAATCTGGTTTAGGATGGTTTTGTTTCAGGAAACCTTTGAGCATAGACTCGAGAAACTAACAAAAAAT
Organism: Diaprepes abbreviatus; assembly: GCA_034092305.1. Lineage (NCBI taxonomy): Eukaryota > Metazoa > Arthropoda > Insecta > Coleoptera > Curculionidae > Diaprepes > Diaprepes abbreviatus. Next base: position 170,554 of record JASJET010000051.1, on the reverse strand, counting down.
TTTAATGACATTCTCCAAGGATAAAAATCATATCAATACGCACTTTCTTTGGATAAATCTTCATTTTGACAAAGCAATAACACAAGAATATTCAAATAATTCAATTCAATAAATGAAGTTTCACAGTTACAAAAAATAATACCGCTATTATAGCAACAGACATTGCAGACTTAAGTGACAGATTAAATGAATTATCTGACGTTTCTAAATGCCATTAGCAACTAGATACATTAGAACATCTATTCAAAAAACACAAAATGGTGCAGAAAACGATTATTTGACGTATTCTGTGAAAACGCGAAGACTTAGCTTTAGAACACCCCTTTCCATTCGATAGGTATTTCAAAGGTACATTTCTGGTAAGTTAAAAAGTATAACGATCTATTTAAATTAATCAAGTTATAGCCACTTAAAGTTCTTAATTGATTAGTTTTAATTTTTGAACATCCTGTATAATATAACAAGTTTATGGGATATAAAATATGATTTATTGTTACACATCACTGTACACTTCGTGTACATAACTGAAATACTTCTTAAGTATTTAAACCATGAAAATTAGTTTAGGTTTTGTCAAAATTAAAAAATTATTTAAAACCTCTTAAGGTTTAGGTACTATAAACCTTATTGCGATAATATACAGGGAGTTTCATTTAAAAAAAAAACTTTCAGATCTTTTGGGACACCCTATATAATATGAAAATAATTTTAAAAGGTAACACATTAGACCCCTATATATCCCAAAAATAAAATTTTTTGAAAGTCCGTATAGGATAAATAACTCTGTATACACATCGTATTGATAACCTTGTTTTTTGGAAGTCGATTAAAAATAAATAATTTAAATTTTAAACTTTTATTCATCAATTAATAATTGTACAAAAAGAACAATTTTAAACAAAATTTGAATAAACATTTAACAATTATCTGTCCGTCTCGCATACAATGTTTAACAGGAAGTTGCGAAAACTTGTCGAAACTCTCCCACCACGTTAATTGGACGATACAACTTTTGTCTAAAGTTCCTCTAATTACACAGAAAAAGTTGTATTAAGTTTCAAAGAGCTTTTATGACGAAACTTGAAGCTGGCATTTTGAAATTAGAAAATAAAAGTTAATCAAAAAGCTTCCGGCGAAAAAAAAACTAAGCTGGTTCAGACAGTTATTAAAATTTCCTACGAAGTTTTATATTTCTACATTTTAGAAAATTATGAGATAAAAATTAAAATAAAATTAGGTAATTTTATATTTAAATAAAATATAAATATCTACATGTTATTGAAGCTTTTGCTAGGCAAGTTTTTCGATATTGCAAGTTTTAAATGACACATGTAGCAATTTACCACGTGAAAGTTTCCATAGCTTTTAGATGGGATAGCAGAGAACCCGTTTTTCACATTGACGTTTTTGGTGAAGTATCTCTCAATCTTTACAAAACCCTAATTGATATAAGAGTTATATCGCATGATTTCAAAGTGTGGTATTTTCTAAATTATAATGCCTTTAAATTTTAGAGCCAAGTATGCAGAAAAAAAGAGCAGAATTTGATATATTAGTTCATATGACTCTTTCACATTTTACAACCGACTATTAAAAAAAGTTGATGCTGGATCATTATCCATTCAATTATAGCGTCATTCATTTCAATGAATTGCCCTAATTTTGAAAGATGTTACAGGAAAAGCTCCCAAATTAAATTTTGTAATTAATTACCCAAATGCCATCATATACCATATGTAATCATTAAACAAATGTTATTTGAAAAATATAATTTTTAACCAACTTCTAAAACAGGTTCTAAATTCGACCGCTATGCATTTTTTTATACAGTGCCTTCATTTCAAAACGAACCATCCTTAATAACTTTGTTAAATAGAAAAATTTAAAAAAAAGAAAAAACACGTCAATTTAGATATACAGGGGGAAATTTAAATTTGCATTTGTTAAAAGTCTGTCAATCACCTCCTCACCTCCAGCTAACCTCACTTTGATATGTCAAATGGGAACCCCCACCTTGTGACACATCATTGTAAGCAGCATAAAATTGTCTATCCAACCGTATAAAAAAAATTAAATCGGTTGACGTACAAGCGAACAGTGTGCAAAAATGTCTTGTAATAATGCATAATATATCGGCCTCGAACTTTAGTATGTCAAATGATTACCCTATAGTGTGATACATCATTTTAAAGGGCATACTATCTCCTATTTAGCCAATAAAAAAAAACAAAATCTGTTGATGTACAAGCGAATAGTAAGAAAAGATGTGTGGTAATAATAGACACCTTATCACATTAAACTTTATTATGTCAAATGGCTACTTCATAGAGTAAAATATTATTTTAAATTTAAAATAAATATTTTTTTAAAATAATAAACAGTTAAAATATTTGCGAGAAAAAAACTAAGCCTGTTTTAAAATTCATCGCAAAATTCATTGCAGTCTAATCAATCTAGTGTATTTATTTCAATGATATTTTTTGCGGTACCTGATAGGTACAAGAAATCACTGCAATAAATAAAATTTTTAAGATCTTTAAACACCAGTTGTTTATTATTGTTAAAATTGTCATTGTGACGCCTAGTTGAAACGTGAATATAAATGGTGTATACGCTAGCCGAAAGAATAGAAATAATTTTTCTCTATGGAGCTGAAGATCGGTGCGCTCGTAGAACCGCCAGAGCATTTAACGAGAGGCATCAAGACAAAAACGTGGGCCATAAATATGTACTCGAATTGGTACGAAAGTTTGAAGAAACGGGATCCGTTTGTAATAAAAAATCTATTGAGAAAAGGGTTGTAGATGAAGCATGCCAAATCGAGGTACTAGGACAGTTTGCAATAGATCCAACTTTATCCATCTCAAAGGTCGCAGATTTAACCAACATTTCTGCTGGCTCTGTGCATAAAGTTTTAAAACAAAATAAGTTTTTTCCCTACAAAATTCAAATTCTTCAAGAACTCGGAGAAAACGATTTTGATAGGAGAATTCAATTTTGCGAATTAATGTGCCAACGAATTGACGAGGACCCCCATTTACCTAAGAATATCTGCTTTAGTGATGAATCAACTTTTTTTTCTAAATGGACTGGTTAACAGACATAACTGCAGATACTGGGATAATGAAAATCCGCACCTTTTCCGAGAAGGGCATACTCAATATCCCGAAAAAATTGTGGGCAGGAATTTATGGCAATGAAATCATCGGGCCATTTTTTTTGGAAGATAATTTAACTGGGCAAATTTATTTAAACCTTTTAGAAAACACAATATACCCTGCCATTGTGCAATCTTTAGAAAATCAAGTGGATGAAAATGCTGTTATGGTACTAAATAAAAATAATTTGCATTTCCAGCAAGATGGAGCTCCCCCGCACTACGCTTTGGCAATTCGAGAGTGGCTTGATGAACATTTTCCAGGGACGTGGATTGGCAGACGTGGTGCAATTGAATGGCCAGCACGGTCTCCAGACCTAACCCCTCTAGACTTTTTTCTTTGAGGGTATTTAAAAAGCAAGGTTTATAAAACCCCACCTGAAAATATTGACGATTTAAAAGATCGAATTGTTCGGGAATGTAGAGGAATTAGCAGAGAAACCCTTGCCAATGTTCGTGGGGAATTTCAAAATAGGCTTTTTTATTGTCTCGCTAATAACGGCGCACATTTTGAACATTTAATAAAATAATTTTCTTCAACTGAATAAAACTGAATAAACTGCTTATATTTAACACACATTTTTGCATCCTAATTGCCTATAACGTCTATTAACTTAATTTTTTTTTGACATCGTTGGATAGCAGATCGTACGTCCTTTAAAATGATGTATCACACTATAGCGTAATCATTTGACATACCAAAGTTCGAGGCCGATATATTATGCATTATTACAAGACATTTTTGCACACTATTCGCTTGTACGTCAACCGATTTAATTTTTTTTATACGGTTGGATAGACAATTTTATGCTGCTTACAATGATGTGTCACAAGGTGGGGGTTCCCATTTGACATATCAAAGTGAGGTTAGCTGGAGGTGAGGAGGTGATTGACAGACTTTTAACAAATGCAAAATTAAACTTCCCCCTTTATATCTAAATTGACGTGTTTTTTCTTTTTTTTTAAATTTTTCTATTTAACAAAGTTATTAAGGATGGTTCGTTTTGAAATGAAGGCACTGTATATGTACAGCGATTCCAAGTAAACATCGAAATTTTATTTGTAGTATCGGTATCGAAATCAAAAATATGGCTTAACAAATTCACCCATAGATTTAATACATCGTCGGAACTAGGATATATATTTAGAAAGATGTTGATAAATAGTGCTAGTTGTTTTGTTTCTTGGTAATCACACTGATTCTTTGCTAGTAGAATACAGGCAATAAAATAAAGTATGAATTTCTGGTTGCCTAAAGTATTATGATATTTTTAATATATAAATCATATCCAACAACATTTACCGATAAAAATGAGTTTTTTAATTCTCTTTTTGTTGATATTAATTATAAACTTCGAATTTGTTGTCATTTTTATCACAGTTTTAGAATACTTAAAGGAGACTGAATAAGACAAAAAAACCGAAAGCAAAATTAAATAAAAATATTTATGTCTGTCAAACATCAAAAAAGCCCCTCCCCCACCGATTATAACAACGCCCAAATAAATTTGTTTAAATTTAGTGATATAATCGATGTTAGATAAACTATTTTTATTATCGACAGACATCGATACCGTGCAAAAAAGCATCGAATTGGTATCGGAATCAATACTTTTTGCATCCCTAAGAAAGTGGCAGTATTCAAATATTCAACCATGAGTTTATACTTTCGAATATGGCTGTATTCTTTTGAGTAAATTATCACTGATCAAAGTGAACAAAGTGAAACTGATAACTTCATGTTCTTTTGAATATGCATTTACTTGTCATTGGGTCGAAATGATCATGATTACTTCAAGTGACAGAACTGAAAGTGATAATTACTCAAAAGAATATACCTTATAAATATAACTGAGCAGTTAAACTGTACCGCTTGGTAAACTTGTTACCTACTGTTAAATCGTTACTGTGTTGTATTTGTCATTTTTAAAAGAATAGTTCGTCGTTAGTCTTGTTTGATCCAAAAAACGTTACAATTCATCTTCAATGGGCATGTCTACAAATATAGGCTGTTCTATTATTTACCGTTTTAGTAAAAAAAAGATACACTCGTGAACAAAATTATGCAATACTTAGAAATTCTCATAAATGAATTCTCGAAAAAATAATCTTCACCGCAAACAACTTAATTCACTTTAATTTTTAAATTATGTAAGAATTTTTATGCAAATAAAATGCGCGAACAGCAAAAAATGTCATTAGTATAGACTAAACGTCAACATTTTCAAAACAAGTAAATATATTCGCTGCTTGCAAGCTGCTTCATTAGTGAACAAAAAGTTGTAACCATATATACAGGGTAATTCATCCTATACGGAACGGAATATTGCGACCAAAATACGTGACTTTCAAAAAGTTTTATTTTTGGGATATATGGGGGTCTAATATAGTTACTTTTTAAAATTATTTTCATATTATACAGGGTGTCCCAAAAGCTCTGGAAGTATCAAAGTTGTGTTTTTTAAAATGGAAGCCCCTGTATATTATCGCATTTTTGGATTCTCCGATCAAAATTAGTGCCTATTTTAATAAGGTTTATAGTACCTAAACCTTAAGGGTTCTTAAATAATTTGAGTTTTGACAAAATCTAACCAAATTTTCATGTTTCAAATACTTAAGAAGTATTTCAGTTATGTACTCCAAATTTATAGTGAACTATAACAATAAATCATATTTTATATCCAAATTATAATAAACTTGCTATATTATACAGGGTGTCCAAAAATTAAAACTAATCAAATAAGAACTTTAAGTGGCTATAACTTGATTAATTTAAGTAGAACGCTATACTTTTTAATTTACCAGAAAATGTACTTTTTAAATACCTATCAAATGATATAAGAATATTCTATAGCTAAGTCTGCGCGTTTTCACAGAATACGCCAAATAACCCTTTTCTGAACCATTTTGTGTTTTTTGAACAGATGTTCTAATATATCTAGTTGCCTATGGCATTTAGAAACGTCAGACAATTCATTTAATCTGTCAGTTTAATCTGTAAAGCCTGTTGCTATAATAGCGGTATTATTTTTTGTAACTGTGAAACTTCATTTCTTGAACTGAATTATTTGAATATTGTTGTGTTATTGCTTTGTCAAAATGAAGATTTATCCACAGGAAGAGCGTATTGATATGATTTTTATCCTTGGAGAATGTCATCAAAATTGTTTGTTGGCTTCTCGAGTCAATGCTCAAAGGTTTTCTGAAAGAAGCCATGCTAAACCAACCGTTTTTATGAGACTATTAAACCAGTTTCGGAAAGTGGAAGTGTCAGTTATAACAAACCTGTTATAAGAAAACCTGTCATTGAGGATGAAGAAAATGTTTTTACTGTACTTGGTTCAGTGATCGAAAATCCCAATATTAGTCAGAACATATATCTGAAAATACCAACATTAGCCAAGCAAGTGTTTCAAGGATTCGTAACAAATACAGATTTCATTCTTATAAAATCCAGCTTTGTCAAGAGCTTCACGGAAATGATTTTGACAACCGAACTGAATTCTGCTTGTGGTGTTATATAAAGTGACAGATAATGAACACTTTTTTGATAATGTGTTGTTTCGTGATGAATGTACTTTTCATAACAATAGTTTCGTGACTAGACACAACTTTCATTACTATTCTGATTCAAATCCGCATGAATACAGAGTTATGAGAAACCAGAATAGGTGGTCGGTTAATGGTTGGAGAGGAATACTGGGTCCATACTTAATTGGACCCTACTTTTTTGAAGAACTTTGAAACGGTTTGATGTTTCGCGATTTTTTTTTGTACCAATTTCCAGTGTTATTAGAAGATGTCCTTTTGAATATTAGAACAACTATGTGGCTTCAACTGGATGGAGCTCCGCATCATTATCATCGCGGGGTTCGGCAATTTTTAAATATCAACTTTCGAAAAAAGATGGATTGAGACGGATTTCAAAATTGGCCCCCGAGATCTCCGGATTTAACTCCACCAGATTTCTTTTTATGGGGATACTTAATGCGCCTCCGACAACATCACAAGATCACGCATAAGAGACGCTTTTCACACTGTAAACACGCAAATATTGTCCAGAGTTAGCAGCGGTTTCGAGAAAAAATATGTAAGTGTTTGAAAATGGATGGTCGACATTTCGAACATCTACTATAAATATTTTGCTTCTGTGCTATCGTCAATAGGTTATTACCATTATTGCTGTTATAGCCTGTTGGACGACTATAACTCACGTTTCGAGTTTCTGAACATTTGTAAATATATTGCTGATTATTATTCTTGTAATTGTAGATTACCTGTCATTTCTAAATGCCATAAACAACTAGATACATTAAAACATCTATTCAAAAAACACAAAATGGTGCAGAAAACGATTATTTGGCGTATTCTGTGAAAACGCGGAGACTTAGCTATAGAACACCCTTATACCATTCGATAGGTATTTAAAGAGTACATTTTCTGGTAAGGTAAAAAGTATAGCGTTCTATTTAAATTAATCAAGTTATTGCCACTTTAATCTCTCATTTGATTAGTTTTTAATTTTTGGACACCCTGTATAATATAGCAAATTTATTATAACTGGGATATAAAATATGATTTATTATTACACTTCACTGTAAATTTCGAGTACATAACTGAAATATTTCTTAAGTATTTGAAACATTTATGTTAAATTTTGTCAAAATTCAAATTATTTAAAAACCCTTAAGGTTTAGGTACTAAAAATCTTATTAAAATAGGCACTTATTTTGATCGCAGAATCTGAAAATGCAATAATATACAAGAGGTTCTATTTTGGATATTACTGCACCAATTTCGTCCAGAAAAATATGAGACCACCGCAGCAACTTCCTGAATATAACGTATAAAATTTCATTCAAATCGGTGCAGCCGTTCCGGAGTAATCGGTGTACATACATATAAAAAAAAACCACACATACTCGACGAATTAAGAACCTACTTATTTTAGATGTCGGTTAAAAATAACTTTTAAATTCTATTTTTGTTGATATTAATTATAAACTTCCCATTTGTAGTCATTTTTAACACAAGCAAAAAAAATCGAAAGCAAAATTTAAAAAAATATTTATGTCTGTCCAACATCAAAAAAGTCCCTCCCCCACCGATTGTAACAACGCTCAAAAACATTTATTATTGTTTAAATCTACTGGTATAATTGATGGTTATTTCTAAAGAATGTTACATAAGTTATTTTTATTATCGATACCTTTTTGGATATTATCGACACACATCGATACCGTGCGAAAAAGTATCGAGTGGGTATCGATATCGATTTTAAAAAACACAAATTTGATACTTTCAGAGCTTTTGGGACACCGTGTATAATATGAAAATAATTTTAAAAAGTAACTATATTAGACCCTCATACATACCAAAAATAAAACTTTTTGAAAGGCACGTATTTGGGACGCAATATTCCGTGCCGTATAGGGTGAATAACCCTGTATATAAAGTAAATATCGTCCACGCTGAACAATCTGTGATCTAAACATTGAAGGACGGATGTATATAAATTCCCATAAGTCTATCTCCTAGTTCCCAAAGTCTTCAGCGCACAACGGCGACATGGAAATGCGCTATTGGTGCCTTCAATATATCTGTGATCAATCAAGAAACCGAACTTTATGTCATTTTAAATTGTTTTGACGGCAAAGAATTTCTAAACAAAATGTTAGGTTATATTGATGTTTATTATCCTTAAATCAAGCTTTAAATATAAAGGCGGATTTTTATTGAAAAGTTATTATTTATCGTATAATACGAAAACATAAAATTTTATAATACCTTGAAGGCAGGGGCGGATCCAGCCCCTCTCTTTGGGGGGGGGGGCGGTGATATCACAAAAGTACAGTATGTCAAGAAAGGTACGTTGTCAACGGAGGGGGGGGGGAGTGCAAGCAGTATACTCATTCCTAATATAAAAGGCAAAATGGGTTCTATTTTCCTGAACTCAAAGCTCTTGGGGGGGGGGGCGATCACAAGTACACACATTCCTATACTCTATTCAAGAACTAGAGAGTAATAAAACTATTACCGAAACCTCTAACGTACCTGCTCCAGTGCCGCTGGTAACTGAGAACTGCCGTAAATCTAATTATATTTCATTATATTACTGCAACATAAAAATTCTGATAGTTTAATTTAATTTCTGTCAGTGAGCAAAGTACACCTTACAGTTTGTTCTTAGTGATTTATCTTATTTGCGTTTGTTTTTATATATTATATATCTAGATAATAATGTTAAAAGCTCTTCTTGAGAAGTGTTTCAACATGACAGGAGTTGGAAAATCTACTATGTACGGAATACTGAAGGAGAAAAAACGACTAGAATTGTTAGTACTCCCACGTTACATTCGATCACAAGCAGATGAAAAACCTCGTTGGAAGAAGAAATGAAAACTGCAATTAAAGGGGTTGTATATACATTTTATTATAAGAAGCAGATCCCAACCGTCGACAAAATTCTAACTAAAATCAATGAAGATCGCGATTTACCTGAAATTAAAAGAACTGAGCTCTGGAAATTGCTCAGAGAACTTAATTTTTGCTGGGAAAAACCAGATAGAAAATCTGTTCCTATAGATAGTCCGGAAACTGTCCGTTGGAAAAGTAAATATCTCTCTCAATTAAAAGGCAGAGTTGCTAGAAATAACTCAACAAAATTAGTAATTTAACTAAACTTTTGAAAGATTTTTTTGAATAAAGTTACTGCGGAAAATTGGAAAAAATCCATATAATAAAAGAATAAAACGAAATGTGAGAATTCGATTTCATGATCGGTGAGATAGAGGAACCAATTATAATTAATTTGAGCGAAGATAGTTTCACTGACTTTGATTAGGAGTTATATACGTAATGTTAATTAGTGTAAACTCAATTTATTATGTAAATTTTTGTTTTTGTTGTATTTTATTGTTTAATGTTGTTTAAATGTTTTTTTTTATATATTTTTATTTTAGCATGTCCAACTCTTTAATTTTATATATATTTAATTCCAATTTGCCGTAAGTTTATTATTTTTATTATTGTATTTGTGTCTCTTTCTTAGGCGTGTAGAATTAACATGTTTATCTTATTTTTTTGCGGCTATCGTATTTCCATATAATAAAGTAAATTAAATTAAGATATCAGTACAATAGAAATAAAAATAAGTAGGACTAATATTAATTACAACATAAAAAAAAGTAATTACATTCGAATCCCTTTTTAGTGTTTAATTGTAATTCTGCAGATGGTTTAAGAAATAAATAAACCGAAACGTCAAATACCCTAAAAATGTTTTTAATTAATAATAAAATGGCCGATAGCCCCAAAAATATTTTAATAATATATGGACGAATTAATTTTTTTATATATGTTTACCTTTTTGTATTTTTGACAATGGATATTTTGTAAGTATTTAAATTATAACTTCGAATTTTTTGAGAGAATAAGGATACGTTTTAGTCCATTATTATAGATCAGTATTTTTGATTATAAAATTTCTAACCCATTCCTATGAAAAATATATGTTTCTAACTAATTTTGCTAAAGACACCGGACTAAAGAATACAGGTAGTTTGCGACGAGAAAAAGGATAAAAAATGATTTATTACTCTCTCTAGTTCTTAAATAAACTGTAGTATAAGAGGAAACATCGGGTCCATTTTCCTAAACTCAAAGCTCTTGGGGGGGGGGGGATCGCCCCCCCCTTGGATCCGCGCCTACTTGAAGGTAATATATATTTTAGAAAAAATATATAAATATAACCATAATCCAGGTCGTCCAAAATAACCAATAAAATGAAAGCATTTAGCGTCTGCGCATAAAAGACTTTGAGAATTTAAACGACTTTAATATTGTTGGGGTCATTTTCCACTAATTGCTTTTACGGGCCATTACCATTATTTATTTTATATGTACTAACACTGAAGTTAAGCATTTCTTTTCCCTCTTTATAATACGGAATCTGAAAAATTATCCATATTTTTAATTTATATTCGTAATTGTTCTATTTGTCGACCAAACAACGTTGACGAGGAAGTATTCTGTCAAATAAACTAGTCCAATTAATGTATATTCTTTGTGTTCAGAACTTTTATTTGCGTTGGTTTGACGTAAACGAATACAAATAGCATTTCAATTTTCCACTTCAGAAATTCAACGAAGACAATTTCAATATAATATAAGGAAGCTAACTTTAAAAGAGTAATAATTCAGTTCTTGAATAAAGTTACAATTTTAATAATTAGGGAACTGAAAATAGAAAATAATGTTTCGAATCCACAATTGTACAACTTTTCGTAAACAAAAACCAGGTCGATCAGAAAATTTTCATACTTTTATAATTGGAAAAATAAATTCTGATGAATAAAGTCATATGAAATGAATTTTATAAATGTGATAATATTAAGTTTCTTATAGGAAAAAAATGAATACGAAATGTTGAGGTAACATATGTTTCATTGTTTATATAATTTTCTTTAATGAGAATTTTTTTATTAATGATGAAGGATAATTATTTTTTACCGAAAACAATTCTGTTAGTTTAAGGTTATTTTGGTCTTGCTGAGATGATATTTAAAATTCAAGCATATTTCATATGAGTAATTATTTACAGCAAAAATTGCTATAAATATGTTGTGAAAATACAATAAGTTTACGAAGAGTCGAATAAGTTGGATATTTGTGTTCTTGATAAGCCTTTTGAGTACAAGCTGAGTTATGCTCTCTTCATTGATATCATAAAATGATTGTACAATTTCATCTATATCATCACTATCCCCTATAAATGACGAGTCAGTCCCTATAAAAATCTATTTAGTTCGAGAAAGTTTTTTAAAATTGAAAGGTGAGGTTGGCCATGCTGTACTAAGGTAAAGGTAATGTTATATTTAAAAACAAAATATTTAGTGGGGGGTAATGAGACATCAATGTTTGACAAAGGAAAATAGCACCTGACACATGAAATACTTTCGAAGGCATGCACAAATAGGAGGTCAAGGGTGCCTTAACAAGAATCGGAAAGATAGTCCAATGAGAGAATATGCATGCGTCATCAATTTAGGAACATATCAAAGACAGTTTTGAGACATGTTCATCTTAATTTGTATAGAGATAATAAACGACAGGAAACACAACATAATTCTTCTAATCCAAGCCATACGTCGCAAAACATCTGACATTATGGGTGGAGCAAGGTAGAATGAGACAACCGAGACAAACGAGTCATTTTGTTGTATGAATACGAACGTTCTTTTGACTTCAATCAAAACATTATTTTATTGATAGTTATCATTCAGAATTTTACTTACTTGTTTTTGAGAAATTTTGATCATTCAATTGAATTTTTAACAGAAGATTGTTTTATATACAAGCTATTAATTATTGTTTTGTAATTTATTACTGGTAAGTACGTATTATTATTATTATTAAAACATTAAACTAGATGTATAAACATTTCTAACCTTAAAATCTGTCGTTGGTGTCTAAATGCCCGACACACGTATATAATTTTAAAATGTTTTTCGCATTAGTTTATTCAATTGTAATAATCAGGAATTAAAAATTAGAATAAAGTAAAAAGATTCAAATTGTCTTTGTAGATAATACGTGGTGAAACTCAAGCACAACAGCTTATGCTTAATTTATGTATGTATTTCGAGTTAGAGAAAAGAAACGGTGATCCTGTAGAATCTATTCTCTGTACTATTTGGGCATTTGTCTGTTATATACTTATATATATATATATATATATATATATATATATATATATATATATATATATATATATATATTGTCATATATTGTCGTATTATTCAACATCTTACCGCCATCCTCCGGTCAGATTTAACTTCAAATAAGAGATCCGAACATAAATAAGTACGACGACGGGTGTCTAGGAAGGTGTCAGTCGAAATCCCACTGACGAGTCCTACGAATGGCACCGGGACGAAACATCCAAAGAATTATTCTACGAAGCACAAATTAGAGCCGCCAGGGGCCGGCCTAACTGCGACATGGCATCCCTGTAGAGGACGATTGCAGCGGGTCATAGAATCTCGATATTCGTGTGATGAGAGGGAGGGTACTGCCGGGTCGGCCTTGATAAGTACTTTCGGTTTCACTGTGTGATGGGGGGATGAAAGTGTGGATCGGCCTTGATAAGACTCTCGGTTTCAACTGTGTAATGGGGGAAAGGAGATGCTGATCGGCCTCGATACGCAGAGACGTAAATGACAGGGGTGACGCATTACCCGGACGGCCTTGATGGGATTCACGGGAGCAACTTAAATGATAGGGGTGAAGCACTTCCTGACGGCCCTGATAGGATATCCGAAAAGTAACTTAAATAATAGGGGTGAAGGGTGCCCGACGGCCTTAATGAAGTCTAAGATATATGATCCCTGCATGGAAAGGCATAAACTAATGCTGAGCCCACGAAAGACGACGTTGAATAATACGTAATTCGGGGTGTTAGTCCCCGCAGTTCCTGGGCATCTAACGTTCGGCGTTCGTTCGAGATCAGGACTTATGAAGTCTCAAAGAACAACCAAGTTGTCTGGCCTAAAGGAGGGGGGGTCGTATTATTCAACATCTTACCGCCATCCTCCGGTCAGATTTAACTTCAAATAAGAAATCCGAACATAAATAAGTACGACGACGGATGTCTGGGAAGGTGTCAGTCGGAATCCCACTGACGAGTCCTACGACTGGCACCGGGACGAAACACCCAAAGAATTATTCTACGAAGCGCAAATTAGAGCCGCCAGGGGCCGGCCTAACTGCGACAATATATATATATATATATATATATATATATATATATATATATATATATATATATATATATATATATATATATATATATATATATATATATACAATATATATATATATATATATATATATATATATATAAATGAATAACTAAATTTTTGTTATGTTAATGTGGCTTTCCCGGATTCCTCCTTGTGAGATGCAATAACAGTGGTTATATCCACATTATGCTGTTGTAGTGCTGAAATCACAACTCCGTGTGTAAATGAAGTAAAATGCGAACAGTAAATGCAAACTTCGTTCCATCATATCCTTTCCGTGTTAGAAGTTGCACAGTTTGAATAAAGTGCTACAAAACACAATTTATCCAATTACACCACCATCTGTCCTTTGCACAAAAAGGTGCATTTCGGTACTCTGATGAATCTAGTAAGTGACGAAACATGTACCTCTGCCGTATCACTGTAGCGGGGAGGGTAAGTTTCGATTTTCTTCTTGGTATGGTGGTACAGGTAGGCCATCATCTCAATGGTGGTAGAATAGTGCAAACTCTAACACGGAAAAGATATGATGGAACGAAGTTTGCATTTACTGTTCGCATTTTAGTTCAAATTTTTGTTATTTTTAATGCTTTTTTAAGCATTATTATTTTATTGGCACTTTTGTTTAAATTTTATATGATTATTATCGTTGTTGTTTTCCAACCTTAAAAGTACATTTTAAAAATATGGCGTTCAAAAGAGCTATAGGAATAATTATAAATAACTTTTCATGTTTATACCATTAAAAAAATGCTTATTTCAAGTGTTTGGAGGTAAACCTTATTGTGTTATATTTATTATTCTTTTCAGTTAGGAGAGGAGCCCTAATTCCGTTTCTTTGCGTTTTGTGATAATTTTTTTCTTTGCAATAAATCTATTTATATTATTATTATTTCACTGATACTTACCTAAAAAAATAAGAGTATAATCTTTGTTATAAGTTGGAATTTTCACCTTTTCCTGATAGTTAATCCGAAAATACAACGGAATTTTCAATATACTATTTAGTTCCGTTCGTCTGTGCAATAGGCACCTCTTTATGAATATAAACGTTGTATTGCCTAATTAATTTGGATTTAGTTCAGACAAATATTATTGATGACGCATCGGTATTCTCCTACTGGACCAACTTTAAGCTATAATGGATTATGTGCACTGGGTGAGCGTCTATAGTAGACTTCTACTTCCCTTCATACACGGCGGCACGTACGTTATAACTGATAAAACGCAATTTATTTATAGCATTAGAAAGCAATAAAAACATTGTAGTTCTTGACTTCAACTGTCAATTGTTGGGTGCAGAATTTGAAAATAAATATTTCATCAAAAGTTATTCGTGTTGAAAAATGGCAAGAAATCCCATTTTTCAAATGTTTAACGATTTTTAACTAGAAAACTATGCATCGGACGGAAAAATCACGAGGGAGACTTTTTGCTTAGCATCAGCTGAGAAACACGAAAGTAATTTTTATTTTACAAAAAAATGACCAATATTTTAATTAGTAACAAATTACTTGATAATTTTCAAGAATCCATCCTCGATATTCCTAATCAGAGGATCAAAATACATATTAAAAACTTTAGTCGGCCATGTCTCCTTATCGGCTACAAAACCCATTGGGCTCCCCACTTATTTACTTACCCACAATTTTTTTTTCAATTTTTACACCTCCTTATCGTAGAAATATTTTTACGGGATCCCCTTCGGAACACCAACTAAGTATCGTATTGAAAGTACGGTAACCTGTACAAACATTAATTTCATTTACCTGTGATTACTTCATGTTTTAAAAAATTATCATTCGGTTTTATTTATTTTGTTAATTTTCCAAATAAACTGGCGCAAATATATTTTTATAAAATTTGATTTTATAACAAATTCATACGTATATTGCAAACACTGTTAACGTTGAATTTTTAAACAAACACTTTTTTATGAAATAAGACAGTAAAATTGTTATTACAAGAACTATTTTTTTTAAGATGCTTTGATCCGTCTGTACCCGTCATAAATGAAAATATTATGCTTTACAATATTTTCCTAGTTCCAACCCTAAAATTCATATTGGAAAAGTAAAATTATTATCACACAAATTTCAATAACAATTATATAAACTAAATACTTACTTATCTCTAATATTTTAAGGTAACCCAATCATTAAGATACTTTTAACAAAAGTATATCATATTTTAAAATATTACGCTATTTAATATTTTTTATGCGTAAATAATTTTCAAAGTAAAAAAGAGCCAACGGTTTATTTTGATTTATTATATAAATTGGGAAAAATATATTTCCTAAATTTAAATGTTTATTTTCTTAACAGGTTCAATGAAAATCATTAGATATCATCATTAAAAAAACAACATAATCATCTTACCGCTCTAGACTGCACGACGCCAAACAAAACAGCAATCGCGAAGACGAACATCATTTGCCGGTCGTATAGAGCCATAACTGCAGCTTTTAAGCAATAAGTCGCGTGCTCTACTGACACAAGCTTTCCGAACAACGGTAAATAAAACGTTTTGAAAGCTCGCGCATTTGCAAACAAACGGAGGCAAGGCGCATCATTTTAGATAGTGTTTGAGCGCCATCTAGCCGACTAGGAAAGAATTACGTACTGGAATAAGTATTATAGTATCAGCATTACAGTCATCGATCTGTAAGATGGGAATAGATAGCGACTTCAAAATGTGATATCGCTCCCAACTGGATTTAATAATTGCTAACTTCAGATCAGTGATGGTGAGAATATATGATTTTGACATTTCAGAAGTTTTGAATTAATGTTTTTTTAAGTTCAATTTATTTACAGTATGTGATAAATATTCTCAAAAATAAAAGTAGAATTTATTGAGATTAGATACACACGAGCGCGAAATAATTGGTTTGAAAATGGTTTGGAATAAATATTTAGGTTATCGAAATAAATGAGTCGGTTTAAAATTAGTTTTAAAGCCGCTTCGTTCAATTCGGCTTAAAGCTATCGCTATGTGCATATCACCGATGTGTTATCAACATACTGGCCAATCCTACCCGCGTGCAGCCCATCACAACGTGTTTATATTCAAATAAGTATGACTTCAACAAAAAAGCGCATCAGCCTGTGAATCCAGAATCACTCAATCTTTGAAGGATCTATCCTTGGTTATCAAATGCCCAAAAGTCGTTAAGCATTATCTAGTATCTCCACAAAATAAAAGATAATTCAGAAAATCGTCAGTTCTATTGATTTTGTCGCAGATGGCGGCACACTCAGAATCTGGTTTATAGGTTCCGACCAGGAAAGGTATTAATATGAGTATGCAGATGTAGAAAATGTACCAAAGGTGTCTGGGGAAAACTCCAACGGACCCACTAATGAGTCCACCGTCGGTAGCTAGGATGAAACACCTCTCTTAGGGTCTAAAATTAGATTGTGACGAACCGATCGCTTCGACACGGGGGGCGGTCTCGTTTACAACATGGCGACCGTGACAGGACCTAAGGCAGCAAGAGTTGCCTGGATTGCTGGTTTATAGCAATGGGCCTGTAAAAGAACCTAACAGCATCCGCATCTCCAGTTTCATCAGAAAACATTCTATACATACGGGATCTATCGATCTTGTTTGCATACAAAGTATTTGCCTTGGCGGGGTGATGTCACAGATGGCGGCACACTCAGAATCTGGTTTATAGGTTCCGACCAAGAAAGGTTTAAATTTGAGTATGTAGATGCAGAAAGTGTACCAAAGGTGTCTGGGGAAAGCTCCGACGGAGCCACTGATGAGTCCACCGTCGGTAGCTAGGATGGAACACCTCTTTTAGGGTCTTCGACATGGAGGGCGGTCTCGTTTACAACAATTTACACACTCTAAACCCCTACTATTATTCGGCGAAAATAAAATAATTCTTCAGGAAAAACCATTTTCGATTAAAAATTCCTCTCTCAAACAAAGATGGCAACAATGAAACCGGGCGGTAATTCTCCACACTTCGGCTAACCTCTTTCTAGAATATTTGCACCACTCGCGCAATCTTCAGTTTTGAAGGAAATATTGAGTAGGCAATAAAGTATTTTTGGTTGTCACACATAGAGAGCGTTGTGATTGTTTTGAACGATTTGTGTCAGTGCTATAGTTTCCCTTTTGACATTTGATATCAGTCACATTTGGATTACTTTAGAAGCAATCTTTTTAGCTGTTCCTGTGGAGTCAATTTTAAAATGGTGTATAGAAACAAACATTTTCAGCTTATATTACTTTTTTATTTCCGTAAAGGAAGAAATGCTGCTGAGGCTCACAAAAAGATATATGAAGAATAACAAACCACACGTGTCAGGATTAGTTTGAAAAATTCCGATCTGGAGGTTTTTCACTCAAAGATGGGATGAGATATTTGAGATCCGCATGAATTAAAAGGGATTCGTTGTACACAACGAATCAATATCTGCTATATGCATCTCACACGCAATAAAACAGACCATTTTTTGAAAAGAATTATCACTAATGAAGAAAAATGGATCATCTACAGTACCATCATTCGAAACCGTCATGGTCCAAGCGTGATGAACCCGCACAAACCACACCTATACCTGAGTTGCACCCAAAAAAAGTTATGCTGTCAATTTGGTGCGACTACAAAGGTGGTGTGTATTTAGAGCTGCTTCCAAGAGGCGAGACGATCAATTTAGATGCTGACTGTCAACAACTTGTGGTATTGGATAATCAATTAAGGAAAAACGACCAGAATTGGCTATTCGGAAAGGAATTCTGTTCCATCATGATAATTCAAAGCCTCACTCCTCTTTACTAACTCGTGAAAGATTATTGAAGCTTGATTGGGAAGTGATGTCGCATCCCACATATAGCTCTCACCTAGCACCATCTGGTTACCATTTATTTCGAAGTTTGTAAAACTTTTTGAAAGTGTAAACTTTCACAAATAATGATGACCTTAAGGCCAGATTTTAGATAGGATCTCGATACGCTCTCGGTCCGGTAAAATATTCTTACAGGAGAAACAATGAATCTATTCACACTATCGGTTTCGCGGAGATTTCGATATCGTAAACTCTTTTTCATTTAAAAAGAATGTATCGAACAGAGATCGTATCGAGAGCGGCACTATAGTGAAAATCAAGCCTAAATCGCACTTGGTTCAGTTTTTTGCTGATAAGGACGTAGATAATTAAGCCGAATTTATATCCTAATCTGTGACTATATAGTCGGTGTAAACAAGGCCATTTCAAAGATTATAGGAAAACTCTCTTTTCTACATAGAGGCGACATCTAGTCTAAACCTGGGGTCTAAAATTTTACTATTAGGCAAAAATGGCAAGTTATTTCCTCGTTGGTGTTTACACGAAGCGGATTAAATATTTGATATGAACTTAGTTCTAGTATGTGAACCAAAATAGAAAATCTAGGACATTGAAAGAATTTCGCGAATGTCACCTGAAATTTCAGCCTCTTCTCTGATAGTTTTCCACAACAACGATTAACTTTAAATCAGACCAATGATCAATCAGTATTAGGAAAATCGATAAACTCGGGAAAAGCCATTGTGGTAAAATGATTGATCGAGTTTATGGGCAATATGTGATTTCTGATTGGGTAAAAATCCAACCAATCAAAATGATTCAACCATTCTGTCCTAAAGGTTAGTCCATAAAGTCTGGAGAATTTTTAACCAATCAGAATTTATTTTCTATTTATCAATGTATTTATGGATCGTTCTGTTTGTTTCGGAGTGTAGCGATGCAGTAACAACTCCCTAGCTTAAAGAAGCAATTTATTTATTTATAATCACAAACCTTAAAAAAAGAAATAAATATATCTTTATTTAAATTTTATGAATTTTATACGGACACAACATGAATAACGCAGGACGTAGTGCCATTCCAAGTAACTTTGATTTTTCTCAACCACCTCCAGGTTATTCTGTAAGTTATTTTTTATATTAAGATCCTAGAGCAAGTTAAAAAAAATGTTTTAAAATAGTTTAAGACGCATAATTATATTTTATAGTATACATTGAAAAGTATTAAATTAATTTAATTCATTGGTATCTTAAAAGTTATACTATTCTTATACAATGATTATGCCAAATGTTAATCTTACGAGTCATAATAGAAATTTGGTTCTTAGTACATAAATTAATGTAAAGTTTGATAGAGCTGAGTCCTACTTGCGAGTTTTGGTAATAATTCTAATTAGAGTAAATGTAGAGATGCGTACTATTTTGCTTTTGTTTCTTTTGATTTTTTTTGATAACATTCTTGATTATTCTAATAAAAAAAAGTGGACGCTAATAAAAGCATCTATATTATAGAAATAATCATAAATTTACACCTTTTTTATCAGAAAAATCAAGAAAATTATCAGCAACAAATCAAAACAAAGAACCAAAATGACACCCGTCTCTAGATTTACCCTAATTCGAATTATTACCCGAGTTTTTAGTGTATGGGCAATATTATAAATACTACAAAAAATGCAAGGAAAGGAAATAAAACTATCAAAGAAGTGATAGGAATTTAGACTATATAATGAACTTAGAAGAAAAAGTTAACAAATTCATGCGTTAAATATCAAATAAAAACGAATGTTTAAAACTTGTTAATAAGTTGAAAAACTAAACAAAAAATCAATTTTGAATGTCGAAATTTCCAACTTACACATGAAATTAGAATAGTATTGTTATTTACCCAATTATTTCTCGAATTGCTCAAGCTTCAGGATATTTATGGTATAATTCTTTTTTCGCTAAACCTTAGAGGGTGACTAATTTTTAGTTGTTCATTATTAGTCGCGTCAATATTTTAAAATCCTTTTAACTTGAATTTGGCTTACTAAGTAAATATTTATATTTGATTTTTTAGGGATATGGTACTTCCAAAAATACGTCTAAAAATATTGAGCCAACATCTGGTATTGACACGAGAGCTTCCTACCTTGTTTCATCATCAAAGAAAACAGCCACCAGTAAGATATTAATTGATTTAGAGCATTTTGCTTTACCTATATTATATCCGGGAGAGTATATTAATTATAATATCATAAATTTGCCAAGGAAATTCCTCCTTTGGATTTAAAAAAAAAACTAGTAATAGTGTAATATGAATTTTGAAACTTGTAGTATGTGTAAAATATTTTTTAGGTTTAATTCTTTTATGTACATTTTTAGCAAAATGTTAGATCCAAGTAATATGAATTTAAAATCCGATTTTAAATGTACCACACACGTTTTGTCTCATCGCATAAATTTCTTCTTTTTGTTGAGAATTTTTGACAAATAATTAGTGAGTTTTGTGTGAACTTGTGTGTTTTTTAACGGGCATTTTAATGATAATGTTTTGAGCTCGATGTAACCAACATATTGTGCCGTAATACGGTTTTTGAAGTGCAATTATCTAGATTTGAACACTGCATTGTGGTTAAGACGGGTGTTTTCGTTTCTCGTGTTTTTGCTTGACAACAAAAAACGACCATTCATATGTTGATAAATAGTACCTATACCTACCAAACAATCGGGGCAGAGACAAATTGCATGGACGGAAATATAAAAACAATCACGGCAGAGACATATTACATGAACGGAAATATCTGAATTTAGTTTTTGTCCTCGTCATATAGCGCTTGTATAGATTCTTTTTTTTTTTTTCTTTTTTTCTCTTGGACTTGTATTAGCATTAATAATTCTCAGCGATGACACAACTGATCTGCTCAAAATGTCAAAGAGATTGCGTATTCAAGGCGCGACCTAAAGATGATGAACTCTTTGGTTCGTGTTGCGATTCTTGCGGGGTTAGCATTTGCAAGGAGTGCGCAGGAATTAGCACTACTGAATCGCATGCCATTTCCCTAGCACAGAGATGCATAATTTTTTACTGTGATATTTGTAAAGTTAAGTTTAATGATCTTCCCAAGCTAACAGATTTAATTACAACTTTGGAAAAAACACTAGAAAAGACAAAAAAGGAGTTGAAGAAGAAAGAGGAGAAGATTTTAAAGCTCGAGAGTATACATAAGGAAGAAATTAAAAACCTAAAGAGAGAGTATTCTGAGAAATTACAAAAACAAGGGAGCGATGCTAGCCTTCCAAATGACGAAATTTTTAAGTTACAAACAAAGAACGAAGAATTATCAGCTAAAGTAGAGGAAATTAATATTCAAAAACAAAACCTTACAAAAGAATTAGAGGAATCAAAATGTTTAAATAGGAATATGTTAATATCCATTAACACTCTTTCAAAAGACAATGAAGTGTATTGCTCGGAACTAAAATCTGCAGAGAATGATCTCTTTACTCTTAGAAGTAATTTAGAGGATGGTGCTCAAGCTCTAGCAGACAACGCTCTCAATGATTCTAACGTCAATAAAATTGACCAGCCAACACAAAAATTCACTATACACAAACCTCAAATCCTTATTTTTGGCAATAAAACCTACGCGATTGGTACAGGCTTACTGTTTAAAAAACATCTTCATGGTAAATATGATATTAATTGCCAATATGGCCACAGATTATTTTTTGATGACTTGATTAATAACTACTTGAGTTTATCGAAAGATTTTAATAAAGATGATTATATTATTATGTTTGTTGGTAAGGAAAATGCTGTTGCCGGTAAAGGTATTGGCCCTTCATGTATGGAACAGCTTAAAGCAACAGCGGCGAAAACTAATTTAATTATTGTCGGTCCTGCAGCAGAGTATAACAGACCAGTTCTAAATGATTTTATATACAATTTTAATCTATCGATCAAGGGTTACATACATAATATGAACCTCAAAAACATAAGATTTTGGTCATATGAACTTAACACATATTTTGACAAAACTAACATGGTGACGGATATCTGCAGTGAAATTCTTAATAATCTTAAAAGGTCTCCATATTTAAATAACTCAAATGAAGCATTAGCAACTTATCCAGAGGGATTAAATCATAGCTCTAAACCTAATAATAATGTGGATTTTCCCAACAACCAAAGTCAAACGTCACTCAAATAAACGATGTCTCCGCTAATACTCAAACAGCACAAACTATTATTCAGTGTTACTACCAAAATGTAAGAGGTCTACGCACAAAATCTCATTATTTTAAGAACAGTATAATGTCGTCTGATTACGATGCTTTAATAATTACCGAAACTTGGCTAAACGATAATTTTTCAAATAACGAATACTTTGACGAACGTTACCAGGTATTCAGACTGGATAGGGCGTACGACCAATTGAATGAAAAATGTGGCGGTGGTGTTCTCATTGCCCTGCTTAGCGACATACAGGCCTGCATAATAGCAACAGAGCGTAATATATTCTTCGAAGACATATGGATAAAAGCTCAAGTTAAAGGCAAAGATGTAATAATCTGTGGTGTCTACTTTCCCCCCAACAGTAACGTAAATTGCTACGAATCATTTCTACGCACATGTGAAAGTCTAAGAAACCGATACCCAAATGCCAAATTCATAATCGCTGGCGATTTTAACTGTCCTCATGTTGCATGGTCTCTTGACGAAGGTCATTATACTCCTGTAAATGTTTGGCCGGCTGCAGCTGAGACGCTGATAGATGGAATGCATTATCTTGAATTGCAGCAAATAAACAATGTTAAGAACAATATGGACAGGATCCTGGACTACATCCTAATAGATGACGCAATAGAAGCACCGTCGGTTCAAAGGTGTGACCATGTTAGCACTATTGATCCTTTACACCCTCCGCTTCATTTCAAATTTACTGTAATTGAAACTCAAATTCCAAAATTAAGGCTTGACAATGCGATAAAAGTACACGACTTTCAAAGAGCAGATTATGCCGCCTTAAATAATTATTTTGTAAATACTGACTGGTCCTTCTTAAAAACGAGTATGGATGTAAATGAAGCTCTCAGTAAGTTCTACAACATTATATATCGGGCGATAGAGCAGTTTGTGCCTTCTAGAACTGTAAAAGATAACAAATATCCTAGTTGGTTCGATTATAATCTGCGTAAGCTTTTAGCTAGGAAGAATAAGGCCCTCAGAAGATATAAAAGAAACCAGTGTAAAGAGAATTATGATGAATATTCATTCCTGCGCAAAGAATGTAAGCTGCAAATCGATCTCAACTATTTGCTTTTCACATCGAAAACTGAACTTATGATTCCGGAAAGTATTAAACATTTTTGGTCTTATATACATTCTTTAAACAAGAATGCCGGAATTCCCTGTGAAATGAATTATGAAGATAAATCGTTTTCGACACCAAAAACAGTCGCCGATGCTTTCGCTGACTATTTTCAAACCTGTTTCGCTGATCACTCCAATTTAGATCTATCTCAGGTTGACACGTCAAAAGTTGAATTCATTGCAAACCTCTGCAACCACACTTTTACCACGGACGAAATTCTGAACAAAATAAAAGGTCTTGATGTGCACAAAAATGCCGGATTGGACGGCATACCTAATGTTTTTATCAAACATTGCTGCAACTCATTAGTTGCTCCCCTACGTAACCTTTTTCAGCTATCCTTTAACACTGGACAATTCCCAAAAATTTGGAAAGAATCCTCTATGATTCCAATCTTTAAGTCTGGAGACAAAACCAATATCGCCAACTACAGAGGCATTTCTATCATATCCGCCCTCCCCAAGTTATTTGAAGCTATTATAACGGACGAAATTTTTGAAACGTTTAAAAGAAAAATAGTCAAACAGCAACATGGCTTTTATAAAGGAAGATCAACTACTACCAATCTAGTCACTTTTTACAACTACGTAGTTAACGCAGTGGAAAACAAACAACAGGTTGACGTCATCTACACGGATTTAAGCAAGGCATTCGATAGTGTTTGTCACTCTCTATTGTTAAAAAAGTTATCTGTGATGGGTGTGTCCGGTGTTTACCTGTCATGGCTCGGATCATACCTGAGGGGAAGGACACAAGTTGTTAGAATGAATGGTGTTACCTCAAAAATCATAACAGTGAAATCTGGAATCCCACAAGGATCTCATCTTGGACCTGTATTATTTTCTCTATTTATCAATGACATTGGGACTTGTTTCCGGTTATCCTCTTTTCTTCTATATGCAGACGATCTAAAGTTTTATAATAGTATAAGTGGTTCCTTAAATTTGCAACCAGATCTAGATCGTGTAGTGGAATGGTGTAAAAGAAATTTGTTATCCTTAAACGTTAATAAATGTAAATCGTTAAGTTTTTATAAAATCTCAAATCCTTTGTTCTCTCAATATCATGTACATAATGTCCCTCTCGATGCTGTAACTCAATTTAAGGATTTGGGTGTTATTTTTCAAAGCAACCTATCGTTCGATAAGCATATAAATAGTATTGTCCTAAAAAGTTGTAAGTTGATAGGATTCATTAAGCGAAACACCAAATATATAAGAGATATTAAGGCCATTACAACATTGTTCTGCTCTTTGGTCCGCAGTGTGCTTGAGTATGGCTCTGTAATATGGAGTCCGTTTTATCAATGCTACATAGATCGTCTGGAAAAAGTTCAAAACAGATTTTTAAAGTATCTACTTTTTAAGCACCGTTTTCCATCCAGAAACATCAACTATAACACTAGACTGTTATTGTGTGGTTTAAAGTCTCTTAAAACTCGTAGAGAAAATGCTATGCTTATATTTTTATACAAACTAATTAATGATATTATAGATTGTCAGGATATTCTTAGCTTGGTATCAATTCGGGTTCCTCAAAGAAATACGAGAAGCGTACAACTCTTCTCTATAAGAGCCCACCGAACTAATTACGGCAAGAACAATGTTGTGGAGAACCTTTTAATGAACTACAACTTAAACTTTCAGCATATTGATTTGTTTTGTATGACTTTGTGTAAATTAAAACAAACGCTTAATTTTAGATAATATGTGATAATTTTGTGCCTGTTATGTAACAAGTGTTAATAACTGTTAATATCATTTTATTTTGCAATAACTATGTTTATATTTGTTTGATTTTATTTGTAAGCTTTGTGGCATTTACAATGTCATTTGTTGTTTTTTTTTGTACCATTTGGAATAGTTTATTCTGTAGTGTACTGTATTTGAATAAATAAATAAATAAATAAATGAGTTATAGCGAGCGTAGTAACAAAACTATTTTACAATGCAGTAAGTTATAAGATGTCCCAAACATAGACATAAAAGTAAATATATAAACTGCGAAAGAGAGTAATTTCTCTCTTTTTATGGGTAATTGGATACCCTTTTCATCTGAGTGCCATTAAAAACGTTATGCCTCTTTCTAAACAGAAGTCAACATTCTTCTATAGGATCTGTAATTTATATACTTAATTTTCATATCTATGATCCCAAGAAAATTAAACCTCATATTTTTATTTTTAAATATGTATTTATTTCTTTAAAGTTCATACTGTCTTATTTTATATTGCATAGCATTATCCTTGATATGTTTTTCAGAGAATTATTATTCCCTAGAGAACCAAATGTCTTTTCTGCTCCCTCCAGGTTTTTGCACTCTCTTCAGGGACCATTTGCTCATCACTGTTATGATCCTCTGTATTTCCCATAAACTTATGAACAGTTCAAGCAGTCCTAAGCAACACTGCCTTCTGCATGGTCTTTTACATGTGTTCGCTAAGGCACAGTCCCTTCATCTTGAGCAGAAGACTCAATTGTTGATAAAATCATGAGGATCATCTGAGCGCTATTCGTTCTACACTGTCTGCATATGCGTACTTCCAGGTCTCTGTATTTGGCGATCTTCTCATTATGCTTACCCCTTAGATTGTTGTTAGGGATGGTTAGGATGGACATATAGTCATATTGTAGAATAGCTGACGTCGAAGAAGATATTTTTAACTTAATTCTAGATGGATGGGAGTTTTTGTTTCTTTTCTTTATGCCTTGGTGTGAATTTGCAAGTATTTTCTATAAATTTTAAATTTTGCGCTGACTCCTCAGGATTACTAAGTAAATGTACAATTATGCAATTAATTGCAATGTAAAACAGAGTTGTTAATTTATTTTTTACTCTTTAATGCATTTTTTTAAAATCGAAAGACTTATTTGATACTTATAAATTTAAATAATTTCTATTTGAAAAAGTAAACTTTGAAGTCATTCAAACATTTTGTACAAGGATAAATAGTTTATTTTACAAATTTTAAGTAAAATTATGAGAAGAATATCTAAAAAAAAATTATCTATTATTATTCCAAACCATCATCATCAATACTGGAACATCTAAGAGAGTTCTTTTAGCGTGTGTGAAAGGCGTCAGTGATTGTACTTGGGCAGATATAAACCTGGTATGTCCCAGAGACAGATACTTGAATATATGAACAAACTTTAATCTATTTAGAGAAATATCAAATAAATCGCCATGAAACTTGTTTCCATTTCTCATAATAAGGTTGACTGGCGAATTTTTTCCATACGTTGTTCGATGTTGTCTCAACTGGAATACTTTATATTCTCTCAGTTGTCTAGGAGAGACATATATTTGAAACAATTCAGTAAGTTCTGGGCTATTAATGAACCCATTCAGAATCTTGTAAGAAAACACAATATCATAACGTTCCCTCCGTTTTGCTATACTATTCAAATTTAACTCCAATTCTGAGCTTTTATAATTGATATTTTCCTTTGGTATATGCTGTTTAAAGGCTAGTACAATTTTCCAAATGTAGTCTTACAAGAGAGGTATATAATATTTTGATAGCATTGACGTTATTAAAATCTCTAGTGTTTCTCATTATGAAAACCAACATCTTGAGAGCCTTGTTACGGCAAGCATCAACATGCTGAGTAAAAGTAAGTTTGTTATCAAAGAGAACTCCAAGATCCCGAATAAGTTTAACACTCTCGATTTTATAATTGTTTAAACAATAGTTATTCTCTCTAAAATTAGTTGACCTGGAAAATTGTATATATTTACATTTTTGAACATTCAAAACCAATTTGTTTACATTGCACCACCTAGAAAACCTATTAAAAAATCAGATTGTTTGACTATCTGGAAGACCAGTGCCTGTTCAGTCCATGTCAGTTTGGTTTTCGTTGCAACATGTCAACTACAGCTGCCATAAACCATCTAACTACTTACATTCAAGACTGTTTTGAGAGAAGGATGTATGTCCTTCTTTGATTTAACAAAAGCTTTTGACTGCGTGTCGCATAATATGTTGATTCAAAAACTTTATAAATATAACTTTAATGATTGCACAGTCAATCTTCTTAAATCTTACTTATCAAATCGTCTCCAGTATGTAACATTTGGTGGTGAGGCATCAAGCCCGAGTCCAGTCATTCACGGTGTGCCCCAAGGCTCAGTTCTTGGGCCGTTGTTGTTTCTTTTATATGTGAATGATATTTGTTCATGTATTTCAAACGAGGGTACAGCTATTATTTTGTTTGCTGATGATACAACGGCACTCGAGAAAGCGGACGATTTGATAAATCTTAGTCGACAGACGGAGAGCACGCGGTCAGATATTCAGAAATGGTTTACTGCTAATAAATTAATCCCCAATGAGACTAAGACCCAGACAATGGATTTTTCACTGAGGGCTTTGAATCTGAGTGAATCAGCTGTAAAGTTCCTGGGCATATATCTTGACCCTAGACTGACATGGGAGCGACATGCTGAACATCTTATAAGTATTCTAAGTAGAAATACATTTATAATACGTAATCTGAAAAACATAGTGTCTAATGATGTTCTTATGAATGCTTACTATGGTCATATCCACTCGCATCTTGGCTACGCTGTCCTTTGTTGGGGACATTCATCGCATGCTTCCAGGGTATTTGCAATACAACGGCGTTGCATAAGGATCATGTCTGGCCTGCAGTTCAGAGAATGTTGTAGGGCCAGTTTTATCTCCCTTGGCATCCTTACGTTGCCATCTCTTTATATCATGAATTGCCTTATGCATATCAAAAAGAATGCTGATGGGTATATCTGTAATAGTGATTACCACAACTACAACACGAGGGGCAGGAATTGTTTTACTTTGACTTATAGTAGAACTGCTAGAGCCAGGGATGGTGCGAACCACTATGGGCTAAAATTTTTTAATGTGCTTCCTAATGTTGTTAAAAACCTTGGTGCGCAGCAGCTTAAGTCCAAAATGAAAAACTATTTGAAGAAAAAAGCTTTCTACAGCATTGAAGAGTTTCTTTTAAATAATTTCAATGATTTAATATGACAGGAAAAGCACAGATGATTCCCTCACTGTACTTGGTTTACTTGTAAACTAGACTTGTTTAAAAAGTTTTGTGTTTTTTAAATTTTATACTGATTTGTTCTTGTTCTACTTAATGTTTTACTATATGTTATTTTATATTTGACTTGTGAAAATACTTTTTGTATGTATATCATGGATAAACATTATTATTATTAATGTCGTACTGTAAATTGCACACATCCTTAGCATTCATTATCACAGCATTTATTTGCCAGTAAAGGTGAACTACTGACAGAAGATGTTCTGAAGTAATTAGTTCTATTGTCTGAAACATAAAACAAGTCATGGTTACCGAGTATTCTCTGTGGTACTTTTATTTTACTTTTTCCAACGATTGTGGGTAGTCAATCATATAATTTACTGTCTGAAAAAAAAAATTTAATTGTTTCATTAGTTCACAATAATCAATCAAACCTGATGGAATTCCATATATATATATATATATATATATATATATATATATATATATATATATATATATATATATACGTATATTAACAATATCAATAAATTATTTGGTGAAGGTGTAAAAATCCATGCACTACACAGATTTCAGCAAAACCTTTGATTATATCATTTTACTTTCTAAGTTGTCAGGTTTTGGAGTTGCTGGAACGCTTTTGTGCTGGTTGGAGTCGTATCTCTCTGACAGGAAGCAACAAGTTAGAATAGATGGTTATGTATGGAGCTCCAGAAGTGGCATGGAGAGAATGCATCCGCTATGTAGAGGATTGCCGCTAGAGCTAATTAATACACACCGAAAGATGTCCCCTTTTCATAGAAAATCGAGTGCTTTTTGTGTTTAAAAAAAAAACCGTCCGGCAATTACGGACTTCATTACGTTTTCATTGAGCCACCTTGTGTATATTCTTATATATGCCGATTATTATTATTATTTAAAAATTTTTTGCGTTAGTGGTCTGGATTGCTCCAAAGTTCAAGATGGCGCTTATAATATGGCGGAGAAAAAAATCATTATTGTCTGACTTCCTCCAAAATTAATATGGGAGAGTTTTGTCCACGACCCAATTGAATGGTGAATGATTTTCAATAAATTTAATTATATTTTTTATGGTGCTCATTTATCAATTTTTTTAGGTTATAATACCAAAAAAGAGCCTGCTCGTGTAATTGAGACCAAGTATTCACATTTTCAAGTAGCAAGTGGAGATCAAGGATTTATCAAGTCCAGGTATGAAATTTTGATTCATTTAATAGCTAACAAAAATCATCCTTAAACTCGTGTTGTTCAAGTATTGAAATTTTGACATTATAATATCTTAGACTTGTACATTTTATGCATAAATAAATGCTGCAGTGCGCATTTGCTGCTTTTAGTATGAACACTGTTTCTTATTTAACTTTTCATTTTTAATTTAGATATACAACAGTATCATCGCAGGAGTCCACTTTAGATCCCGCTTTTCGTCTTTTAAACCAAGAACAAAATGCTGCTATTGATCCCAGAATATATGCTTTACCACCGCCGCCGCCACCACCACCTCCTGTTGAACCTTATCCAGAAAATATTGTAATGCAGCCAGGGCAATATGTTTTCAATCCTGCTGTGTATGCCGTTGCTTATTCTATACCTCCACCACCAGCGATGGCTGGCTCAATAGGTAACATTTGTTTTAAATTTCGTAATTTAGTACATTCATGTCCACTATCCAGATTGTTTAAGAAATAATAATAACCATAATGTACC
This sequence comes from Diaprepes abbreviatus, assembly GCA_034092305.1. Taxonomy (NCBI): domain Eukaryota; kingdom Metazoa; phylum Arthropoda; class Insecta; order Coleoptera; family Curculionidae; genus Diaprepes; species Diaprepes abbreviatus. The sequence continues at coordinate 139,670 of JASJET010000051.1, read as the reverse complement.
CAGAAATTTTTATAATTCTTCAGAACTTTTCAGCTTCAGTTTGCTTCTTATAAAATATGGAAGTGTAATAGATTACAGAACTGTAGTATATGTGTTACATTTAGTATTAAGTTGGTTATATCATTAAGGGTAATAATAGGCTATGCCGGTAGAAATCTTGAATTTCTATTGTTAGTGGTGATATTATTAGCAATGAAGCAAATTTAAAAATTGCACTAATATGTTTTTATTCCAATAGTTTAAAGCTGAAAAAAATTTAACGTTAAATGGATTTTGGCGTTATCATATATTAACCTTTTAAAAAAATAATTAAAGAAATACCTCCTGTCTTACCTTAAACAATATAATTATGTAAAAGTATTAAACTGTCAGGTCGAAAAAAATTCATATGTAAATTTTTAAATGCTGACACTATACTTGAAACATTTTTAATCAAAGTAATGGCCTTCATTGCAAAATAATTATCAGGTTTAATTTAGACGTTACAACATAATAATGTCGTAAAAGATAAACCTGAAATTGTAATGTCTATGACAATTGGATTGGATTTAGAGGGTAAATCAAGCTGGTTAACATTTGTTGTAGTTGTAGTCCGACCTTGAGTTGTCATTGACTTCGATGATAAATTAATTTACAAATTGATTTTTTAACATCAATAAAATATATGTGCATATTTCACATGAAATATTTCTAACCGTCCAAAATGGAATGAATCCATTTGAAGTAAATATAATTTAATAAACACTCGTGGACAAAATTATCGAATATTTTTATAATTTCTATTGGAAAAATTAAATTTTGATGAGTTAAGCAAGTCAGTTAAACACTTTAGAAAGGCCAGATTGATCGTCAAATTTTTAACTGAACAATTTTAAGTTTATGAAAAGAAAAACGTGAAAGAATTAATTTTTATTCTAAAATTGAATGTTATTAGAATAATCATACATTTTTTTAAAGTAATATAAGAGCATAGTTTAGGCGTGGATCTAAGAGGGTACATCCGACCCCCCCCCCCCCCCCGAGTTTCGAATTTAGAAAAATAAACTCGACCCTAACTGTCCCTCCTCCTCCAACTCTCTTTCGCTTGTCATACTATACTCTTCTGATACTGCCTTTCCTCTCGAAGAGGAATTCTGAATCCGCCCCTGACATGGTTAGTATTCCGCACTGCAGCCTAGTGACTTATCGTCTGTTATATCTGTTTTACGTGAGGAAGTATGTTGACTTAATTAGATTTATAAATCTATTCACTAGTTTATACTCTGGATATAGACTTTCAAGATTGATTAATTCTTGCAAGTGCCTCTGGTAAGTCAGAGCTTCGCATTTGAAAATAATGTATAAGGCTGTGTCATTCTCTTTGTCACATAGTCTACCTGATTTTTCATTATAAATACCCGTTGTGTGTAGATGTTTTTTTAAGCTGCATTGGCCAGTTATCATCTTGTCACCAGCATACTCTATTGTCTGCTTAAATGTAGGACCTCGCGACTTAACTTGATCAATCAGATGGTGGCTAGCGCATCTCAAACATTAGTTTTTATTATAAGCAATTGCAAACCTTTTTCTAGCACAGCCACTTTCAAACTGCTGTATTATAGTTATATAAAATCAAGGCTAGATTATGGATCAATTGTATGGTTGGTCCCCTATATACAATTGTCATGTCCTTGCCATAGAGGCCGCCCAAAGGAAATTTCTAAAATATTTAATGTTTAGAGAGGACACTATTTATCCTCACTGGGGTTTCAATCATCACCACATTCTCGCAAGATTTAAGGAACTGCCAATGCGTATCATTTCTCTATAAGCTTCTGAATGCAAGGATTGATTGCGCATTTCTGTTAGAGCAACTATCTTTTCACGTTCCCCGTGTTGGTGCCAGGCATCCACCAGCTTTCTCCACCGCCCTTGCTAGGTCAAACATTTTATTCCAATGCCCCATCTACAAAATGTGCAACAATTTTAATCGTATTGCTACACTATGTGACATGCATTTTGACGGTCTACCAATTATTCTGAAATATCTGCGCGAGGTGTCTGAGTATCCTTTGTAGCTTGCTACCTTGCTATGTATAGTTTATGAGAATATTGTATGCCTACAACTTGTAAATCCGATATTCAAATGGATGTTGAATTGATTTTAAATGGGTTTTTAGTTTTAGATTAACTGTAGCTTTAGTTAGTTTATTTACTTTATCCTATTAGCTTACTTATCTCTATTTGAATTTCCTGTAAGGGGGCCGTTGGCCTGTTGGAAATAAATAGCTATTTATTTATTTATATATTATTTATTTAACTTACCGGATGGTTTGTTCAGCAAACTTGCTGGGCCTCTATCTCACATTATATTTCCTGTGAGTCTAGTGTTCATGATTTATCCGCCAGCTTTAGTAATGTCAAATACTGATTCAGTTCCAATAAATGTGCAAGGCAGATCCTTGTCTTACAAGTTGGTCCGCTTTTTTTATTGTTGCCCAATGACTAGAACCTGCAACCCACGCAAGAGCAACCTTATTGTATTTTGCCAGGGCGATAAGGTTTTAAATGGAGTTCCAGACCCGTTTAGATTTTATCTAATGGGATGCAAATGGTTTTAACGCTGCCTGACTGTCGGAGAAAATTAGAACAGTCCTGCCCCTATAACCTCTAAGACAGGTATCAATAGGGATGTTAACTGTATTCAAATAAAAATATAATTTTGTTGCGAAACGATAATTTCCATAATAGAAATCCTAAAAACCACAATATTTTTCTTCATTTTTAACAAATAATCAAAATGTAATTAAATCACTCTTAAGTCACGTCGAACACCAAGCAAAGTGTATGACGTCACTTGTCCATCGCTGTCAAAGCCCACGTTGTTAGGTTAACATTATTTTATAGTGATTTCCGTGCAATTTCTTCGAAATTTGCTTACTACTCCCTTTGAAAACGTTTCTAAGAAGTTTTCCCACGATGGAAAGTGGATTTATAAGGCAGATAGATCGAATTTGCCGAGTATTGATTGTTTTATGGTAGCCAATTTCTTCGCAACAAACAGTAACTTTTGCTCTGCTGAATTTAGAAATGTGAAGACACCCCCTCCCCATGTAAGTAATATACCAAGAATTGTTTCCGCAACCGATAATTAAAACGTAATACTAATCATAGGTATTTATAAGCTCGAAACTAATATAAAGCAAGTACAGAATGTTGTTATGCATTACATTATTTGTAATCTCAAAATTCCAATTTTCATCTTTGAAAACTTGAAAAATAGTAACTTTTAATATAAGAAAAATAAATCTTCTTGTCAGTTTACTGGTCTTTGACAACATGTGACGTCACAACGGTCAAGTGACAAGTATTGGCTTTTTGGAGTCTGTAAAGCAGAATCCATCTAATTTTCATAATTGAATTCTAGTCTCATCCAAAAACAGAATATTTTTCCAATTCTCGATAATCAACTACAACGTTCTAACGATTTCTAATCGACGAGTTTTGTGATTTTGAAAAAGACACGTCTGCATGTAACCTGGTGACTGCTTTCCACCTAACATTAATTTATCTTAAATTTAGTAGTTCACTCTTGAGATGCATCGATGCAACATAAGGTTTCATGTAGAATTAAGTATCAGATATGATCATCAGTAGCTGTTGTTTCTTTGTACGAAATTTGCAGTCTGTTTTTTTAAAATATTCAATGTGCATATTGACCTCTCTTATGACAGGACAATATATTTTTGTCTATATTATTTGGTATATAAAGCAACAATTTACTTAGCTTCAGATTTATTACAATGTCTAATTGATGGTCTACTGTTGCATTAAATAGAGAAAAAAGCGGACTTAAATAACTAATGTTTAAATTATACCAGGAGTTTTTTTTTATAATAAAGTACGTGAACGCCAATAAACATCATTAATATGAATTAAACTGAACATCTAAATGAATAACATCAGCACATATGTAAATTTACTGCGCCAATTTTAAATTATCTTAAAACAAGAGTAATAACAAAAAATATTCGATAATTTTGTCCATTTCCTTAAGTTACAAAATTCAAAATTGTGGACATATCTAGTAGTAACAATGCTTTCCTCAATTAACGTTGAGAAAACAACAAAATGTATTTAAAACTTGCTTATTTGTATTATTGTATGTTCTTTTTTGGTTTAAAAACTTATTCACCTCATTATTTTGGCAAATTTCAATAAAACCATAGACTGTAACTCGAGATATATTTTGGTAAGTATTAATATTAGGAAAATAATAAAAAAAATAACTAAATTAATTCCTGTATACAGTTATAGTTCTATTCTTCCTATTTGGAATATTAGCAGCCCTGTAAATTTGATAATTGGTACAGGGGCTGGACAGTATGTAACCCATCAGCAGGAAATTTATCATCATCGGCAGTATCAAAGACAGTACGCTATTGGATTCTCCAACAGAGGTGGCTATTACAATCATAATATTAGAAAGAGAAAAATGCCACAGGAGGTAAGTTGTTTCTGAGAGAATATATGTATAATATCTTAGAAATATGTATCTGGAGAGCGGTGCGAATTTTTATTATTTTCCAATATGTTTTAGGCAATTGTGTTAATATAAATTTTTAGTTGATCTTAGATTAATTTCTTTTTTTAATTTAAAAAATTTGAACATTATACAAAGTATTACAAATTCCATAACAGATTCGAAGTTGGTTAAATAGGAGCAAATTTACTCAATTTGATTCTCAATTGAAGCCGTTGAGAAATAAAGTGAATTCCTGCTACTTCCAAAGGTATCCGTAAAAAACGAATATTCGCTATTTGATTTTTATTTGTCCGAACTTAAGTAATGGGGAAATACATCATTATATTTGGGACACAAAGTGCCTTATAAAAATTTGCCAAGGTCCGTATTGAGGTTAATGAAGGTCAATGATATTTGAAATTTCTGATTTAAAAAGTGATGGTGTCGTCTTGTAAAGGGGGAAAAGTAGCAAAAATGTGCAGTTTCTTCTGGAATATCTTTTTAAATACAGTCAGGAAAAAATTAGGACGAAATAACGGATTTTCGAATTTTTACGGATATGTTCGAAAGTAATCGAAATTTTCTTTGCATATATATATATATATATATATATATATATATATATATATATATATATATATATATATATATATATATATATGGCATCCTCTGTCAAATCAGCCACCATTCTATACGCTTCAATTTTTGAAATAAATAATTGACTTTTGGATTTAAAATTTTGCGTGAAACCTGTACTTTCAAATGCCATGTGGCAATGTTGACAAATGTAAGATGGCGGCGCTGTAGCAATGGACAAAACATTTGTACTGTATAAAAATAAATATAAATTTGTGAAGAACTATTTGAAAACGTTATGGATATGATGTGACAGCATTTGATCGTAGACTCCTGCTAATGGTATACTTTGGTAGCGTAAGGCCAGTAAGACTACAATCTCCTGCTGTGGCATATTAATTTTGTAAATTTTATATAAACTTATAAATAAATGTCCCAGTGTCAAAGGCAATCTGAAAGTCTGGTCGTTCCTGTTCGCTCTTGCAGTTTAATGCTAAACAACTACAGGCTATTTTGGGCTTACCAATACCATCAAACACAAGTTCAGGACTCAAAAAAGCTGGTGTCAGGTTGGTCACATGACATCTCTTGAATTGAAGCTCTCACAGCGGCGCACACGCGAATTATTTGCATAAAGGTTTTGATAAATTAAACAAAACAAGTTTCTCAAAACACTTAAATCTATTAACAAAAATAAATAGAAAACGAACCTATTTACAATGAGAAACTTATAATAATTATTAAATTAAAACTAAAATTTCATTCCTTAATAGTTCGAATAGTTGGTCCCAGAGGGCGTCAGCTGTTTTATGTCGGTTACTTAAGTTACAGGTCCAAAATAAATGATCTACTTTGTACGCCATTAACGAATTACTCGTCATACGTTATTTACTAATTTTAGATTGAACAGGATGGCTCCAAAAAGGCACCCAAAAAAAAGAAAAAGCCGCTTTCCCAAAATATACCATCGAGAAAAGATTGGTCGGTTGAAGATGCAAGGAGAGCTTTAGAAGTTGAAAGGGAGTTCAATAAGCGTCACAAAAGTCAACCCTTGATTATAAAATTCCCCGATTTAGAACTAAATCGAGACATTGTATCCAAGTTTCATCCAAAGATCGATAGTGTTCATTTCCAGCAACCTTCCACACCACGATTTTGCTTTGTGACTCTAAAGGTAAGTAAAAATGCATTGCCTAAAATTTATTGAAATTAAAATCCCATTCTTTACCTGCAGGAATCTGCGAATATGGAAGAAGTAATCAGAGAGTTAAATAAAATCAAGTTTGGCGATGGGTACTTAACAGCCGAGCCCAAGAAAGACCGAGAAGAAGATTTGAACATAGGTCCAGAAGATATCGACCCTCTGAATCTTTATGTTGGAAATCTTGCTCAAGAGGTAATAATCCCCTTGGTAACAAAATTTCAGGTGTAAATGGAAATTAATGTTGAAGTTACATGTAACTCAGTCAATTTTTCAATTTTCAATAATTTTCGTAGGTAACTGTTGAGGATGTTGTCAAAGCCTATCCAAAAAACAAACGGATCGACATTGGTTTCGCCAAAAAAATGAAATATACCAGGTATGCTTTCGTGTGCTTTCGAACGGTAGATGACGCCATCGAAGCATTTCAAAATACGCATGCCACCGAAATGTACAACAAGAGTCTTATTGTGCGCTTTAGGAGGTTACATGGGACTGTTGGTAAGTTTCGTAAAATATTATATCTGTGTGTACTCTATACATATAAATAAAATTAAAATGTCTGTCTGTACAAGCTAATTTTCGAAACGACTGAACTGGTTTCGATGAAACTTTACAGACATGAAGAAGAGGTTGTCAGACGTGATATAGGCTACTTTTTTTCTGTCTGCCTGTCCTTTTATACAAGTTTATCTTCGAAACGGCTGAACTGATTTCGATAAAACTGTACAGACATGAAGAGGAGGTTGTCAGAAGTGGTGTAGGCTGCTTTTTTCTCTTTCTCTATCTGTACGTGCTTATCTTCGAAACAGCTGAACCGGTTTCGATGAAACTTTACATAGAGAGGTTGTCATGAGTGATATAGGATATTGTTTTCTGTCTGTCTGCATGGGTAAATCTTTCAAACAACCGAACCGATTTCGATGAAACTTTAGAGACATGAAGAGGAGTGATATAGGCTGCTTTTAATAAAAAATTAGAAAATTCTTATAACTCAACAAATTTTTATTTCCCAACGTTCACGCAGAAGAAGTCACGGATAAAAACTAGTAATATTATTAAATAAAATATTGTCCTAGTATTGTATTTTTTTACCAAATTCACATGCAGATCTTGAAATATACTAGGTGATTTGAAACGTTTCTAAGCTGACACATAGATGGCGTTGATATCAGAAAACATATGCTGTTGTTGGACAGTATTTCAGTCCGACGTTTCGGGTTTCATTGCCCATCATCAACTTAATTCTGTTAAATACGCACTATTCTCTTTTATGACATTTTTAAAAGATTTGTCTTACACTAGGCTGTTGCGGAACGAAAATGACAAAAAAATGTTGGGATATTTTTTGGCTCTTTACTCTTTTTAGAAATCATTCATTTATTCTAAAATTTTGTATTATTTGTATCAAGACTGAGACCTAAACCTTAACAAAACAGTAGAATTCAACCAAAGAAGAATTAAGAAACATAGATAAAAAGAATAGACAAAGCCTGTTTTCTCTTCCAGTACTTTTCCTATGCATTCCAGGATCATCTCAAACGTGCTGTTTTCCTTCTTCCATTAGTTCACTTGTCATCTGTAGTAGGGACCAAACCATTGGAGTCTTTGGTTCTTTATTCTTTCAAGCACAGTTTCAATGGTTTTCATATTTTGCATTATATCCTTATTTCGTACTCTCTATAATCTTAGACATCTAGAGTTCTTTCTCAGATATATATGTTGACTGTATCTTAAATTATCTATAAAGTGTGACCTTGCACAGTGCAGTAAATAATTCTCAGAGCAATACTATTTGTTTATTCTAACAGATACAAGCGTTTTGTAAACTAGTCTAGAAACACAGAGAGTGCTGAATAAAAACCCGTTATTCTCTATAAAAAGCTGATATAAAAACGGACAAATTGCATTTATAGGAAACGGATATACCATGGGAATAGACGGATATAGCATGAGAATAGACGGATATAGCATGAGAACAAACAAATTGCATCCCAATAAAAATATAAATACCTACACTTGCCCCCCGCTTCTCAGTGCAGTGAGCAAGAACAATAATCATAAGTAATGTTGTTAACATCACGTATCTTAAAATCATAAAATACCCTTGATCACAGTGTCAATCAAATTGTAAGAGGTAAAATAAAATATTGTTAGTCGTGCTGTCAATTTTTTTTTAAAAAGCCTTAACACACGGACTCCTCCGTGTGAGAGGCAATAGCAGTGGTTATAGCCACATTATGCTGTTGTAGTGCTGAAATCACATTCAGCAAACGTACAACTATATGCAACTCCGCGTGTGAATGAAGTAAAATGCGAACAGTGAATGCAAACTTCGCTCCATCATTCCTTTCCATGTTAGAGGTTGCACAGTTTGAATAAATTGCTGAAAGACACAATTAATCCTGTTCCACCACCATCGAGATGGTGGCCTACCTATACCACCACACCGAGGAGAACCTTACCCCCTCCGCTACAGTGGTACGGCAGAGGTTCATGTTTCGTCTCTCACTAGACTCGTCAGGGTACCGACATGCACCTGTCTGTGCAAAGGACAGATCGGAAGGAAACATGCATCACTAAACGCGGCTTCGCCGACCTCCCGCCGGATGCGGCTTTCACGGATTCCTCCGTGTGAGATGCAATATATATATATATATATATATATATATATATATATATATATATATATATATATATATATATATATATACATATATACAGGGTGTCCAAGATAAGGATCCTAAGCATGGGGATCTCAGTACCTGTTGGAGTTACAGCTTAGGTTAAATTAGAAAAAAGTTGCGTACTTTGAAACGTATTTACATGCCGTTGAGAAACTTTAAAAATTTTCATGGCCAGCTGAGATATTGGGGAAAAACGAAAATTTGACGAAATAGATTTTATTTTTTTGTGACTTTATTTTAAAAGATATTAAAAAACTAATAAAACTTTTTCATTGGCACTTTTTAGATAATACGTGATGGCGTTTTTAAATTTTATATCCGACGTTTTGTTTTCGAGAAACCATCATCAACTTTATTTTTTTATATGGCCCAAAAAAAAAGTATACCCTGTATCTGATTTCATTTTTTATTACAAATTCAACGATGTATCACATGTCATATTTTTTTTGTTAGACAAAAAAAAATGCGATTTTTCTATTTTTTTAAACATATTTTTAAGTAGGCTTTGCAAACAAATAATGCTTTGACACTTTGACGTAAATACCTGTTATTCTGTCACATATGACTTAATTTAATGTTTATGGTAAGATAAAATAATAATTGTTAAGTTGATTTAGAGTTATTAAGTTGTTTGTAGAGTTCTTGTCGTTGTTGTTACTGTTGTTATTGTTTATTGTTGAATAATTATTATTGTGTTATTATCGTCGAATATGCCGGGTGGCCATTAAAGTCATGAAGAAAAGTTTGACATGCTGACCTGCTACATTTTGTGCCAGAAGAATACTATAAATACTGCAGCAATGTATCTAAATAAATTTCCAGATAGAAAGCAACCATGTAAGTCTATTTTCTTACAGTTGGCGCGAAATTTAAAACAATATGGATCATTTAAAAAGCCAGTTTCATCCCGAAAAAAGGATTCTTCCGAAGAAACCCAAAATAACGTATTACAAGCAGTTGTTGAGAACCCTGACATCTCTTGCAGGCAAATTGAAAAAAATATAGGAGTAGCCAAATCCACTGCTCAATTTATTTTGCGTAAAAATAGATATCACCCCTATAAATTTAGGATTTGCCAAGCACTTAAACCAAGGGATCTTGAACGACGCCGGCATTTCTGTGAGTGGTATACACGCGCATGTGAAGATGATATCAATTTCCCTGCAAAAATAATATGGTCTGACGAAAGTCTAGTCACTAATAATGGTGTCTTTAACCGCCGGAATACTCATTACTGGGCGCAACAGAATCCGCGTGTTCAAAAAATTTCAAGACATCAGGAGCGTTTTGGGTTTAATATGTGGTGTGGAATTTTCGGTACCAAAATACTAGGTCCATTTATCTACCATAGTTCGTTAACTGGAGAACGATACCTTCAATTATTACAAAATAATTTAGAAGACTGCTTGGAGGATTTACCTCTGGCACAGGTTAATACCTGTTGGTTTCAACAAGACGGTGCTCCTGCACATAATTCTAGGCAGGTTCGCGAGTATCTTAAGCAGCGATTTCCTGGAAAGTGGATTGGAACCTCCAGTGAAGTGCCTTGGCCAGCGTGATCTCCGGACTTAACCCCTATGGACTTCTTTCTTTGGGGGTTTCTTAAAAGCCAAATATACCATCATTCTTTTGAGACTGAGCAGCAGTTACGAGAATGTGTAACTAATGCATTCAACAGTATTACACCTGACATGTTGCGTGATGTTTTAAATTCTACCATAAGAAGATCATATTTATGTCTGGAAAATAACGGAAATCTGTTTGAACACCTGCTTTAAATTGAATAAAAAAAATTGTTAATTTATTTGTTGTTTTAGTTATTTTTAAATAATTTATCATTCTTTGTATATCATTAAAATAATGATTATCTTATGGTTAAATTTATGGTAGATTAAATTTTCTTGTTTCTAAGTAGTACTATGCTCCATTCAGCTTCATTGCTCTGTAAATAGATATTAACTAATATGTGAGATCAATAACTCATAACAGGTATTTACGTCAAAGCATTATTTGTTTGCAAAGCCTACTTAAAAATATGTTTAAAAAAATAGAAAAATCGCATTTATTCTTTTATCTAACAAAAAAAATGTGATATGTGATACATCGTTGAATTTGTAATAAAAAAGGGAATCAGATACAGGGTATACTTTTTTTTTGGCCATTATAAAAAAATAAAGTTGATGATGGTTTCTCGAAAACGAAACGTCGGATATAAAATTTAAAAACTCCATCACGTAGTACCTAAAAACTGCTAATGAAAAAGTTTTTTAATATCTTTTAAAATAAAGTCACAAAAAAATAAAATCTATTTCATCAAATTTTCGTTTTTCCCCAATATCTCAGCTGGCCATGAAAATTTTTAAAGTTTCTCAACGGCATGTAAATACGCTTCAAAGTACGCAACTTTTTTCTAATTTAACCTAAGCTGTAACTCCAACAGGTACTGAGATCCCCATGCTTAGGATCCTTATCTTGGACACCCTGTATATATATATATATATATATATATATATATATATATATATATATATATATATATATACATATATATACATATATACATATTCCAAGCCGAGCAGTCGTCGAGGAAGCATCACTTGAAAATACCAGCTGAGATGTTGACGAAACGTCGTGAAGATTTGTCCATTAACGAACGGATTGAAAACCGAAAAAACACAAGTGCATATTGCACCATCCGTGAAAATCTACGTTACAACATATATATATTTATATATATATATATATATATATATATATATATATATATATATATATATATATATATATATATATAAGCCAACTTTCTTTGTTTTTTTTTTAATTAGTGATAATGTTATTTTCAGGCCTACCTGGCGAACCAAAATTACAGAATCCTCAAAAAAGAACTGAAGATCTAAATTCATCGAGTGAGCCAACAGAAAATTCACATGAAGCCGATAATGCAAAGGATAATAATACTTCCAATAATACGGTATGTTATTGTTTGTAGAACTGGTTCAGACTCCGTGTTTACATAAAAATATGTAAAGATCGTATCGGAGATTTTATTTTTATCAGCAGTACCACCCCTTATAGAATGTAAATCTAAAATTTAAATTCTATTAAAAAAGCTTTATTGTAGGTTAAAATTTCATCAAAATAAGTAAATTATTTTAACTTCGACTTTCATTGCGTTTTAAAGACTAGTAAATAAGATCAGTTTGTGTTATTGGGTTCTTGTTTAATTAAATTACGGATATATTTTGTGAAAACTATAAATATGATGATTTTTAGGATAACGTTTCAGCTCCGCTAAAAGAGGAACTACCCAACGACGCTTATAATTATGGTTCGGATGAAGAGGAAGATGCCGAAGAACTTCAATATTCCGATAATATTCGGAATCTCGTTATCAATTCATTGGGTACGAACGTGGCAACTATTAAAGATGAACCTTTGGATTACGATACGGAACCGTATTATAAATCTTACGAGCCGATTGATGAGAAGCCACATGTGTAAGTTTTGTCTTTCCAATAATATTTGAGATATTGAATCTAATTCTATTCGAACATTAAAGAACTTATTACTGTATTAAAAAAATAATAATAATAACATCATACAGTTATGGACGCAATTGATACTTCGATGCTGCTAAAGTATCGATGCTCTTGCCGAAGAATGGAGCATTTTTAGCGTCAATAATTCTATTCCGATTTCGAGTCAGTATCGATACTTTTTTGTAGTATCAGTATGAAAATTAAATATATATTTATTTGGCTCAACGAATTCCCCTGTAGTATTTTTGAAAAGATGTTGATAAATAGTGTGAGTTCTTTCTTTTCTTATTATCCACACCGATTCTATACTGTCATTTTCTAATTGCTTTATTTAAACCAGGGCGGATCCAATATCATAAGAGTACAATATGACGAGCGAAAGCGAGCTGTCCATAGGAGAGGGGCGTCTATTTCTCTGAATTCAAAGCTCTTGGAGAGCAATCGCCCACACTACCCCAATTTGTGGTTGCCTGAATTATTATGTTTTATACGTATTGAAATCCTCTTTTGGTTGCTATTTATTATAAATTTTGCATTTGTAATAATTTTTAAACGATTTTATTTAGTTTCACTGCTACCCATGGCCTGTGGAATATCAACTAAAAATCAAATCTTGTAATCAAATTTTAACTCACTTTCGATTAAGCTGAAATTTGGTAAACATAAAGTGGTGGAAAAAGTATGGTAACTTTTAGGATCACAAGTTGTATTTCTTACTGCAAATTATTGCAGCGTAAGCATAACTATAATGTAATGTAAAGCTATATTTGGTTAGTTTTTAAAGAAAATTATTTTCCTTGAGATTCACATTTTTAAATTATAAGAAATTTTCAAATAACAGTTAGAAATAAGTATGGAAACTTTTACAATTTCATCAAAAAAACATTGTTGTAAACATGCGACTAACAGTTTTTTAATATTTTTATAGAATACCATTCAGCATCTAAGACTGCCTGGCATCTTGTAGGCATCGAGTCAACTAAATTTTGGAAAGCTCCTGAAAGAATTTGCGCCCACTCTGATTTAATGATATTAAACAGTTGTTGTTGATTTTTGATATCGGAATGCATTCGAATGCGGCGATCTAAGACGTCCCAAAGATGTTCAATTGGGTTTAAGTCTGGGGATTGGGATGACCACTCAAGTACAGTTATATTTTTTGTCACCGAACCACTGTTGAAATATCCACTGTAATGGCATCTCTTCTTCTACAAATAGAAGCATTGTATTTTCTAATATTTCTTTATATTAAAATCGGTCCATTTTACCCTGCACTTGAATAATGGGCCCTATCTCAGATCGAGAAAACCATCCCAGACCATCATGTTCCCTACTTCGTGTTTCACATTTCACACCATATTCCATTTTTCTGTAGACCAAGAAAGATGAGTTCTAGCAAACTCCATTCGGGCTTCCTATTCTTCTTTGATAGAAGCGGCTTTTTAACAGCAACTCTTCCATAACGCCCTCCATCAAGTAGACGATTGCATATCGTTCTACTTGTCATTTTAACACCAAACTGCTCCTAGATTTCGTTTTTTATTTGTCTGGATGTTTTTCTGGGGTCAAGTTTTGAGATCCTAAAAATAGTTTCATCAGTTCGAGATGTAGTTTTAGGAGGTCTTCTCGCGTTAGGCGCATTTCTTACATCACAACAACTATCATATTTTTGTATTATTTTCGTTACGGCACTTTTAGAAATATTTAAAAATTTTGCAATCAAGGACTTTTTTCCCCTCATTTTAAAACAAATCCACAATTTTTTGTTTGTGTTTACATGAAAAGTAACGGTGTTTTGACATGATAAATTAATATTTTTACACGACATTTACACTGTAGAACTGAAACTGAATACTTTAAAACCAAAATATAGTTTCCATACTTAATTTCAACCACAATTTCTTTATCGCAAAAAAAATATAAACAACATGTCTTTTTAGATTGTTAAACCCGATAATTATGTATATTAATGACATTTTTGCATTTTAGCGAAATGTAAAAAGCTCTTGATAAATTCAGTATTGATTAATTTGAACATAATTAAAAGTTCCCATACATTTTTCCACTACTTTATAAATCCTAGGACAATGCAATATTATGACCCTGAACGTATATTTGAAGGTCATTTTAAGGTCAGCTTCACTTATAATTGTCTAATCAACCTGAAATTTGGTAAACATATATGCAATTTGAATCCTGCAAATTTGTGTAATGGGGTTTTCGGTGACGCTCTCTTCAGGTGAAGTAACAGCGATCTTATGTCACTTCCAATTATACCGAAAGTTGTCCTAAACTTAGTTATTTTAAATGGTTCGCACTGTATGTTAAATCTCTTTTGTATTCCTATAATTTTTTACTCAAAGTTTTTTTGTCCTTCTGTAGCCGTTTTTGAGGATAATCTTTGTGCAAATTTTGACCTCTAACAGGGTGTCGCCTAAAATTGAATATGGTTTCAAAAATAAAATAGTGAAAGTCGGAATTCCAGTTGTGGGTTTAGATATTATTGGGCTCCTTAATAAATTGTTAGAAAAGGACATTTTAGATACAGGCAAGTGGAAAAGTAACAAATTTTCAGCTTTATCAAAAAATTTTAAAAAAGAACTTAGTTTTTCTAAATACGATGCTATGTTATTAGGTCATTCAGTACATAGGCAACATTCCCTATCTGTCCATATAGGGTGTCCCCACACCTAGCTAGAACAGTTTTGCTGTAATTCCTACAAACTTTCGAAGGGTCTGCGCGGTTGCAAAGAGAACTGCTTTCTGAATCGGTATATAGATTCTTGCTAAGCCCCAGTCCCTTGATGTTCTGCAAGAGGTCCTTTCGTATCACTCCAGTGTTGATAAAATTATGGCAATCGTGTGGACGCTGTTCATTGCCCATTGTCAGTGAATTTGCACCTCCAGATCCCTGTATTTGGTGATCTTCTCATTGTATTTTGGCCCTAGGTTGTTGTTAGGTATAGCAATATCAATTAGCATAATTCGCCTAGAAATTTTATCTGTTAATATAATGCCCAGTCTATTATAAACAACTATCTTATCTGTAAGAACCGTTCGGTCCCTATATAGCTTGAACTCGTTCTCAAGAATAGGCTCCAGGTTATATTTGTAGTAAAGCACTTTTCTTACCTGTAATAAATTTAATTTATCTGCTAACTCTTGATGAAGTATCTTGACAGCTGAGTCATGTCTTTCCTTATACTTGATTGCGGCAAACGCTTGGCATCCTCCAGTTATGTGTTGAATTCTCTTTGATGTTTGATAGCTATATTTACATTGATTGTTTTCTATTGAGGAACCTCTGATGATGAACTTCCGATAGTTTTTCCGGAGACATTTGTCCTGAAATCAACCACCAGTTCGACGCTAAGTTGTCGACACTGTCCTGATTGACCTCATTTGGATGTCGTCCATGAAGTTGCTTTTGTAGCCAGGCTTGTAACTTCTCTTGGTCTGTTTGGTGGTGAGAAGCAATGTCCTGTTCCCTCAACTATAGCGGCGTTGAATCGTCTGCCTCACATATAACTCGATATAGTGTAAAAGAGTACGTTAACCTATGGAAATATGAACATGAATTTATTATTTGTTCATCGAGCTGCTCACCAATCCTCTTCCTCCTTGGTGCCTTAGAAGCATTGTACATTCAATAGAACTCCAGGGATGGTGTTTGTGTGCTTTTGTTAACAGTGTTTTTATTTTTCTTTGCAGGTTTTCGATGTCCGTCCTGCTCCATTGCGCAATTGGATAAAAGTAGCTAAGAGCAGAGCATGCGAACGTGTTTAGTGCCTTAAACAAATTTCTACTATTTAAGTTAGTTCGTAATACTCGCAGAATGACTAAAAAGTGATAAATATACTTAATTCTAAATGTGAGAAACTTTCACTCTCATGTGGCTTTCAAATTAAAATACAGTTAGCAATTAATAACACAATTTGAATCATACAAAGCAAGCACCTCCGATTTTAGTAACTAAGCTAGTAATCTAAAATATGAACCTATTGTATATCATTATTTTTCATACATTTTTTTACCCAATTTTTATATATAAAGTTATTTTATACCGTTTAGGGCACGGTTTTCATGAAAATAAAATAGTTTTTCTTAAATAATTTTTTTTTAATATTATCGCATATAAACTTCATTAGATCTTCTTTTTATTGAGCCGTATCAGTGAATGGTAGAAGTTCGTATGTTCCATGTTGTCGATAATAGAAAATCTGCGCGTGATAAGCTGGTTGCTTTATTCCCAGATGTCCATATCTATACATCTATATATATAAATAAAATTGAAATGTCTGTCAGTTTGTTCGTTCTAATCTTCGAAACTGTTGAATCCATTTCGATGAAATTTTACAGACATCAGAATGAGGTTATCGGCAGTGCTTTAGGCTGCTTTTTTTCTGTCTGTCTTATCTCTCCGTCTATACGAGCTAATCTTCGAAACGGCTAAACCGATTTCGATAAAACTTTCCAGACATAAAGAGGAGGTTGTCAAGAGTGATATGCTTGTTTTTTTTCCATCTGTTTATATGAGCTAATCTTTGAAACGGGTAAACGGATTACGATGAAACTTAACAGACATAAAGAGGAGGTTGTCAAGAGTGATATAGGTTGTTTAAAAAAAATGGAGAACTCTCATAACTCAACAAATTGTTATTTCCCAAGTTGCATGCGGACGAAGTCGCGGGCAAAAGCTAGTAATTAATATGAAAAACCAAAAAATATTCAGAAAAGTTTAAAAGTAAAAATAATAATAAAAAATTAGTTTTAGATAACAAAAATATCAAATAAAATATGATTTACACAAACTAAAAAGTACTTTATTTAATTCTAGGCCAATATTGGAAGTAAAAACCGAGCCAGATATTAAACCTAAAATAGAGATTAAGCACGAAAAAGAAGATTGGGATGAAAAAGGTTAGTAATATTATAAGTTTTACATTCAAGCATTTGCTACATTTAAACATTGACATTTTAAAAACTCCAGTATTTTAACTTACCATTAAATGAGTTAATTAATCAATACGTGATGTTCTGGTACTTATTAAACGAGTAGTTTGTTTCCTTTTTTGCTTTTTTCCAAAAAAAAAAAAAACGAATTATTTGCAATTATACAGGGTTATTCACCTTATACGACACGGAATATTGCGGCCAAAATAAGTGACTTTCAAAAAGTTTTAGTTTTGGGAATATATGGGGGTCTAATATAGTTCCTTTTTAAAATTATTTTCATGTTATACAGGGT
Source organism: Diaprepes abbreviatus (assembly GCA_034092305.1). NCBI lineage: Eukaryota > Metazoa > Arthropoda > Insecta > Coleoptera > Curculionidae > Diaprepes > Diaprepes abbreviatus. Next base: position 121,915 of record JASJET010000051.1, on the reverse strand, counting down.
GTCTCAAAAGCTCTGAAAGTATCAAAGTTGTGTTTTTTTAAATGGAACCCCCTGTATATTATGGCATTTTTGGATTTGTCATATCTCTAATACTTGGAAGCATTTCAGTTATGTACTTAAAATTTACAGTAAAGTGTAACAATAAATCATATTTTATATCCCAATTATAATAAACGTGCTATATTATACAGGATGTCCAAAAATTAAAACCAGTCAAATAAGAAGTTTAAGTGGCTATAACTTGATTAATTTAAATAGAGCGCTATACTTTTTACCTTACCAGAAAATGTACCTTTTAAATACCTATCGAATGGTATAAAGGTGTTCTGTAGCTAAGTCTTTGCGTTTTCACAGAATACACCAAATGATCATTTTCTGCATCATTTTGTGTTTTTTGAATAGATATTCTAATGTATCTAGTTGCCTATGGCATTTAGAAACGTCAGATAATTCATTTATTCTGTCAATTTAATCTGCAAAGCCTGTTGCTATGAAAGCGGTATTACTTTTTGTAACAGTGAAACTTCATTTATTGAATTGAATTATTTGAATATTCCGTGCCGTCTAGGGTGAATAACCCTGTATATTAAAATGCTTACTACGCTGAGCTCCCTGTATTGATAAGAATTTTTTCTTGTCATAGATCAGTATGAGAGTGCGACCAGAAGAAGTAGCAGTGACAGTTCTGATGATGAAGATTATGATGTAAGTTTTTCCATAACTCTATTTCATTTAGGTTAAAAAAAAGTTATCATTTTTCGTTTTGGAAAATAATTATCTGGAAAATATTTTTAAATGCATTATAGGATCTTATCGAATTCGGAATTAAGTATTAGTCATTCTCTCCGACTAGAGTTACTTTATCGTGTCGTGCATATGCGCTTATTTTACTAAAAAATACTAAATGCCAAGCTTAATATTAGCCCAAATTCCCTAAATAAATTAAATAATCTAAACAATACTAAAGACAGTGCTAAAATTCGAAAGCTTCGTGTTGCCGAAGCGAGGAAGCTCGGACCTTAAACGGCACGGTGGCGGCACTTTGATTCGGTGTTTCCTCGATTTCAGAGCGCAACGTAACCACTGCTATAACAGAAAAACGGCAGTGGCGTATTTAAAGACATTACAGGTTGCTATTCTTGAGATAACTCGTTCTTTGTCTAATCGAGCATAACTCTTAGGGATCACATTGACTGTTCTATTTTTTAGGCAGCTCGTGGTTCTTGGCCTTTGGCAACGTAACATTTTAGAGATAATAAAGATCGTGCACGTGTCTCAATTCCTGAAATTGGTACCATCGATAAAAAGGCGATGTTAGCGGCGCGTACTTAATCTACGCGTCCGGACTTAAACATAATTACCAGGAAAGTGACCAAGTGGAGATAACCTGATATTGACTTTGCGACTAATAGTCATCTCAGTGTTGGCTATAAAGTTATGAAAAACGCGATCTTGACAAATAAACCTGAACGTGACAGTGGAGAATAAAATAACCCCGAACTAGCGAAAAATAACTGAATTCAGTACATAAAAAAAATATGGTAAAGGTTAACAAAAGTAAAAAGTGAAATAAAAAGTTAATGAGTCGAGGATGAGTGTTACTTGATAACTTCTTCCTAATTAACTCAGTCCCCAGATGCGTTCCCTAAGATAAAATAAAACCTAATAAATTTTCGTTAACTCTTGAACTTCACTCATTCCTCTTCTATCTCGGTGAGCGAGAGGAAAGGTGAGGCGACTAGAGTTTTCATTCTAGTCGGGAGGTTTGGTGCGAATTCACCAACAATCCCTGATTTGTGTTAAAACTTAGGTTTTACACAAAATAATCGATAATGCCAAAATTCTTAAAATAAATTAATCGAGGGAAACGAACTTCCCCGTTTCCTGAAGGATAAAATTAATCTAATAAACCCGGTAAATGCGTAAATAGGTCCATATTCTTGGAGATGGGTACAAAAATACCGAATAATGACAAAAGGTGCGTTGGCGTCACGTTGAAATCGAAAAATAGTTAAAATCACGAAAGGTAGTTGAGAGACCCTTGGAAAAAAAATTAACTAAAATCCGGTAAATAAATTGTTAATACAACATGGAATCCTTAAAGAGACACACATATTATTGACGTTGCAAAAATTAAAATAAAATACTTATACTTCGTTATTACAACATATCTTATATTTATGTTAATCTATCTGTTACGAGAGCGACCTCTTTAAGTTTTTACACACAGCTACTAGGTGGCGCTATTGAGATATGTCATTAATATCATAAAAACAACAAAATCCATTTATAACCTCATAACAGATGGCGAAATTTGTATATACGAGGTGTGGCTTAAAATAACGAAAGTATTGCTGTAAAACATTTTATTTTAAATTTACACATATTTGGTTATTATGATCTTCAATATACAACCCTCCTCTGTCCCTACAATGTTCACAGTTTCAGCAATCGGACGAATAGTTAACCAACGGTCAAATCGAATCAGATTAACGACTTTTTCAATATTTTCATTCGTTTTCGACGTGGAAGGTCGACCCGAGCGTAAATTATCTTCAGCGTCTTGAAGACATTTAAGCCATTCAAAAACTCGCGCATGTGGTAAACATTCATTGTCATACACTTCTTTTAATAAAAGATAAGTTTCATGTGAAGTTTCACGACAGTTCGTTGCTGTATTATGACACTTGTTATTTTTTTGACAAAACAAAAAAAACAACTCTTATACAATACGGGAGACGCCGCATTCGAAAGAGAAGGCTACATGCTACACAATTGTTAGTTTGTTCGCCTTTGGCAGCCGAAAACGTCACATAATTCTTCATCAGACAATACCAGCTCTCACACAGCATGTTAAACAGTTAAATATGTGAAAGGAAAAAACATCGAATTAATTTGTCCGTATTCGTCTGTTTCATCGCCTAACGATGTCCTTATATTTAATTGAGAGCAGTAATTTCAGAAATATGAATTTTTTTTAATTTTTTACACAACATAGACAAATACAAGATTTTTCTTCTTTCTTTCTCACTCTGACTGCTTTATCTTCGGCCGACACATGAAAGTAATTTTATTTTATGCCTCCATTTATACTGTAACTTTTTATATTTTTGTTATTATTTTAGCTTGGAGACCATAACAATGATCCTCTGTATGGTGCATTCGCGAGAGCGTCGACGTTTAAGATGTAAAAAATGAAGATAAGAAATACTTAAAACTTTACTCCCTGATCCACTCAGATAGTTTTAAACTTGATCTAAATGTTGTAGAAAATAAAACGATTACCTTGCCAGTTGTGGTATGATTATGTGTTTTATTGTCAATTATGTCTATTTTTATATTCGTCAGATTAACTCTACGATTTTGTTGGTCTAAAATAATATCTTTTAATGAATGCTGTAGTAAATGTTACAAGTTTTGTCGTCATTATAATCTACTGTGTCATTATACTCCCAACCTATTTCAGAAATAAAAGGTATAATACAGAAGCTTAGCGTTTTTTATTCTCCTATCCATATTTTTTACAGTTTATTGTTTTTTATTTAGAGTGCGATAATACCGTAAACAGAAGCACGTATTAAGATGGTTCTGAAAACCTATTTGGAACGCTTCCGATGAGAACTTTTCCGTGCCGTCGTAACCACAGAGCAAGTTCCATATTTAACCGATTTCTAAAAAAAGGAGGTTCTAAATTGAGCCGCTACGTATTTTTTTATGCACGTACATCGGTTACTCCAGAACGACGGCATCAATTTAACAGAAATTTTTTGCATTATGATCAGGAAGTTGCTGCAATGGTCCCATATTATTTTAGCCGCAATTGGTCCAGTCAAATTCAAGATGGCGCGGATAATATGCCGGACAAAAAAAAGTTTGTCTAATTTTTTTTCAAAATTGGTATAGGGTAGTTTTTGTGGTCGTTTATAACGATTCTAAATTTACTTTTAAAAAATTCAATATAGCGGTCTTAAAATTTTACATCTTTCGATTTTGCCCAAAATTGGTATAGGAAGGTTTTTAAAAATGTAAATTACAAATTTGAAATTATTTTTAATAAATTCAATATGATAGACGAAAAATTTATTATTTTTCGATTTTGTCTAGAATTGGTAGAGAGGAGTTTTAAAGGATGTAGATTAAAAATTTAAAATATTCAATATGGCGGATTAAAAATTTAACGTATCTGGATTTTATTCAAAATTGATACTATAGGGCACGCACGTATAAAGTATATGTACTGATCGTCAAATACACAGAAAATGTCCGGACCATGCTATGCGCCATTTTGGGTAAGGTGAAGTTATAATAACAATGAATACGCTGTCGCCACTGAAAAATTATAACGACTAAACGTAATCGTTTACCTCCCACTGACAAGGTTTGAAGCAATTTGCATTCCTTTCCGAAATTTCATCGACATAAGTAATTGAACGAAACGAATGGTAGAAAGAGATAAAATGACAGTATTACGTTATAAACTTACTCAACTAATCCAATTGGTGTCAATTGATTGTTATGTGTGGATATTTGTCATACTATTGGTCGGTCGTAAAAATAAATTAATAATTTTTATTATATTTTTGGTTGTTAAAAATAACTAGTCCTTAAAAAAGCAATATGTTGACGAACCGTTTCTTCAAAACGTTTTATTTTTTGAAAAAACAGTTGAAATATTAATTAGGTAGTACCCCGTTATTTTCAGTATTTTCTAATTAAAATTTCCTTAGAAAGTTGAATGTTTCGCAAATTTCGAGTAAATTTGAGATTATAGACATACAAAATTATTACACTAAATTTTGTTCATATCTCAATAGTATGAGCGTGCTGCTTAAAAATTGTTTTCCTACGACTAGTTCTAATTATGGATTTAATATAAACACCTGTGTCCGTATGTCCATAACTTACTTTAAACAGTTAAGGGTAACATAATTGTTTTCATCAACACAACTTATAAAAAAAATTGAGAAGTAACAATTTGTAAGATATTTAAAACTTTTATTAAAATAAGTAACATTCAATTTTATATTCAAATAATGTTAAATACAACATTTTACTTCCTTAGGCTGTGTTAAACACTATACTACACTACAATTAAATAAATATTATTGATTATAATTTATTAGGACATATAAATTTGAACCATACAAGCCAACAAACGAGGTCCTTCAGAATAAAAAGCTTATTTATAGTACGTTTGGTCTTCAAGCCCCTACAAATCTTCACAAAATAATAAAAAAGTATATTAAGGGTTGAATAGTATCATTAATGGGGGTCTTCGGGCTGGCCTATGGTTCCGGCCCCTGCTCGTACTCAGTTCCTCTATCACCGGTCAAGTTTCATGTTTTCTTTCAAACTTACTTGTCAGGACAGGAAGTCTTACAATAATCGGCTAGATGTTAAGTGAATTCATACAGTAATTGATTGGTGGATAGCTAGGACGATGGATTTGAGTAATACTACATAGAGCAGAGGTTTCTACCGTTTCAAGTTTTACGAGTGCTGGCTTCCTGCAATTACTGTATATAGGAGGTATGTATTCCTATTAAAGTCAGTATATTGCTTTGTATATATGAGTTGTTTTTCTTCAGATTCCTTTTTTTTTATGTATTAGACTCCTAAGGTATTTGACCCTTTGTATACATTTTTTGTTTAACAGTTCTAAAGTGCCAATTTAAGATAATTTTGTGGTCTATATTTACACCTAAATATTTGACTGATGGCTTGGTGCATATTACTTGGTTATTAAGTTATTTAAAATAAATTTAATCCAAGGAAAAACAAAGATTATTTCACAATAATAACAACAATGACACTATTTTTGACTTTTGACGGTTAATTTGACGTGCCAAAACGTCACTCTTACCCAAAATGGCGCCGAGCATACTCCGGACATTTTTCCGTTGACAGCTCCATTACCACCTGTCATCCATTTAGTTCAGAAATCCGTGCTATAGGGTCTCTGAGACAGTGGCGTAGCTGAAAGCTCGGGAGGGGGGCGAAATCTCAATGGATCCCCTTTGTTAATTTAGCAATATAATTTAGTTCAAATGCTAAATAAACTGTAAATGTTGAGCGAGGTCCCCCCGCTTCGCGGGTCCTGCGTAGCCTTCGCTACGCCACTGGTCTGAGAGCGTAAATAACGATTTTAAATTTAATATGGCGGTCTAAAAATTTTATATTACCTGATTATGTCCAAAATTGATACCGAGGGGTTGTCGAGAGTGTAGGTTATTATATTAAGAGTTTACAATTATTTTTTTTTACAATGTGGAGGATCAAATCATTTATTCATGGCAAATAAATTCATACGTACACACGTCAATAAATATAGATTAAACTGATACATTTATAGTCATTAAAATTGATTAAAACTGATTAAAATCAATCATTAAAACTGATTCAAATCCTGGCAGTTATAAATAAAGCAGGTTAATATAATTTACATTTTTAGAGTATATTATGCACAAACACATTATTTTCAGTTAAGGGGGCTATAGGTCCGCCATTTTTGCCCATTTATCTGTCATTCACAACTAATTCCGATATTTTATACTAGATGTCACCCCTATGCAGAATAGAAGAAATAAATTTCTTAGCGTAAAAAATAGTAAATCCGAAACTTAAGGGTGCATTTTTCAAGGTCATATTAGCAGAATATTTTGATCAAAAATAAGACATTTTTGGACCGGATACACGCGAAAAGTAAAAGCAATTTTGACCTGAAATTTTCGAAAAATGTTCGAGAAAGGTTTAATAAAGACATGGATAACAAAAGTTGCACAGAAAAAAAAACAACAAATAGCATTTTTAACCACTTTTTCGCAGGTATGTTTGTAGTCGACGTAAAAAGCCATGATTTTTAAAATCGTTTAAAAACGAATAAACATTTGACAAATTTTATTGACGCAGCCTGATCCTTTGTTAAAATTACATTTTCTACCAAAAAAATTACAACGAAAAGGTGTTTATTTTTCACGGGTGTCGGGGAAAACTAAAAACTGGTGTAAAATAAAGATATTATAATTCCCGCTTCGGCCAATAACCTAATCACAAAGTTTAACTGGGCTAATCTGATTTTGTTGGCATTGGTGCTCTCCTTTTATTTGCACTCAATAGAAAGAGATATTCGACTATTGGCTGATGTTCGGAGCAATATGTCACTGTTATGATACCGGAAGTGGACTAACTTCGAGATGTTTGATGCAGAGGTCTCTGCTGAATTATGAATGGAAATTTGCTTTAGCAATGAACTCATTCATGCTTTCAATTGGGCTAATTCCCCTAGATTGGGATTCTATAAAAATAAAGGGAAAGAGAATGCCATAATAGGATCTAGCATCTTTGTCGAGTCTGTAGTAACGTATAAGTATGTCACTGTCTGGAAAGAGATACCCAAAGGGTATGTAAGAAAATTTGCTTACAGAATCGGCCGCTATAACTAGTTACATTTAATTTTCTAATGTTGTAATTTCATGCAGCTAATTACGAAGGCATAGAAATATAAAAAGTATTTCGTTACTTGTATAGTTTTGCATACCATTATTACTAGAGAAAAACGAAGTTAATTACTTCCAAATAATATTCATTCATTTGATCTGTAGAAGAAAAGTTCAAGGACGAAATAAAATAGACTTTCAGTATAATTGTACAACTTATAGAAATAGTTTGCTATTTTATTTTTTCTACAATATTTTGAAAAAAGTAGTTCAAATTGATTAAGATTTTTCTAAATTATTTTTAAATTATAGTATGGTTTAGTTTACCGAAAAAAAAATCTTGCTTTAATACAGTTGATATCTGTCTTTAGAACCTCTTTTCACCAGGATTAATTAGGTCATCTTACCAAGACAAATTAATCTACGTCCACTATGAAATTAGGAACTGTATTTCTTTGGGATAAATAAAAATCGTTTCCAATAATATTTATTGGTTAAAAAAATTCTATAATAATAAAATATAATTTAAATAATAATATATAAAATATAAATTATATAATAATATATAAAATATAAATTAAATAATAAGAATATTGACAAAAAGAAAAGGTGATCTGACCATCAACTCCTCAGAGATTGTCACTAATTATGTCATATGAAAAAATAACTATATTTTATAACATTAAAAACTTTTATGAATGCATGTGTTCATAAGAACAAATATAAATAATTCTATTTGCTGCTAAAACAAAATTAATATGACAGTCTTGCATATTAAGTAACAAAGGTTATAATAAATGGTTGATAAAAACCTTAATATTACACAAAATTACAAAAAATTAACTAGTAATGTGTCTGTCTATACATTAATGCGATCATAGACGAAATGTCCTTTACCTTTCATACAAATGTGCAACATCAATATGTCTACGTAACATCTATATAAAATATATCATATCACTGTATGTGGTATGTTCTCTAATGCTTTAATAAAAATATAAGGACATACGAACCAGTCCATTAGCTTAATCGACGATGATATATTAATATTTGACAACACTGTCTTACTTTTAATTCTTCATTGAGGGATTCTATAACTTCGGATTTACTATTTTTTACGTTGAGAATTACTATATTTTACGCTAAGCAATTTATTGCGTCTATTCTGCATAGGGGTGACATCTAGTATAAAACATCGAAATTAGCTGTGAATGACAGATAAATAGGCAAAAATGGCGGGCTGAAATCTCCATTGACGAAGGCAACGTTATCAAACATTACATTTTATATTTTTCTAGCACAAAATCTAAAATATTGCAGAAGAAAAAATGAAGAAATATTTCGTAAATAATGTCTAGAATTTCGACGGTTTTTATTGGATTTTGAACTGGACAGATATTATTATTATCGATCCACGAGTCTCTTTTTTTGAAACATCTGACATCCTCATTTTATTTAGCAAAATGAAAATAATGTTCTGGCCAGACAAACCACTTGACCTTGAAAGCTTATTTAATTTCAACTGAATAATCCAAACTTTGAATTTGTGAAACCTAAAAGTTAGGTTATAGGTTGACATATAAGAATCCTTGTTTATAGGAGTAAAGAATAAATTTTGTGTGATGTGTTAAAGATCGGATATAGAAACATGAAGTCAGAAAATCATAGATATTTTAAAAATTGTAAAAAAGGCTTTAAATAAAACGACGTAAGCATTTCATCGTAAATTTTACATTACAAAAAATATCATGCAAAAATCAGCATTTGCTGCAGATTCAAGAGAAACAATTTTTCTTTAATAAGGTATCTACTTATAATAGCATTTATGTCAGGAAATATGTTGAAGAAGAAACCTGGCAATACATTTTATTACAATTTTATATACAAATTCAAATTCGTAGGACAGAAGACAGAGAACCCTCAAAATATTGATTACTATGCAACTGTCATTTTGTAAATACGGATCAAAGAAGTGGATCAACATATTTAAATTTAACATTCAAAGGAAACTTAAATTTCCTTCTCCAGAGAAACGGTATGTATCTATATCAAAATATAAACTTTTTTTTAAGAGGCCTGTTCATCATATTTTTTTTTGGCTGAAATCTACAAATATAACAGAAAACATTTAGAAATGAAATTTTAAGAAATAGTATTACTTTTTTTAAGGGAACTGCATATTTATATAAACTTTCTTTTTTTTTCAGGAAAATAGCTTTGAAAGAAACAGATGACAAAGTCATTCTTTCCACAGTGAAAAACAATAATAATAATAGCTGGGCCTTATATAGCAATTGTTTTTGATTCTTTAGGCCCTTCAAGATGTAAACGGGCAAATTCCATTGTAGAAGATATGCCATCAACATCCAAAAGTGTAAGCAGAAATTTAGGGGCACACTGTTCAAAACTATGAACACTTTTAATTATTAGTAAATAATTAATATTAGGTATTGTGCAGCATAGCAAGTTAAACTAGTATCAATTATTAATCAAATTTTGATTTGGGACATATGCTTTAGTTGTACTACAGTAACAAATATAGCACTGCGTTAAGTTCTTCTCAACTAATTAATGAAGACGAAAGCTTGTTTCCAACAGCATTTTATACAATTAGAAATTGTAGAATATTGCACTGTACAGAAATTTACTCATCGATTCCAACAAACCTAGAAAGTCCAAGGAAGACTTACAGTTTCTATAAACACAGAAAGATTTCGAAGGTGTATCACCAAATGATTATTTTTGTGAGCAAGACATATCCAGAATCTATGTCTGACAAAAAAGTTATAGAACATTTTGAAACAAATAATTTTTTAGTGATCTTATACTAGCTGATAAATGATTCCTGATCAAGGAATTACTTCCTGCAGGCATCCTTATATATCCCACTATTTTTATTTTCCACAGAACTTAAAGTATATGAAACATAAACTATAGCAAGGGTAAAAATACATGAAAGAGCTATTCGTAGAATTTTTGAATATCATTTATGTGTTTTAATTTCCAGTATCCTCGAATAAAAGAAGATGGAGAATATTATTGAATAAATAAATGTTTCCAAATTATAAATATTTTTTTGCTGTTTTTTATATTTAGTAAATCATATAATTTTATTTAAGTATTAATAAAAAGAAAATATTTTCGTAGGTGTTGTTTTATTTCTTAAGGTTAGGACATTTTGTTTAATTTTTGCAGGTAAAAACTAATTTATTTTTTACAATTAAAAAAAAAACATGAAATTTGGATACATCCAAAATAAAAACGTTTTAATGGCATTTATATAAAACTAAAATATTAACAATATCTTTTTTTAAAACAATATGTATTTATTACTTAAACCTAGCAAATTACACATCAATATAATGCATTATATTAAATGATGAGTAAATATGCATAAAACATAGATAAAATAGTATATTTACAATTAAATAATACACTTAATTTCCTAAAAGTTTTGGTAAATACTGATGAATATAAAAATTCCCTAATATTACTAAACTTTCTTTCCATAAAGTATATTCTATCTGTACTGTTACTTCTCTTAATGTTCAGAGACAGAGGTAACCCCTCTTTTTTTCTTAAATATTAACATTTTCACGTATTTGTTCATACTGACATCTAAATTTAATTCTTTTTTAAGAAAATCTACGGCATTTTTATTATAGGTTCTTCTCCACTGAATGGATTTGATACCACAAAGATTGTAGAAACCTAAAATATTATTGAACTGTATTAATAAAGGAAGTGTAAAATGTTAGTAGTATAGAAAACAACAAAAAGGTTTTATGTTTCATAATTTCTAACTACTTATATACCAATAAGATTTTTAAACAGGTCATCAGGATATAGATTTCCTAGACAAGCTGATAAAATTGTCATCAAATTGCTCGCAGTTAAGTGAACTTTGTTCTTAGGTACCAATTTTCATTACAATTTGTCTTTTGCAATTTTCTTAATGATATTATAATTAATGGCAAATATTTAATTTTGTCAGATGAGTTGACAAAACCACCAGAGAAAGATTGTCTTCAATAATGGGTAAATTTACATCTTACCCCTGCTGTAGCATCTGTTTGCCACAACTTAATAAATCCTACAGTATTACGCTTAATTTAATTTTTATTTTATTTAGTTCTTCCTGGCTCATTTTCATCTTGATATATTTTTACTGGCATGTTTCCTGTCCAAAGTACCAATATGGTGACATTTTATCTCCCTTGGACAAGCATAAGTTGTAATTTCAACATCTCCAGATCTGTTTAATGAAATCTGTAATAAAAAAATTATAATTCATAATTAATAACGCTGAACAAAGGTTTATAATTTACTTCAACGCTGTCTGATTTTTTCTTCATACTAGCAAGGGATTTTTTTTTTCAATAAACATTAAACTGAATTTTCTTATGTGATTGGACTCCAATGCATTTTCGCTTTTTAAATGACTTTATTATCGCTTCCAAATAACTCGCTGATGCTAGAAAGTTTTAACACACAAATAATATAAAAATAATATCAAATACACAATGTGAAAAAAATATCCTCAATGTGGTCAACCTTATAAGATTACAAGTAAAATTCTTACCTTTTGACAGTGTGCACGAACTTGATATAGTTTTATATCTCAAGTTCGTGACAGTATGTTATGAAAAAATCTCCTGAAATGGAAGAATTCTACAAATTTTTTAAACTTCAAATAAAGTTTTATTTGTAACAAAATTAACAACAAATAAGAAATTAAAAACCTCTTATGATAAGGTTCAGAAAGTTCCTGTAGCATATTTTTTGACTTTTCCTTTCCGTATCTGTTAAAGACAGTGACATACTTATGCATTACCACAGAGGTAACGAAGATGCAAGATCTTTTTTTTTTGACATTTTGTTTTAATTTATTTTTGTAGAATCCTAATTTAGAGAAATCATCCCATTTGAAATATTTCCATTCATAATTCGGCAGTGACTGCTGCGCCAACAAGGCCGAACTAAATCAACTTCCGGTATCCTAACAGTAACGTTCTACGCCGACTATTAGTAGGTAGTCGAATATCTTCTTCTGTTGAGTGCAAATAAAAAGAGAACACCAATGTCAGACTGTTCAGGTCACATCAACTACAGTTTTTGAATAGACCTAGGGCCGACCCGGGAATTATGATTTGTTACTTTTTACAAGTTTTTTTTTATATACGTTGAATTTTTTAAAATAAATATCCATTGGTTGTGATTTTTTAGACAGAATAGTGTTCGTAAAAATACAAGGGGAGACTTCAATAAAATTTGTGAAATGTTGGCTAGATTTTAAATGATATTAAAAAAACATGCCTTTTCTGACGGCTGGAAACGTGTGTACTCAAGTAATAAAAAATGCTATTTTTAAGTTTTTTTCTATGCACATTATGTAACTCTCCCCTTCATTATGCCTTTCCTAAACATTTTTTGAAAGTTTTAGGTAAGAATCGTTTTTCCTCGTTGAATTTCAACGTATTAAAAGTGACGATTTTTGGGTCAAAATAATTGGTTATTATGACGCAAGTGACCTTGAAAATGCCGCCTTAACTTCTTGTTTTTCTGGATACACATTTAAAGGCTATTCTTTTGAGTCATTATCACTTTCAGTTCTATCACTTGAAGTAATCATGATCACTTCGACCCAATGACAAGTAAATGCATATTCAAAAGAACATGAAGTTATCAGTTACATTTTTTTTACTTTGATCAATTGATAATTACTCAAAAGAATATAGCCTTAGTTGCCATGAAGTGATTACTTCAAAAGCGATACAAGTGATATTGTTCAAAAGAATACGACTGTAGTCAGTATGACTAATCCTTAGATAAAAAAGAGATGTATTTTTTCAAAGAAATAGTCCCTTATCTCAAGACTAACCTCCCTGTGTTTGGTGGTCATATGTTATTATTTTCTTTGGTGTTCGATGTGTAATCTTAGAGTTCATTTCCGGTTTTTACCATGATTCTAACACAAGCTCAATATCAAAGAATTCGAGACAGATTATCCGAGCTAGATAGATCAGATCATAACATAAGAAGCCGCCTCGACCAGGTTAAGTCTTACTTTCGCGACGACATAAACTCGCAAAGAGCATTTGAACGAATATCCACTCTATCTGATCTCTTCACAATTTTGGAAAAAAGAGACGTGATGGGCTATGACCATACAACGAATTTACAATATGTTATAAATTTTATTGCCTCACAGGACAGTATAATTCAAAACATACTGGATCAAAGAAGGGAAAGAAACCATGCTCATAATTTAAATAATCAGTTTCCCAGGAATGAAAGAGGTATGTTTTATATATTAATTTTGTTTCCTTAAAAACAATTTAGATAAGTGTTTTGATTAAGTGAAATCTAAGAACACAGCATTTTTTTGAAAAATATTGACACATCCCCTATTTCAAGGTCATAGGACACAATTCTGGTCTTGGTTTTCCACTATTTTTCCTCACTCTCCTGGAAAAACTCAAAAAACATCACCTGCCACTTCACAATTCATTTTTATTTCTGAAGAAAACTCTGACCTTCTGTATTTATTTTGAATGGTGCTAGTTAAAATAGTGATTATTTTAATTACGTGAAGTCTAGGAATTTGCTAGTTTTTTTGAGAAAATTTCAACACTTAACCCTTATTTTCAGGTTATAGAACATGATTCTGACTTTGTAGGAATTGCGAGATTTTCAAACCTTTTCACTTGTAAGTTATCAGCTTCGAAATGAGACTTTATAAGCGACGTTTCTATTGTTTATAACAAAGTTACATTAGTTTATTTATTTATGTAAGCACTTAACAGATACAATTTACAAAGTAAAATGACCCAATTACAAAGTACTTCTACAAAATTTAAATCTAAAATTAAAATCTAACCCAACTTTAAATAGTTGATAAAATTTCAATAATTCTTTTTGTAAAAGACCGATTATTAGAATTGAAAATGTCTGCTTCGGATTGTAGTCTATTGTAAGAATAACAAAGCCTTGATATGAAGAGTTAGAATGATTGATACTTAAGGCTACTGTAGATAAGTAAAATGTATTTGAGTGCCTAGTACCATAGATTGGTACCGAAAAATTAAGCCTATTTAAAAAACTGGTGTCATCAACTGTACCATGCACCATCTTGAATAAATACAAAATATCCATAATTTCTCTCCTTTTTTCGCGTCTCATAAGACCATACTTCTAACACAGCCACATGGGTTTCTTTATAATACATATATTTAACAATTTTATTTTGGATTTTTTTCTAACAAATATTTGTAACATTGATAGTAAGGATTCCAAATACTGCTCTAGTATGCTACTTACAAGTGACATATATAACTGTTTAATAAAATTTGGATCATTAAATTCATGCAATATGGTTAATTTGTCCGCGAATAAGTAATTACAGCACATTTAGAAGTATTACAATATAGTTTTTTTTTCCGACCATGCAATTGCTCTGTTTGGGTCTAATTGTAACTGCAAGCAGTCTTTAACAGAATTAATTCTGTAATAAATTTTCAAATCATCTGCAAACAAAAGATATATTGCATTTTCTATTAGTAATGTTAAACTATTTATAAACATAATGAAAAGGAGGGGACCTAAATTGGCACCCTGATGAATGTCCGATGCTAGAAAAAATGACAATGATGAATACCCTTTCACAATAACTTGATGTTCTCTATCAGATAAGTAAGATTTAATCAGCTGAAGCAACCCTTTCTGAAAGTTAAATTCATATTGCAGCTTAGAAAGTAAAATCTTATGGGAAACCACATCAAAAGCCTTGGCGAAATCAGTGTAGATCGAGTCCACTTGAGCACGTTCATTCAAAGTTCCCAAAATGTTTTGAGTAGTATTTATTAAATTTGATATTGTGGATCTATTCATCATGAAGCCATGCTGATGAATCAATATTTTATTTCTGACTGTGGTATAAATATATGCCTTCAAAAAATTTTACCTGAACTGACAGAATTGCAATATGCAATGCAATGGTTTGTAACATCGGTTTTATCCCCTTTTTTAAAAATCAGACAAACTTTTACTTTTTTTCATTGTAAAGGAAATATACCGGTTTTGAGCAAAGAAAAGTACAATTTGTCAATGTTCAAAGATACCGTGATGATTGCGTATATTTTTTTAACTGTTATTGTATTTTTGTTAAACTAGTTAAAATTTTCAATTTATTATTGTATTTTAATTTTAATCCATAACTAACTCTGGACAACAGTGTACTATTTGGATTTTTGGATCTGTAAGGTACCCTACTGTAATTAAATAAATATATAAAATAACCCATGAATTGCGGGCCAAAGAGGAAAGGGCCATCTGAAATCTACCTGCCTGATAACCTACCTACCTGATACTAATAATTATTTTATTACCTAATCTACTTGAAGGAATATTTAAATGTAATGTAATACAATTATTGGAAATATATATATATATATATATATATATATATATATATATATATATATATATATATATATATATATATATATATATATAAAAACTTATGAATTGCAGACCAAAGATGAACGAAACCAGAACTAACCCGAACTACCCCCTATATTGTATGTAATATTTTAGTTTAGTTGTTTAATAAACCAATTTAATAAATTTACAACGTTTTACTTCATAATTGCACTTTTTCATTTTATATAACACTCTGAAATTCTATATATTTATTTATTTCATAGAGTATCAACAGCCGAAGCCAATTACAGATAATTACTAAATACATTATTTAATAATTTGCTATTTATAATTTTCTTAAACTTATTTAAGCTAATTAATCCTATATCTGTGTCTCAAGCATACAAATTAAACAAGTTACACATATTATACACTGGACTGCTTCTATACATATTTGTCCTTGGAAAATTCAGAAGCTTCTATTGGTGTGAAATTTGTGGTTGTAACAAAATTTTTATCTCTTATTGCAAAAAATTGAATCTAAAGTGAAAAGTGATTTTCTCTACTGCCGAAATTTTATAAAAGAAAAGAAAAAAAAAATGTTTTGTTAGGTTTCACTTAATTGAAATAATTACCCAAATTATTTTTAAATAATTTCCTTTTACGTTAAATTTTGTTTTAATGTGAGTGTATAGCTCTAAGAAAAATTATTATTATTATTATTTTCTTTTTAAAGTCCAAAGAGTGAGTCAGTCAATAAAAAGGGAATATCTCAGATAATGACAAATAAATTGAAAAACTAAGGCCTTTAACTATGACACATTGTCAGAATTGTATTTACAAACAAGCGGTTTAATAAGTTATTAGAGAGATGTGTGTGTCTTCCTTTTGTTAACAATTATATTTCTAATGCATATAACAATTGCTTCTTTATTAACTACGAATTGGCTGCCAGTAACAGAATATTAATATATTTAACCTAGTAGAGCAAATCAAAGCATAGTAAAAATTATTATCTTTTTTTTTTTAGTTCTTCCGCAAGTACCGGCAGATGCAATGGAAAGAATTCACGCTTTAATTATCAATGAAGTTGGAAGAAATTGGAAAGAGCTAGCTCGAGCTCTTTCAATAAGGGAGGGTCTTATTGACGCTCTAGATGAACGATATCGGGGATATATTCCAGATATGGTCAGAGAAATACTACAGATGCATAGAGAGAACTGTAGAGACAATTTTGAACTATGGAGGTCTGGACTTCAGGGGGCCTTAGTCAGAGCTAGAAGAACAGATTTAAGTGTTAGAATCAATGATATTCTTGTTATCCACGGATAAAGTGATATGTAGTTATATGCAACAAAGTTACTTCCAAAACTCATGTGTGTGTGTATGTATGTATATATATATAGGGCCTTGAAGATTATTTTAAAATCGGGAGAAAATTCCACATCCAAGGATATAAATAATGTGGGATTTAAGTGTCATCTGGAGGTCACTTGCATGGTCAAATCCAAGATCATTGCTAAATGGTTCCCTTTGAATTCTACACTTTTGTCACAAACATTTTTTTTTTCAAAATGCTCTTTTTAGGAGATATTTTTATGAATTAATCAAAATTATACTTTCAAATGTCCCCCAGATGATACCTAAACCTCCACATTATTTATATCTTTGGAATTTTCTCCTCTTCCCATTCCTGAAGTACAAAAATAGGTATTCCTTCTTAAAAAAATCGACTCAACTTTTAAATACCCCCTTTAAATCGTAGAGCTTTTGTAGGAAATATTTTTATTGAAAATAAGTTTCTGAAGTAATATTTTAAAATGACACACTGTGTGTGTGTGTGTGTGTATGTATGTATGTATGTATGTATGTATGTATGTATGTATGTATGTATGTATGTATGTATGTATGTATGTATGTATGTATGTATATATATATATATATATATATATATATATATATATATATATATATATATATATATATATATATATATGAAGTAAAATGCGAACAGTAAATGCAAACTTCTCTCCATCATATCCTTTCTGTGTTAGAGATTGGATAAATTGCTACAGAACACAATTCATCCTATTCCACCACTATCGAGATGATGGCCTACCTGTACCACCATACCAAGAAGAAAGTCATAACTTACATCTCTACTAGGTTCATCAGGGTACCGACATGCACCTGGCTGTGCAAAGAACAGATCGGAAGGATGCATGCAATTTTAGCTCAGCGGGTTTTTATAGTTTATGAAGGAACATGGCCCCACTAAAGTTATTCATCTGTGGATTCCCATAAAATGGTCAGGTAATTTGTTATAAACAAAATAATTTGTAAATAATTAAAAAAGTTGTCTTTATGTAAAATAAAATAAAAAATATTTTCATGTTCCTCGGCCGATTCCAACAAAAAATGTCTCTTGTGATTTTTCCGTCCTAATATATATATAGTAGTGTTGGTTTCTGTTTATTTGGATATTGGATCGCAAATGTATCGCATGTTCTTGAAAAAACTCTATCACATTCTCCATAAATAATAGATAAGTTTAAATAATCTTCCTGCGTGTAATTTAATCGCCCAAGCACGATTATTATTAATGAATGTCAAACGGCAAGAAATAGTGACAATTCTGTAGGGTTCGATTGTTTTATTTTCGCCACGCCTCGCCCTCATGGCCAACTAATAACAAAACTTAAAAGCCGTATAGCATTGAAAAATGTTGAATTGCCAACATTTCGAAAACTATAAATTATTGGAATAGACAACTTTTTACAAAGTCACCCTTATTTTGAATGCTTAATATGATAAAATTATAAAAATAGGTGCTTTCTATTTAAAAAAAAAAATTGACTTTTTACGATTTTTTAAATATAATTTTTATTCTTCTTTTTTGTCCACTCTCTACCAATAATTTTCAAAATATCATAAAAAGACTACTAAAGTCGATCTTCGTCTATAAGAAATTAAATAATAAAGACTTTCTTATAGGAAAAATTTATAGTTAAGTTTTGATTCACAAACGTCATTTTTGACATAAAAATGTAAATATGTCCAAAACGGTGAGACTTAAGTATAGAACATTATACACGATATATGTCTAGAATTTTACGTAGAAATCAAAAATGCAATAATATATAGGGTGTTCCATTTAAAATAAGCAAGTTGATATCTACTTCCGGTATAACCGGTAGTGCCGCCATCTTGAAAATAATTTTGCCGGCTGTCTCCCATGTACGTTAGTACACCGTAAAATTTTCTTCTTCCTAATTATAGTTTTCACAAACGCACACTTACATGACTTAAATTAACACTTAAACGATACAATATTAATTAAAAATATCAATCTATAAAATAATGTGAATTAAAAAGGTAAAATAGAATTATTCCCAGTACGCACCTCAATTTACTTTTGTCGTGTTTCTTTGTAAAATATTTGAAGATTCCTTCGGTGACTAACAACTTAATATTTTTTTTATTTGGAAACCTTTTTATTTAGTTTTTTCTGATTTGTAAATAAATTCAATATCAACTATACAGTAAGGGCTACAATAGGTGGTTTAGTTTATTAGGTTAAAATATATTTGGCTTAGGTTTTTGATATCTTGTTTGTCATTGATTGCTTGTTTTTCTTTTTTTATATGTAGCATTTTCTTTATTTGAAGTTTATGGTAGTTTATTTCCTAGGTTTGAATCTTTGTGTTTGAAAAATCAAATTTCTAATGATTTTTAACTCAAAAACTCTGCACTTGACAAAAAAAAAGAGAAGCTTTCCATATAATTGGCCGAGGAACAAAAAAATATTTTGTAATTAAAGAAAAATTAATTATTAACTGTTTATTATTTATAACAAACTAGCGACCCGCCCCGGCTTCGCACGGGTGCAATGCTGATACTAAATACACTACAGAAAAACTGACTATTTATTTTATTTTTACAACAATTATTACATCGGCCTCCGACGCGCTATTTATATGCACGCTGCCGCCGCCCCGGTCGGCCAGTACCGCCGCAAGCGCTACTTCCCGCAATTTTAAATCTGTAATATCTTCGAAAATATTCATTTAAATCTTGTGCTGTAAAGGACCATATAGATCTATATTAAATCAACAATGTATTTAAGCTATTTAATTGGATAAGGATTAATGCTGTATTGGTTAAAATCGCTTCAAAATTTGCCATTATTTGTCGTAAAAAGTAAATGACAAAAAAATGTTATTGTGGGATATCCATGAGAGATAGACATATACCATCGCGGAGTTTTCTGTAGACCTTTTCAATGTGTACAAATAATTAGTACATTATTTTGATAAATCTCGTAGGGTTCAGCCTGCGTTTGCAATGTAAGCGGAAAAAAATATGATAATTAACGACATCACATTAGAAACCTCAAAAATAACAGTATTTCTCCACTATTTAATGGATGTTATTATACATATAAACCTTCCTCTTGAATCACTCTATCTATTGAAAAAAACCGCATCAAAATCCGGTGCGTAGTTTTAAAGATTTAAGCATACAAAAGGACATAGGGACAGAGAAAGCGACTTTGTTTTATACTATGTAGTGATTTTCTGCCCAATTTTCGGGCATTCACCCTTGTAATCAGAGGGTCAAAATACTATTACGATTTTGTCTTTTTAAAATCGTTCACTGGGTGCGTAGAATAAAACACAACACCTTTCACTAATACTTCCAATACTTACATTAACAATTTCTTAAAGCATAACTCTCATTACTACTACTTAATCTTCACTATACCACTAACTATACTACACTTATCCTATCCCTGTTTATATACCTATGGAATATTCTATTAAAATCTAGAACATAAAAGTTGAGATCTACTTAGAAATATGACTCATCGATACACTATTCCTTTCGGCACATAATAAAGATGACTCATTACATCGGAATACGAGGGCGTATCAATAAGTTTTCTTCTAGTCATTCGTAACAATACATATAAAAAACTTTTGTGGAGCCATGTCTCTTCACTGGCTAAGAAAACCCACTGAGCTCTCTGACTAACTCTACATTTATTTTTTAAAATCGATCATTTTCAAAAAAAAATGTGAATCATGCATACTCTACTAATAACAATAATTGCAGATGATACAAAATGAATAATAGTCTTTGTTCTTAACTATTGAATTACTATAACTACACAATTTCATGATTAATACTAGTTATTATTAGTGATTTTTCAAAGGACAGATTTTAATTGGTTACAATAACCATTGACCTAGAAATTAAAAGAGATTTAAATTTTAGTTTTATTTCATTAACAAAATTACGTAATGAGATATTTTAAGCTCTACTAAAAACATACTTTAAAATTTTTTTTTTTATAATTATTACTATTTTGTGATAACACTGTTTGATTATTGTGTTATAATATTTTTACACATAGTTTTTAGAAGTTGGTGAACTTTTGCGCGCATAGTAGTCAATTTTGAGCAAACTCTCGACCACAAGTAGCATTCTTTGTGAGTTCGGTTTTATGTCGTTCTTGGATTTTTACTTCAGACCAACCATCCAGCCAACCACGACTACGTGGTTGGCTGGATGCTGACAAGCAGGGCAACATTGAAAACTTTCGAACAGAACAGAACTAGTCATGGAGCCCAGTAAGTTTTCGTAGCCAATAAATTGACATGGCTCCACCAAAGTTTTTTATATTATATTATGACCGCCTAATTACGAATATGTAAGGGCGGATTCCCGAAAAATCTTCAGATAATTTGTTATAAACAAAAAAAATCGTTTTTTTTTTTTTGTAAAATAAAAGATATTTTAATGTTCCTC
Organism: Diaprepes abbreviatus; assembly: GCA_034092305.1. Taxonomy (NCBI): domain Eukaryota; kingdom Metazoa; phylum Arthropoda; class Insecta; order Coleoptera; family Curculionidae; genus Diaprepes; species Diaprepes abbreviatus. The sequence continues at coordinate 100,247 of JASJET010000051.1, read as the reverse complement.
GTCCCATTCTAAGCAAAAAGTGTCTCTTGTAATTTTTCCATCCGATAAATAGTTGAGTTAAAAATCGTTAGAAAAGTGCTGAAAAATGATATACAAAACTGTAAATTTTTTCACCCGAAAGTTTATTAACTTTGATAATCAAGTATCAGAGAACGAAAGCTTTCACGGCTTTGGTCAAATTGAAAGTCATAGTTCTTGGGATTAGACCGTGTCAAATTGGAATTATTGTCCGACGTTTCGCCTACGATTGCACGAGGCATTTTCAGGGATCTTTATTCCACGAGATTAGAACACTGAATGACTATAGAGGAGCGACAGCTGTTGTAACAGGTGCGGATCCAAGGGGGCGGTGGGGGCGAGGCACATTCAGAACAAAACGTAGCTTTTTTAGTTATAATGTAAATACTTACAAAATAGCTATCGTCAAAAATACAAGAAGTTAAACATATATAAAAAAATAAATTCGTCCATACAATATTAAAATTTTTTGGGGCAATCGGTCATTTTATTATTAATTAAAAACATTTTTAGGACATTTGACGTTTCAGTTCACTTATTTCTTAAACCATCTGAAAATTACAATTAAACACTAAAAAGGGATTCAAGTGTAATTAATTTTTATATGTTACAGAAAATTTAAATAATAAATTGTGTTTACGCTGGTAAACATTACGTATCTAATTCGTAATCAAAGTCAGTCAAGCTATCTTCACTCAAATTAATTGTAATTGGTTCCTTTATCTCACCAATCGAGTTTCCACATTTTCTTTTACTCTTTTATTATATGGATTTTTCCCAATTTTCTGCAGTAACTTTATTCAAAAAAATGTTTCAAAAGTTCAGTTAAATTACTAATTTTGTGAGTTGTGTTATTTCTAGCAACTCTACCTTTTATTTCAGAGATATTTCCTTCTCCAACGGACATTTTCCGGACGATCTATAAGAACAAATTTCCTATCTGGTTTTTCCCAGCAAAAATTAAGTTCTCTGAGCAATTTCCAGAGCTCAGTTCTTTTAATTTCAGGAAAATCCCGATCTTCATTGATTTTACTTGGAATTTTGTCGACGGTTGGGATCTGCTTCTCATAATAAAATGTATGTACAACTCCTTTTATTGCACTTTACGTCTCTTCTTCCAACGAGGTTTTTCGTCTGCCTGTGATCGACTGTGGCTTGGGAGTACTAACAATTCCAGTCGTTTTTTTCTCCTTCCATATTCCGTACATAGTAGATTTTCCAACTCCTGTCATGTTGGAACACATCTAAATAGAACATTTATTATTATCCTGATATTGATTTCTTAAGGCATCATAAACATTCATCGTAATAAGTTTTTCGTTGAGGAAAAATGCCCTGGTTTAACGATTTTGGAATAAATATAGATGTGGAAGTGAGTATCTCACTAACCTCAAATAATATATCAAAACAAGCACAAACAAGATAAATTACTAAGGCCACACTGTAAGGGGTACTTTGCTCACTGACAGAAATTAAATTGAACTATCAGAAATTTTATTGTTGCAGTAAATTTATTAAAGCTTATAATATTTAAATATAACTAGATTTACGGCAGTCCTCAGTTATCTGCAGCACTAGAGCAGGTACGTTGTTGGTTCCGGTAACAGTTTTATTACTCTCTCTAGTTCTTAAATAGAGTATAGGAATGTGAATGCTTGCGATCGCCCCTCCCCTTCCCAAGAGCTTTGAGTTCAGGGAAATAGAACCGATTCTGCCTTTTATACTAGGAATGTGTATGCTGCTCGCATCCTCCCCCCTGTCGGCAACTTGTTTGTTCTTGTGATCGCCCCCCCTCTGCAAGAGCTTCAAATTTAGAAAAATAGACCCGACCTTGCCTTTTACACTAGAAATGGGAATGTTGCTGGTGTCTCTGCCCCCCCCCCCCCCCGCCTGTCGGCAACTTGCTTTCGCTTGTCGTACTGTACTTTTGTGATTTCATCCCCCCCCCCAAAAAAAAAAAGATAGGCTGAATCCGCCCCTGTGTTGTAATATAAGTGAAAGTCTGTTTTTACTACTTACCGACTTGCCCTTGTATACGCCCCGCCTATATTACAAGCAGTTTTTATTCTCTAATCGGTAATTATTATTTTTTGTCATTTTCTCGGTGAGGGATTATTCTCAACTTTTTCGTGCTTATTTCTCTATTCGCGTAACTTTTTGGACAATTTTATTTCTGGACTCTTTTTTTCTTTATTGCTTCTAAATATCAGTGGAAAAGTGCCTACGTCATATACGAAAACATTGTCATCATTGGAAACTTCCCTACGCCTTTGTCATCATAATCGGGTTTAATATGCCATTTAAAGTACTTTTCTAAATATGTAGATGTTTCGTCGTACCAACTATAGGACTCGTCAGTGGGATTATAGTTGGTACCTTCTCAGACACCTTTGTCGTCGTACTTATCATCGTTCGGTTCTGATATTTGAATTTATTTTTGGCCGAAGGATGGCGGTAAGATATTAAATAATACGACACAGCCCGGCACTTATACTCGACTGGTGTTCAGCGAACCATGATCCAGCGTTACAATCGTTTTCCACGCATGATGTAGACTGTAACCTGTATCTTTTAATATTATTTCACGTTTAAAAAAACAGACAATGGCCTTAGTTTCTTTTACATTAAGTGTGACCTGAGCAATGCTGGTGTTCAGCTACTGCAGATTGTACAATTTGTTTCTTTTTTATACATCTTTCATGTTCCTTAAGCCTAGTGGATATAGACCGTCCTGTTTCACCTACATACACTTTACCACAAGAGCAAGGTATCTTGTAAAGGCCTTCTGTTTGAAATGGAATTGCATCCTTTGGTGACTTCAAATATTATCTAACTTTCTTACATATGTTGGAAATTGTCCGAATGTTTGATTTTCGAAGCAATATGGCAATCTTATCGGTGGTTCCGTGTATGACGATACTATCCATAGGTGGTACATTTATGACATTTTATTGAAGAGTTTGGTTTTTATATTTATTAATAGAACGTTCTTATATCTTCAGCGCAATATCCGTTGCCTCTCAGAGCATTAGTCAGTTTTTTTGTTTCTGATTTCAGTGATTGTTCGTCACGTATTGAAAGAGCTTTATTTACCAAAGAGTTTATGACGAATTGTTTTTGAGAAGGATGATGGTGTGACGTTGCATTGAGATATCGATTTGTATGTGTTGGTTTTCTGTAACAAATTACCTGGAATCCATCGTCGATATTCATAATCAGAGACTTAAATACATATAAAAAAACTTTGATGGAGCCATGTCTCTTCATCGGCTCCACTGGGCTCCCTGACTAAATGGTTGTGAGCTTCAAAATTATCAAAAAATAATTATAAGTGTATATTTTTTCTTTATCTTTTTTATATAAATCGTAGAATTAAAAAAGAATTTTGAAGTTAAACCATATCGCGTTCAAAATAATCGAGCATTTTAAGCCAGTTTCATAGAAGAAAACACAACCTGCATTATTTTTTGAAAATTTCAACCTAGATTTTTAAGTATGTCTAGAAACTAGTACAGGGCCCCATTTCTTACGCTAATAACAATATTTAAAAAAGTATCTATATGGTCAAAATTGAATATTCAATAACGGTTGATCTACAATTATATTTCGTCTAAAATAGTTTTAGTGTTTTATCTTTAATTCAGGATTTCTTCCAGAAAATTAGCTTTTAAGAGTTTAGTTTTGGCTCTCGCGCGGTAACTTGTTGCATTTAAATTTAGTTTCTACTTACTTTTTATTTTATATAAATTAATTTGATATACAAGAAAGTTAAGTTCCATTTTATGTTTGAAATTTATTGTAGGGTACAAATTTTTTGTCATATTAATGTATAATTAGTTTTATTTAAAATCGGTAAATTAAAAAACTTTGAGGTAGCAGAACATTTTGCAAAGTGTTAGTGTGTAAGGTGAACATGTATATTTTTTATTATAATAAATAATGAAATTTTACATAATTGTAATTTATTTCCACAAAATTAAGGGGATTAAAATTTTCAAAATTTGTTTGGCAAATATATATAAATGTCTCTCGCCTACCGTTGAACCTAGGGTCGTATTCTCGAACTGAGGAACATGAAGTGAACGGTGAAAGGGTGGCAATGTATTGACACGTTCATCATACATATCCTTGTTCGCCCGGTGGAAAGTAAGGGAACGGTGAAACGTGCGCAAATGAAATGTCAGCCGCTAAATGACATATTTAACGATTTGTATTAAAAAAAATTATTTTATTTTTGGTTGTTCAAAATAACTCGTCATTAAAAAAAAATAATATGTTGACAAACCGTTTCTTTAAGACGTTTTATTTTTTAAATAAACAGTTGAAATGTTAATTAGGTGGTACCCCGATATGTTTAATATTTTCAAATTTTTAATTAAAATATCCTTAGAAAGTTGAATATGTCTCGCAAATATTAAGTAAATTTGAGATTACTGACATATAAAATTATTACAGGAAATTCTGTTCATAACTCAATTGTAGGAGCGTGCTATTTAGAATGTTTTTCTATAGCTAGTTCTGTTTATGGATTTAACATAAATACTTGTGTTCATAACAGCCGAGTATCATGGTTTTAAACAGTTAAGTCTAACATACTTCTTTTCTCGACACAACTTATAATAAATTTGAGAAATAACAATTTGTAAGCTATCTGAAATTTTTATTTAAATAATTAACAAATTTTATATTTAAATATTGTCAACTACAGTATTTAACTTAATTAGACTGTGTTAAACTCTATACTACACTTCAATTAAGTAAATATTATTATAATTTATCGGGACATATAAATATGAACCCTACAGACCAATGAATGGGATCTCTCAGCATAAAAACCTTATTTATAGTACATTTGATCTTCAAGCCTCTACAAATCTTTATAAAATAAAAAAAAACTATATTAAAAGTTGAATGTGAGATCTGCCAGGTATCTTTAATGGACGTCTTCTGTCTGGTCTTTGGTTTCGGTCCCTGATCTTTAACAGTTTCTCTATCATTGTTCAAGTTTCAGGTTTTCTTTCAAATTTAGTTGTCAGGACAGAACGTCTTTCAGTAAGAGGCTGGATATTTTGTGAATTCATACAATAAATAAGTGATTGGATAGTTTCTGTAGTGATTGGAATGATGACTTTTAGTCATACTACGTAGAGTTGTAATTTCCATCGTTTCAAGATTTAACAGTGGTGGATTTCTGCAATTACTGTATATAGGGGCATGTATTCCAATTAACGTCAGTATATTACTTTGTACAGGGTGAGTCAACGATTGGATGAAGTAAGTTTGTGCCTTTTCGGTAAAATTTACAAAGAAACTATATTTATTGTTTGATACAGTTTATTTTTACGCAGATTTTAAAAATATTTAGGACTCTACATGGTGAGCCAAAAAACTAGGACAGCATAAAGTTGTATTTTTTTAAATAGAACACCCTATATACGAATCGTATTTTCGATTTAGCTTATAATTTTAAATCTTTTTTATTAAGAGTTTACTATAACAAAACTTTATAGTTTCTGAGATAATTAAGTTTAAAGAAAAAAAGTCACATTTTCAAGCATCAATTCAATCCTAAATAACGTTTTCAATTTTGTGATAAATATATTCAAATTTGGAATTTAGCAAGACCAAGGACAAGTTAACATAATTTTTACCTAATATTTGCAATAAAAGCTACAGGGTGTTGAACACATCGGCTCAAATTTGAACAAGTTTAAATGAATAAATATCTTTTTTTTAAATGGCACACCCTGTATATTTTCATGTTATTTAATAGAGTAATAAAAACCCTAAAAGTTTTGTTCAATATATCCTATACCTATTTATAATAGTTTTTGAGATATTTCAGTTTTTCTTATTTTCCATACTTTTTTACAGAAATAGTCTTCAGAAATTTGAGCCGATGTGTTCAACACCCTGTAGCTTTTATTGCAAATATTAGGTAAAAATTATGTTAACTTGTCCTTGGCCTTGCTAAATTTCAAATTTGAATATATTTGTCACAAAATTGAAAACGTTATTTAGGATTGAATTGATGCTTGAAAATGTGACTTTTTTTCTTTAAACTTAATTATCTCAGAACTATAAAGTTTTGTTATAGTAAACCCTTAATAAAAAAGATTTAAAATTATAAGCTAAATCGAAAATACGATTCGTATATAGGGTGTTCTATTTAAAAAAATACAACTTTATGCTGTCCTAGTTTTTTGGCTCACCCTGTAGAGTCCTAAATATTTTTAAAATCTGCGTAAAAATAAACTGTATCAAACAATAAATATAGTTTTTTTTGTAAATTTCACCGAAAAGGCACAAACTTACTTCATCCAATCGTTGACTCACCCTGTATATATGAGTTACTGTTTTCCTTGATCTCCCTTTTTCTTTATATATTAGAATCCTAAAGTATTTGATTCTTTGTATGCATGTTTATTTAACAGTTCTAGAGTGTCAATTTAAGATAATTTTGTGTCTATATTTACACCTAAATATTTGACTGATGGCTTGGTCTACATTTCTTGGTCGTTAAGTGATATAAAAAAAATTTAATCCAGGGAGAGTACAAATATTTTAATGGCAATCCATAACTTCACAACAATAACAACGCCACTATTTTTTTTTTTTACTTTTGACGGTTAATTTGACTTACCAAAACTACTTTTTGCCTAAAATGGCGACAAAACATACTACGGACATTTTCGGTCTGACAGTTCAATTCAATCTGTCATCCATTTTATTTTTTGAAATCCGCAAGTTTTAGCACGTTCATATCTGGCAACATTGCCTTTTCAACAATACGGCTTTTACTGTCAAAGGTATGAAGTGACAGTTCACATCACGCTTTCGAGGATACGGGCTCTGGGTCACAATTATTGAAGAACTAAAATCGATTGCCAGTTATACATATTATTTTTTGTATTTTTTAACCGACTTCTAAAAGAAGGAGGTTTTCAATTCAACCGCTGTTTTTTTATGTATGTACGTCGATTACTCCGGAACGGCGGCACCGATTTCAAAGAAATTTTTTACGTGTTCACGAAGTTGCTGCAGTGAGCCCAAATCATTTTGGAGGAAATTGGTGCTGTTAAATCCGAGTTGGCGCTGATAGCATGACGGTCTAAAAATTTTACATTTCCGGATTTTGTCCAAATTTGGTGATAGGGGGTTTTCGATGGTTTAGATCTAGATCAGATTAAAAGGTTTAAATTATTTTTTTTAAATTCAACATTGCGACTTGAAAATTTTACCTCATTCACATTTTTTTTTAATTTGGTATTAGGGGGTTTTCAAGGTCGTACGTTACGAATCTGAAGTTAATTTTTAACAACTTAATATGGCCAATAAATATGGGAGACTAAAAATTTTAGGTTTTTTTTGATATTGAGGGTTCTGGGGAGTATGCAAACTCAATATGCAAGATAAAATATGTCATACTAAAGAAATTTACGTCTCAAGTTTGTTAAATATCGGTGTTGGGAGGTTTTGAGAGCTTTTATTACTAATCCAAACGCAATTTAAAATTAAAGATAACGAATTTACTACAGCAAACTAAATATTTGTTTGATACAGTTTCATTCAAAACTGGTATTTGGAGAATTCTCAGAAGCAAAGATTTTTAGTTGTTTATTTTAGTGTGATTTACAACTTTGGGTAAAATGGGTACTTTTTTCGACGTTGAATCATTACGAGGTACACTAATCTCGCTTAGTACATATCTCAAATAATTTATGGCTATCATAACGAATTCGAAACCAAAAATCGAAATATAATTTTTTTTATAAAAAAAACTTACCCGACTCCAAAAAATGCACTAAAAAGGGAAAAATAACAATATTACTTTTTATACGAAATTGAAATTTTTAAAGTCGGCGTCAAATTATTGCTGAATGAAATAAATGACTACTAACTTGAGATGTATACAATTACAAATAATGTATTTTTTAATATTTCTATGCGAATCGGATTTTGTCACGTGTTAGTTTGGCACCGACTTCAAAAATTTGAATTTTATATAAAAATTGATATTATTTTTAGCTTTTTAGTGCATTTTAGAAGTCGGTTCAATTTTTTTATTAATTACTTTTAGATATCGTCTACAAATTATTTAGATGAATTTATTAAAATTCATTTGCAGCAAACGAAGCATTCAATAACCCTGAAACAGACAACTCTTGTAGACTGTTGATGCCAAATATAGTGATGGAGGTCGGTGATTCCACCAAAATGCAATACAGATCAAAATAGAAAAAACCACATCCGAAATTTTCAGAGTCATTAACACTTCTTCTCATGAAAACTTAAATTGTTCACTTAAAATTTGTAAAATAAACTGTTCATTCCATAGAAATTCTCTTATAAATATTCGAATGTTTTGTCCATAAGTGTATTAAAATTATCGATTAATTACCTTCAGAATTTTTTTTTGCTCTCAAAACATTGAAGTATTTAATAACTTTAATTGTCGATTATCTTGGGAAACCGCACCCTTCCTGTGGTTATTTTTTCTTGTTTGAAAAAATATCAATATAACATGAAAAAATATCAAAATATACATTTTATTAAACTTTAATCAAAATTCAACAAAAAATTCTATACAGTATATACAGACCATAAAATGAGACAAAGTTGTTTGTAAGTATTATCATGTTTATAAAATTATTATTTGCTTAATTTACTTGTAAAAAATTCTCTAAAACAGATTATATATATATATATATATATATATATATATATATATATATATATATATATATATATATATATATATATATATATATATATATATATATATATTTGTGTGTGTATGTAAGCAATTTTAATTAAATACTCTAGTCATCCCTCTCACTATGTCTGATCGCGTCCAAGTGTGACCTTGTAAAACTTGAAACAAATTTTTGTTTCTAATAATAGAAAAATATAAGAGTCATTTATCATGAAAACAATATCTTCAGTCTTACTTTCCTACTCCTACTTATTAACAACTTTGTAAAATACTTAATAATTAAGTAAACAAATAAATAAGATCTAATTAACAATAAAAAAAAATAATATATACAAAAATGATACGGCCTCAATCTCAAGAGCAAATATCCGATTCGTAGTCCTGAGGATCATTATCTGTTCTATCCTGCTCCTAAAAAAATGGGCTTATTTAAGAATTAAAAAAAAGAAAAATAGTTTTTGACTAAAACTTAAAAAACACCACCCAGTATTTATATATAGAAATATAGTTTGGAATTATCAGTGCATAAAATACTTATACAGTGCCTTCATTTCAAAACGAACCATCCTTAATAACTTTCTTAAATAGAAAAATTTAAAAAAAAGAAAAAACACGTCAATTTAGATATACAGGGGGAAGTTTAATTTTGCATTTGTTAAAAGTCTGTCAATCACCTCCTCAACTCCAGCTAACCTCACTTTGATATGTCAAATGGGAACCCCCACCTTGTGACACATCATTGTAAGCAGCATAAAATTGTCTATCCAACCGTATAAAAAAAAATTAAATCGGTTGACGTACAAGCGAATAGTGTGCAAAAATGTCTTGTAATAATGCATAATATATCGGCCTCGAACTTTGGTATGTCAAATGATTACCCTATAGTGTGATACATCATTTTAAAGGACGTACGATCTGCTATCCAACGATGTCAAAAAAAATTAAGTTAATAGACGTTATAGGCAATTAGGATGCAAAAATGTGTGTTAAATATAAGCAGTTTATTCAGTTTTATTCAGTTGAAGAAAATTATTTTATTAAATGTTCAAAATGTGCGCCGTTATTAGCGAGACAATAAAAAAGCCTATTTTGAAATTCCCCACGAACATTGGCAAGGGTTTCTCTGCTAATTCCTCTACATTCCCGAACAATTCGATCTTTTAAATCGTCAATATTTTCAGGTGGGGTTTTATAAACCTTCCTTTTTAAATACCCCCAAAGAAAAAAGTCTAGAGGGGTTAGGTCTGGAGACCGTGCTGGCCATTCAATTGCACCACGTCTGCCAATCCACGTCCCTAGAAAATGTTCATCAAGGCACTCTCGAATTGCCAAAGCGTAGTGCGGGGGAGCTCCATCTTGCTGGAAATGCAAATTATTTTCATTTAGTACCATAACAGCATTTTCATCCACTTGATTTTCTAAAGATTGCACAATGGCAGGGTATATTGTGTTTTCTAAAAGGTTTAAATAAATTTGCCCAGTTAAATTATCTTCCAAAAAAAATGGCCCGATGATTTCATTGCCATAAATTCCTGCCCACACGTTAATTTTTTCGGGATATTGAGTATGCCCTTCTCGGAAAAGGTGCGGATTTTCATTATCCCAGTATCTGCAGTTATGTCTGTTAACCAGTCCATTTAGAAAAAAAGTTGATTCATCACTAAAGCAGATATTCTTAGGTAAATGGGGGTCCTCGTCAATTCGTTGGCACATTAATTCGCAAAATTGAATTCTCCTATCAAAATCGTCTTCTCCGAGTTCTTGAAGAATTTGAATTTTGTAGGGAAAAAACTTATTTTGTTTTAAAACTTTATGCACAGAGCCAGCAGAAATGTTGGTTAAATCTGCGACCTTTGAGATGGATAAAGTTGGATCTATTGCAAACTGTCCTAGTACCTCGATTTGGCATGCTTCATCTACAACCCTTTTCTCAATATATTTTTTATTACAAACGGATCCCGTTTCTTCAAACTTTCATACCAATTCGAGTACATATTTATGGCCCACGTTTTTGTCTTGATGCCTCTCGTTAAATGCTCTGGCGGTTCTACGAGCGTACCGATCTTCAGCTCCATAGAGAAAAATTATTTCTATTCTTTCGGCTAGCGTATACACCATTTATATTCACGTTTCAACTAGGCGTCACAATGACAATTTTAACAATAATAAACAACTGGTGTTTAAAGATCTTAAAAATTTTATTTATTGCAGTGATTTTTTGTACCTATCAGGTACCGCAAAAAATATCATTGAAATAAAAACACTAGATTGATTAGACTGCAATGAATTTTGCGATGAATTTTAAAACAATCTTAGTTTTTTTCTCGCAAATATTTTAACTGTTTATTATTTTAAAAAAATATTTATTTTAAATTTAAAATAATATTTTACTCTATGAAGTAGCCATTTGACATAATAAAGTTTAATCTTTTCTTACTATTCGCTTGTACATCAACAGATTTTGTTTTTTTTTATTGGCTAAATAGGAGATAGTATGCCCTTTAAAATGATGTATCACACTATAGGGTAATCATTTGACATACTAAAGTTCGAGGCCGATATATTATGCATTATTACAAGACATTTTTGCACACTGTTCGCTTGTACGTCAACCGATTTAATTTTTTTTATACGGTTGGATAGACAATTTTATGCTGCTTACAATGATGTGTCACAAGGTGGGGGTTCCCATTTGACATATCAAAGTGAGGTTAGCTGGAGGTGAGGAGGTGATTGACAGACTTTTAACAAATGCAAAATTAAACTTCCCCCTGTATATCTAAATTGACGTGTTTTTTCTTTTTTTTAAATTTTTCTATTTAACAAAGTTATTAAGGATGGTTCGTTTTGAAATGAAGGCACTGTATATAGGGTATAAAATTTTCCACACTTTTCCAGGGTATCTCTATTATTTTCAAAGACGAACACTTGCAATTTTCGCAAACTTGTTAACTTTATTATTAAACACAAGGTTCAACAAACAATATTTTTCTATATCATTCCGTTTTCAAATACAGGGCGAAACTGAACATTTTCTTGTTATCTTAGTCAATATGTAAGTTAATGAAAAATTAAAAAAGGTTCTTGTAAAAGTTTTTTGCGTAAAATGCACTGACATACTTAGTTTTTTCTAAAAGCATCAAATTTTGGGTTATAGATAAAACCTAAATAAAAATATCAAGAAAGAAGTAAGGAAAGACATTAGAACGTTCAAAACAAAATTAATACACGAAACAATAGAAAGAAACGCAAATATGAAAGTTTTGAGGTCACGTCTCTCAAGAGGACGAACCAAAATAACAAAATTAATGAACAGAATAGCGATGACAGTAACACATGTAGATGATATCATAAAGGCTGTGGAAGCATTCTATGCGGACTTATACTCCTCGATCAATACGGATCCAGATCCAACACAAACAGTAAAACAAATAAAAATTGTAGGATCAGAAGATTTGCCGGAGATATCGTTAGATGAAATAAAAAGAGCACTAAAACAGATGAAGGATAGAAAATGCCCGGGCGAGGATCAAATTACAATTGAAATGTTAAAGATGGGTGGAGACAGTCTTGAAAAAGCGATACAAACACTGATGAATAAATGATTATACGAAGGTAGAGTACCAGAATAATGGTATAACGCACAAGTCGTACTTCTCTTCAAAAAAGGGGACACAACAAATACAGAAAACTACCGTCCTATCAGTTTATTAAACCACCTATATAAACTATTCACCCACATATTGACAAATCACCTGACTGAAACGCTTGACCATTACCAGCATGTGGAGCAAGCCGGCTTTCGACGTGGATTTAGTACGATAGATCATATCCAAGCCCTACGCACAGTCCTAGAAAAAACCGAGGAATATAACATTCCTATACACCTGGCATTTGTAGATTTTCACAAGGCCACTTAATAATGCTAGAATTGACTCAAGGTATACCACTATCATACAGAACATATATAAAAACGCGACTATACAGGTTAAAATCGACGAAGACACAAAAACCGAAAAAATAAACGTGATGAGAGGTGTGCGTCAGGGACGTCATCTCTTCGAAACTATCTACGCTAGCTTTGGAAGATGTCTTTAAAAAACTAAATTGGGATGAGAAAGGTTTGAGAGTCGGCGGTTCTTATCTTAGTCATCTTCGTTTCGCCGACGATGTTGTCATGTCTAGCAACCCAGAAGAGCTAAAACAAATGCTTCAAGATTTCAATGAAGGGGCGAGAAAAGTGGGACTTAAAATGAACTTGGGGAAAACTAAGTTAATGAGCCCTGACGCAAATGTACAAATATAGATTCAAAATGAAATCATAGAGAATGTCCAAGAGTACATCTATTTAGATCACGTCATGAAACTGGGCAAAGAAAATCAAACGGCGATAATAACAAGGAGAATAGGGGTGGCATGGACTGCCTTTGGAAAGTTGCAGTACGTATTAAGAGATAGAAACACACCAATCAACCTTAAACGGAAAGTGTATAACACGTGTGTCTTTCCTGTTGCTACTTACAGCATGGAAACGATAACACTAACCAAACAAAACGCAAATAGGCTCCGAGTCACTCAGCGCTCCATGGAAAGACAAATGTTAGGACTCTCGTTACGGGATAAATACGAAATCAAGTAATAAGATCAAGAACCAAAGTAGTTGACCTCATTGAACGCATATCACGGCTAAAGTGACAACAGCCCGATAGGTGGACGAGTAAATTACTGCAATGGCGACCGCGAGAAACGAACCGAAATCGTGGCAGGCCACAACGCTGATGGGTAGATGATATAAGACAGTTTGCTGGAAAAGACTGGCTCCAGAAGGCGCGAGACAGATCCCAGTGGAGGACCATCGGAGAGGTTAATGTCCAGGAGTGGACGTCAATGGGCTGAGAAAGAAGAAGAAGAAGATAAAACCTATGTTTTTTAAATAGAAAACCCTGTATATTATTTCACAGCTCGATTTCAGTTTTTTCAAGCTTTCCATGTATAATAGTTAACATTTTTCATCAATCAATTATCAAAATTATGAAAAGTATGTATGTGTGTGTATTTTTTCCGATCAAATGATATCTTTTACGAGGCTTCTGAATTATATTTTAAAAGGTACATATAATACATATCCTCAACGTACCAACGAGCCTATTATTTGACTCTCTACACTGCCTAATCTCCTGGTTCTGAATTGTTTTTAAATTGGTTAAAACAAATTCCGTTCCAAAGATTTTTCATTTTAAGATGACCAACGTTCAGGTCGATCAACTGAAATCGATGACAACCAAATCAAAGCCATAATTGGAGAAAATCGTCATATAACTATTTAAGAAATTGCAGAGAAGTCAAATGTATCATACACAATGAAATGTATTGAACTCGTCAAGATATTTCAGTTTCATATTACTTGAAAGAGATTCTCATAACATAATGAATCAATATTTACCGTATGCAACTCACGCGCAATGAAACGGACCGTTTCTTTGAAAAGAGGATGAAAAATAGGTTATCTACAGTAACATCATTCAAAAACGATCATGTTTCCAACGTCATGAACCAGCAGGAACCACATCTAAAACCGATTTGTCTCCAAAAAGGTCATGCTGGTGGGACTACAAAGGTGTTGTGTATTTTCGGCTGCTTTCAAGAGACCGGACGATCAATTCAGGTGTTAACTGTCAATAATGAAACTGGAAAAACAATCAAAGAAAAGTTGCCGAAATTGGCAAATCGCAAAGAAATGATCGATCATGATAATGCAAAGATTCACTAATCTTTAGTAACTCGTGGGAAAATATTGGAGATTAATTGGGAAGTGATGTCCCATCCTGCATACAACCCTGACCTGACACCATCTGATTACCAAAACTCTTTGAATGATACAACTTTCACAAGTGATGAGTATATTCAGGGAACAAATATATAAGAGTCGGAATACCGCAAGGAAGTGTAATTGGACCTATATTGTTCGTATTGTAAACAATTTAAATGAATTATGTGAGAAGAATGATAATCTTAAATCGCACTCAGTTCAGTCTTTGGCTGATAAACACCAAAATGTCATTAAACGGTCAGAAAAATGGCAGAAAGACAAAATGGAAAATATATAATTGATTCAAGTTTATTGTTTGCATAAAAAAAAGAGTTATATTTCACACTATAAAACCTAAATTATTTTCTGGCCGACCTAATATATAATAACAATTGCCTTCAACTCTTAAATTACATTATATTACAAGAACCTTGAAAACACTCTAAATAATATTCATTATTATTAATAAAATATGTAGTCAATATTTATAGCAAACTGCGAATTTAAGTCTGAATTTTTATTAAAATATTGAAGCGACTTCGAAAAAGAGTAAAAAGCTAAAAATAATATAAATTTTATATCAAATTGAAATTTTTTAAGTCAGCGCCAACTTATTACCAAATGAAATGGAAAACTACTACCATGAGATACATAAATTACAAATAAGATATTTCTCAATCTTTTTATGTGAATCGCCAATTTTGTCAGGTATTAATTTGGCACTAACTTTAAAAATTTCAATTTCATATTAAAATTAATATTGTTACTTTTCGCTTTTTAGCGCTTTTTTAGAAGTCTGTTCATTTTTTTTCTTATAAAAATTTTCTTTTGACTTTCATCCTCTCTTCTATGTTAGACTAAGAGTTCGTACATTATTAACTGTTACTTACCGTCGGTGACTGAGCATCACGAATAGACTGTAATAAGACCCGTTTCTCTTCCTCGAGGGTTTCGATAAGTTCCTTATCTGCATTGCTGGCCTTAAGCAAAGAGTCCCACTCAATATCCCGCTGTTCGAAGTCTTCTTCCAGTTGGAACAATTGTTTTTTCCTATTTATCAGTTCCGAACTAACTTCTTTGTATTTTGACAACAGTTCCTTGTATGATTTTTTCGCGTCTTCGATTATTTTATTCGCTTCTGTCAGTTCTTTTTCTAACTCTTTGATTCTTTGGCTTTTTTGGTCCAGCTCATTTCTAAAATAAAAATTTAAACGTACGATAAGGACATAAAGTTTGGTTAAATTTATTACTTAAAAAAAGCTCGAGTTTTTGAAAAATCGGCTTTTTTCCAATATATTAAATCATACAGAGTGACTCAAAAGAAGTTGTGTGGTTTCGTCGGAGGTAGATCTACTGTAAGTAATTTGCTTGTTTATGAGCAGTTTCTGAGAAATTCTATTGAGGACACTAATCAGATTGACTCTATTTACACGGACTTTTCTAAGGCTTTCGGCAAGGTAAATCACTCTCTACTTTTGAGAAAGTTGGAAAAATATGGCATATTTGGTGACCTTTTGCACTGGTTTTATAGCTACCTAACAAATAGGAGACAGCAGGTAAAAATTGGCAATTTTGTTTCTAGCGAGATTTTAGTCTCATCTGGCGTACCGCAAAGTTCGCATTTGGCTCCACTTTTATTTAATATTTTTATCAACGATGTGACTGAATGTGTGAAACATTCTAAATGTCTTTTATACGCTGACGATTTAAAGATTTTTCGAATAGTCAAGGATGTGGAAGATTGTATGAGACTTCAAGAAGATTTGAATGCTGTAAGTGAATGGTGCAATTTAAATGATATGCAATTGAATGTAAGCAAATGTTTTGTCTTGAGATTCTATCGCATTAAGCATGTTATTCAATATGATTATTCGATTGGTGGTGTATCATTTGAAACTAAAGAAGAGCTCAAAGACTTAGGAGTATATTTTGACAGCAATTTAAGTTTTAACTTTCATGTGAATCACATTACTAATAAAGCATTAAAATTACTGGGCTTTATTAAAAGAACCTTGCATGACTTTAATAACATTGCTTACTTTAGAACATTATTTTGTTCCTATGTTAGGTCAGTCCTGGAATATGCTTGCCAGGTATGGTCTCCTTACTACGGGCAGTATATCCAACCGACTGAAAGAGTGCAAAAGAGATTCATTAGATTTGTGGGTTTCAAAATGGGGATACCAAGTGAAGACATAGTATATGAAGAAATTGCCATTAATTTGATACCTCTTAGGGAAAGGAAAACATACATCGATATTGGCACCTTTTATAAAATTTTGCATGGATTAATAGATTGTCCCGAATTATTAGCCATGATAAACATAAATGTTCCACAGAGAGTTTTGAGAGAATTCAATCTGTTTGGTGTTCCTTATCACAGAACAAACTATGGTTTGTCATCATCTCTTACTCGTTTTTCAATTAAGGCGAATAAATTTGAAAATAATATCGATTTCTTTAATGATACATTGAATTCCTTGAGCTCAAAAATAAATGCACTGTGATATATGTATCTAGTTGTTTTATCTATAGATGATAACTTGTTTTTAGTGTATGTATTTTATATTTGCCCACCTTCTGTATACCTCTTTATTTTAACTTTTGTGTTTGTATGAGTATATTATACCCTATTTTATCTATATTGTATATCTTCAAGTTTATATAGTTTTGTATTTGACTAATTATCTAATTATTTGTTCAATGTTTTGTTGTATGTTTCTGTTCATGTGTGTGATACTAGAGATTTTTATATTATACTTATGTATTGATTTTTTTCTTTTGTAAATGGCTGGTCCGTCAATAAACATTTATTTATTTATTTATTTATTTATTTATAATTAACAGCTTTGATTTGTTAAATAGTGACTCCCAATTGTTTGTACACTTTTAGACTTCCTGTAAAATTCTGAACATTTTTTCTAATACATGTTCTATACCTAAATATAACTGGTTTTGATTTATCGACAGTTAAAACTCGAAATAAAAAACTACATTGATTTACCAGCGTAATTGATTCAATAACTTGTGCCTTTGTGACATTTTGTCAAACTGTCTCTTTAAGTTAAGTTTAACTGAAAATGAAATTTACAGAAACATAGAGGATAGAAAATCTTATGATGATAGGATATGTCGGCAGGGTAAGAACTCAAGAAATACATCAATTATTTTAAGAAAAATATTAATCTTTCGCCGATTTCACAATGGGACCAATTGAATGGCCACCGAGGTCTCCAGACTTAAAACTTTCTTGACTTCTTTTTGTGGAGTTACCTTAAAGGTAAACTTAAATGGTGATTCTGTTATAAAGCTTATTTGCTCCGAGTCTGATTCAAAAAATTATTAAATTCCTTTTTAGGAAACTGGATAAAAATGGGGACCAAATAAATTTTTTTTCTTTTGAATAACAAAAATGTCCAAAAAAAATTCATTTCCTTTTTATCTCCAAAGTTTGTGTATACTTAAAAAATGCGTTCAGTATCATAAAATTTCATATCATTATAACTTACAGTTGTACCTACTTAAAAAGAATTGACACATGTGATTTTACATATAAGCGGGAAATTCTTATTGTTGTTCGCCTATTAGCCTTAAAAAGCACTCCAAATATCTAGAAACAGCCGTCAGCCTGGATAAACTGTGAAGAGAGGTTACAATAAATCTCGTAATAAAACATTTAAATTCGATTAACTCAGAAACGGCTGCTCGAAGTGACACCTACCAAGTATAACCTTTTTGGTTTTTTTATTATCATCTTAACATATTGAAGCACAAAAAAGTTATGAAGCTTTAGATGTAGGCGAAATACTTCTGCACTGTACATTGAAAATTTAATCAGATCAAGTTATTATTTAAATAAATTATTATATTTCGGAAACTATAAACTTTTGAACTAGATCCTCATATTTTAGCCACATAAATTTGCGCTGGTGATCTTTTAGAGACATCCTGTATACCTGAGCAACAGAATTTTGACTTCCAAGGTAACTAGACTAAATGCGAGATTTAGTGAACTGAATATTACAAATTAAAGCGTTAATACCTTAATCCTTCCTCCTTTTCATTTAAGTTATAAATGTCAGTTTTAAACTTCAGATTTTCTTTTCGTAAGCTTAATACTTCTTCATCTTCCTCATCCGATTCATCATCGCTTAATACAATTACTTCGGGCCTTCTTTCCTCCAGCAATTTCTTATTTTTCTCTTCTAATTTTTTCAGCTGGGCATCCTTAATATCGATTATTTTCTGAAAGTTCTGAAAAGACAGTTGACTAATATAAACTCATGTTCGATTAAGCAAAATTTAAATTATAATTTCCCATCTTTAGGTTTGAAGGTGAGTTTGGAATCATTTATTTATTTATTTTTTTTATTTATTTATTCAATTACATACACTACAGAATGATACATTCTAAATGGTATGGCAAATGATAAAGAACAATAACAAAAAGAAATTACAAACATTGAAACAAAATTCACAAGAAAAAAAAAGAATAATGTACAACAAAGTATATCATTTAAACATTATAATCGTTTTAATCCTTCGCTGTGAGTCCTTGAAAATGTCACAGTCCATATAAAATCGGTTATAATTAACCATTAATCTATTTATGAAGGTGGACTGGCCGTAGTTGGTGCGATGATAGCTTTCCTGGAACAGCCGTTGCAGCCTAGTACGCCTTGATGGGACCCTAAGATTAATCTCGCTCAGTAATATGTCGCAGTCAATTATGTTATTTAATATTTTGAACAGGAACAAAAACATAGCTTCTCTTCTTCTGCTCTCCAGACTCTTGAGTCCACACAACATCAGTCTTGTTTCATAAGCTAAGCCGTGTGATGGAAAATGGTGCTTATATAGTAGATATTTCGTGAATTTATTTTGTACTCTCTCGAGTCTGTTTTTGTGAGTGACATAGTTGGGAGTCCATATAATTGAACAGTATTCCAAAATGCTGCGAACAAGCGAGTTGTATAAGCAAGTTAGAGCTCTAGTGTCATTAATATGTCTCGAGTTTCGCTTAATAAAACCCAGCATTCTTAGAGCCTTGATCGTGACGCCGTCAATATGAGCGTTGAATTGCAAATCTTTCGTGAAAATTACTCCCAAGTCATTGATAGATTCGACGGACTATATATATATACAGGGTGATTCAAAAATCGATCACGAAACTTAAGGGGGTGATTCTACTTGACAAAATAAGGGTAGAGCTTCATATAATTTTTTTTCAAAATGTCATTCGTTTTCGAGTTACAAGCCGTCCAAGTTCAAGTTTTTATTTTTTGTTTTTTGAATTACTCGCTTACAGGAAAACCGATTTGACTAATATTTGAAAGATAGGCTAAGTCTTCTGCGCTTCATCATTTTAGTAACAATTCACATTGATTGTTTGCCGCTAGAGGGCACTTTACCTACATTGAAAATTGTTTTTTTGTCATAATTTTTTAGTGTTGACAGCTACAGTAGTTTTTGGCATAATTTCTGAAAGACTGATGCCAGGCCTTTAAAAAAGGTGCTCTTTATTTACATCGCTAAACCCAACGGTTTAGACGTAAATCACCCTTAAAAATTAAGTGGTAAATTTACTTTTCTCATTTCATTACCACCAGCTACCAGGTAAATAGCTATCAAAGTATACTAGAGCTGTCAGTTTAACATCAAATAAATTCGCTTTTTAAACTATTTAATTTATAATCTTAAAATAACTAATAATGGCTAATCACCAATATTCAAATATCGAATATTGTGATATCCATTTTTGTTATGGAAAAGCAAATGGTAATGCAGAGTTGGCAAGAAGATATTATATGGAGAGTTATCCGGAAAGAAATATCCCTCATGCTCAAACATTTTCCAGTGTGCACAGGAGGCTTGCGGAATGTGGTTCCTTTAAAAGTTATAATGGAAATAGGGGAAGACCTAGAACTGCTAGAAACGTGCAACAAGAAGAAAGAGTGCTTGAAATTATTGAAGATAATCCAGGTATTAGTACTAGAAAAATTGGGAATGAAGTGCGGCTCTGTCAGGCTAGTTCATGGAGGATACTAAGAGAAGAACAACTCTACCCGTTTCATTCAAAAAAGGTGCAGGCTCTTTATGACGATGATCGGCCGAGACGGTTGGAAATGTGCAATCAGATCCTAGCTAAGTATGAACACGATAATCGATTAATTGGCGTCATATTATTCACTGACGAAGCTGGTTTCACTCGTGATGGCATAACAAATCTACACAACATCCACACATATGCTTACGAGAACCCAAACAATGTGGTAGAAACGAAACATCAGCGTAGATTTTCACTAAATGTGTGGGCAGGGATAATAGGAGATTACCTTATTGGTCCTCATTTCTTTGATGGCCCATTAACTGGTGACGTATACTTAGATTTTATCCAAAATCGTCTCCCATTGTATCTGAAAGATGTGCCATTGGAAGTAAGGGCCAACATGTGGATCCTCCAAGACGGAGCTCCGCCCCACTTTAGTATACGTGTCCGACAGTATTTGAATGCAACGTATCCTGAGCGATGGATAGGACGAAGTGGACCATTGGCATGGGCAGCGAGGTCACCAGACCTTAATCCTATGGATTTTTTCTTTTGGGGTTATTTGAAATAATTGGTGTACGATATTCCAGTAATCAACGTCGAGGATCTTCGCTTCAGGATAATCGAAAAGTGCCAAATTATTAAAGAAACACCAGAAATTTTTCATCGAGTTAGGCGACATTTTTTGAAGAGTGTTAGGAAATGTATTGAAGAAAATGGGGGACATTTTGAGAATCTTTTTTAGTTTGTTTAGTACTGTTTCATTAATTTTTATCAATTAAATGTATATCGCAATAATCCATAATATGAATATTTACTGATTAGCCATTATTAGTTATTTTAAGATTATAAATTAAATAGTTTAAAAAGCGAATTTATTTGATGTTAAACTGACAGCTCTAGTATACTTTGATAGCTATTTACCTGGTAGCTGGTGGTAATGAAATGAGAAAAGTAAATTTACCACTTAATTTTTAAGGGTGATTTACGTCTAAACCGTTGGGTTTAGCGATGTAAATAAAGAGCACCTTTTTTAAAGGCCTGGCATCAGTCTTTCAGAAATTATGCCAAAAACTACTGTAGCTGTCAACACTAAAAAATTATGACAAAAAAACAATTTTCAATGTAGGTAAAGTGCCCTCTAGCGGCAAACAATCAATGTGAATTGTTACTAAAATGATGAAGCGCAGAAGACTTAGCCTATCTTTCAAATATTAGTCAAATTGGTTTTCCTGTAAGCGAGTAATTCAAAAAACAAAAAATAAAAACTTGAACTTGGACGGCTTGTAACTCGAAAACGAATGACATTTTGAAAAAAAATTATATGAAGCTCTACCCTTATTTTGTCAAGTAGAATCACCCCCCTTAAGTTTCGTGATCGATTTTTGAATCACCCTGTATATATATATATATATATATATATATATATATATATATATATATATATATATATATATATATATATATATATATACCGCATTATTAAAACTTAAATTTAAACTTACGACTCGCAAATGATTCCTTTCTGCTTCTAAAATTTCTTCAAACTCTTGTCTTTGGTCCGATAATTCCAGTACTAAGGTTGCAATTTCATTGCGTAACTCTCTTAGTTCTTCCTCCCTAAAACAAATGTGAGGTTTATATTTTAGCCCCAACTTCTAAAAATAGTCCAAGAGGACATCTGCGTGTAAGCGGTACCGAAAAATCGAATTTTCGTTTAAAGAAAAAACCATCAGTAAATAT
Organism: Diaprepes abbreviatus; assembly: GCA_034092305.1. Classification (NCBI taxonomy): domain Eukaryota; kingdom Metazoa; phylum Arthropoda; class Insecta; order Coleoptera; family Curculionidae; genus Diaprepes; species Diaprepes abbreviatus. The sequence goes on along the minus strand of JASJET010000051.1, from coordinate 77,912 downwards.
TACGAGTTAAAAAAAAATTAAAAACTAGCTGTTTAATCTCTTTTACACTGAATGTCCTCTTGGACTTTGTCGGGCACAGTCACTCAACGGATAAACGTTAGTGTCCCTTTGTGGACCCAGATCGGAAACTCTACAAGAAAAATTAAAAATATCGTTCCTGTCCCGGTAAATAAAGGGAAAAAGTCGAAGAAATAATATACCAATAGTATATTAACGGATCAAATAAATACAATCGATTTCAAAATATACAAACACTATTTAAAACAGAATCAGAATTAAGAAATTTACAAGTCAAAGAATGCATTAAAGTGCTTCAAAAGACAAGTATTGACAGTTGACCATATTATCTACTTTTTCAAGAATTACAATATTTTTAATTTAAAGAGATTAACTGGCAAATGGAAAATATCAACCTCAGTAGGAACTGAATTTATTTCCCTACACATTCGAGAAATATGACCGTTTATGCCATAATTCGTTCGGTAATATATCACCTCAAACAAATGGTGCGCTCTAAAAGCTCTTTAAGAAACCGATAATCCAATATTATTAAGTAGTTCAGAAGAATCAATACAAAAGTTAACAATCATATAAAGCCGAACGAGGCCAAGATATATGCGCCTCACACAATGGTAGTAACCTCAAAGTATCGGCAGTATCATCATATACAGGCCGCTCCTGCTGCATTCTCTATTTAAAGGCAACGAAACTTAAAAATTTCCTTTGTACTCTTTCCACTTTTTCTTTGTATGTAAAGTAATGAGGTGACCAAACTTGGGACGCATATTTTAAGACTGACCGAACTACAGAGTAGTCTATCACTTTAAAACAGTCTACACTATTAAAATCCGCAAGCATTCTCTTCACAAATCCGAGCAACTTCAAACTTCTGTTCACAATATTATTAATGTGTGTGTCAAAGCGAAGAGCCCTATCAAATGTAACACCCAGATCTTTTATACAGTCAACACGATTAATCGTGTTATTATCAAGAAAGTAATCAAAAGTTATCCAATCCATTTTACGACAAAAACTTATAATGAAACATTTATTAATATTGAGGTGCATAAAATTTAATTTACACCATTCAGAGAATCGAGCTAGATCCCGCTGAATGCCCTCGCAGTCGTTGCTACTCCTGATAACCCGAAATATATTTAAATCATTTGTATAAAGAAGACATCTACTGAAAGTTATGGTGTCCCCAATATCGTCAATAAAGCAGTTAAAAAGGAGCGAGGCGAGGTGAGCACCTTGAGGAACACCAAAGGTAACATCAGATGATTCACATTTGTTAATTTTTGCTCGGTGTACTCTGTTAGACAATTAACTATGTATTCATTGTAGGAATGATCCATGGATACTCAAGCTCCTAAACAAGAAGTTGATGGTTAACCTTGTCGAACGCCTTGAAGAAGTCAGAGTAAATAGCATCCACTTAACACCTCTCCTACAAAGCCTCTATCCAGTACTGCTCATAAACAAGCAGATTAGGAGTAGTTGACCGACCTGCCATAATAAATAGAGGACACATCTTTTGGTAAACAATACCCTCAAAAATCTTACTAAATAGTGAAAATTTCGAAACACCACGATAATTTTCGACGTTAGCTTTGTCTCCATTCTTATGGATTGGCGTAATGTAAATAGTGTTCCATACTTTTGGAAAAACACCCGTTGATAGAGATATTTAAAATCGGAGGCAACACTGCAGACAAAACACCCTGACAATTCTTAACAAATATGACTGGTATCCCGTCGGAACCGGTACCCAGTTTACCGTTTAAGTGATATACTGCATTAAATACGTCCACCGGTTCAATTTGAAGGAAACTAAGGTTTACAGTTTTTGTGTAGTTAAAAGTACAGGTCTCACAATATTCATGTATGTAGACTGTGGAGAAAAAAGCTCTAAAGAGTTCTGCTATAGCGGTTGAGTCTTCCACTCTGACATTATTATTTGACATACTACTAGGAAGAGAAAATTACATATTCTTGGCATTAACATACCTCCAGTAAAACCTACTATCAGACTTTTTAGAGTGTTCAATGCCATATATATATATATTCGATAACTAATTCGAGAATTGATTTAATTTCGTAGAGTAAGTAAGAAGTCACTTGAGCGACTATTAAATAGTAATGTAGATCTTCTGCAGCGTTAAATTGAAACCTATTATTTTCAAGCAGCAGAGACACCACAATTTAGCCAGGAAACTTAAGAGATTTATAAAAATTATTTCATGATATTCTTTTACCATTTACCTTTCGTCTTCTTCAATATAAGATAACAGATCACCCTGCGGGAAACAAGAGGAAAATCTATTAGGCTTTACCATCAACTGCGGTTCTTCTACGACGATTATTTCTTTGGCGATTCCGGCGAAATTCAACGTATGTTGCGACTCGTTAAACATGTCACGGCTGGAATTAATATTGACCTAAAATTAAGAGTGTGTTATTTAACGAACATAATGTCTGTTATTATTAACCAGTAGTATAAATGTAATTCAAATTTTTAACAATCAAATTTAAAACATGCTCTATTGTCAAAAGAGTACAAATTTTTTGTAGATAAAGCTATGTGTCAACAGACATTCCAAACAGAGTTTATATAATACAAAAGTAAAAGCAATGAATAATACAGACATATTATACATAAATTATAAAAGAAAGAATATATACAGCATAAAATACAAAGAAGAGGAAACAGTAAGCAAGCGAACGCACTATAAAATATTCGCTTATATTAAAATTATTTTTTTATTTGTCTTTTTGTTTGTTATAAAGTTACTTATTTCCTTTACGTCCTCAGGTAAGTGATCACAGTGGACAAGATACTGGTAAGGGAATATTATGAGGCCGTTTAGTGTTGTAATGGCCGTCTTGAATCGGATTCTTGTAATTTTTAAATACTATACAAATGCTCTCCAAAATAAACAAACATGGCAAAATTATAATCCTCTCGCACAGAAATATAGGTCTATAAGACTCTCGGCAACCCTTGCCATACATAAACATATCACAAATAAAGAATTAAACATACATACAAGCTATAACCACCCTAAAAAGAGATTCCATAAGCCATTTTAATAACTTATGTTTAGATACTGATTTGAGGGAAAAACAGCCAGAAGTTAATTTCTTGGATAAAAAAATTTAGCTTACTATCCAGATGTAAAACCAAAAATTGTATGCTACTTAAATTATTATTAGGAACATACAACTCGTAACAGTATGTCGTTCAAGGTACATTAAAATGTAAAAAAGTTACTTTTTTTCCCCATAGAACGTTAATAAATTGGTTTTTCATCAGATCCTGGTTGTATTGAAATCTTCATTTGTTCTCATTCCTAAACTAACGGGGTCTGAGCCCCTCCACGTAACGGTTGTGTCGTCGACAAAGAGAGTAAATTCGTCGCTGATATTTAAAACTGCAAAATCAAAAAACGCAAGAAACGAAATCGGCCCAAAAACAGACCCTTTGGAAACTCAATTATAAACGCTTCCAGAGTCAGACCTTGCTCCTGCAAAAAAGGTCACCCAGGTTCTCTAACAAAGATAAGATTGAAATCACACAACACACAGTCAAATGACTTTATGAACTCACAGAATACTGCAGCAGATAGCTCTCCTTCATTTAGGGTAATATATAAATTTTCCAAAAAGGCAAAAAGTGCATCAATTGTGTTCTTCCATTCTGAAAGCCAAATTGGTGGTAATCAAAACTTTATATTTCAACAGAAATGACAACATTCTTTTCTTAACCAAATTCTTCATGATTTTTAACAGGGTAGGTAAAAGTGATGTTTGAGAGAGCAATGTTCTCACAATCTTTCTGAATGAGAGTCAGTAAACCTTTTCTAAGAACGATGGAAACTGATTATCCAAAATTGACATCAACCATTGCACTTAAGGCACTTATATTTAATTCACAAAATATTCTTATGAACAAATTATCCCAGCCTGAGCTGTTATTGTTTTAATGGTTAAACAAATTGTTTTTAATTCATAAATGCCAATAGGGTAAAGAAAGAATGTCTGCGGTATAAACATTTTGATTAACAAACTTAACGGGTCGCCATTTGTTCTTATTTTGTCTGATAAAACTTGGAAAATTTTTAATAACACTCACTCAACTCATTAGACGTTAAATCTGAGTTTATCGGGTGAGAATTAACAGTTGTTTGCCGAAATTAATTAATTATTAACCATGGCTTTTCAGTGGTTTTCCTCGATCCAACGTTCTCTGCGTCTAAAACAATCTGTTTGCCGATTTTACCACGCTTCTATAAATAATTAGATATTTATTAAAGTAGGAGACAAACAACAAATTATTTGAGAAAAACTTGCTCAGGTAGTACAACGCCTGCCTATTTCTCGCAGATGTTTTTATACCACTCGTTATCCACCCCTTCCTAGCTTTGTTCCTTAATTTAACTAAAGAGAAAGCTCGGTTACAAGTTTCACATAGTTTATTATGAAATTTTTTAGTGAATTTTCGTTATATAAAAAGTTCCAATCTATCTCCTCACAATAGCGTAGAAAAGTTCTTTTTGCAATAAATTCTCCCGATTTTAGGAACCCTCTTAGCGATTTGTATATTAATCCGAAACTGGAACGATACAGCTTCATGGTCAGAGTTCGGCATTCCAAACAGAACAAGAAACATCTACCATATTTAAACAAACGTAGTTAAGTGTAATAGAATAAATAAATAAATAAATATTTTATTAACGGTTAAACCAATTTAAAATTTACAACACTTTGTAACTTACAAACAAGCCTCCAGACAGATCAAAAATACCAAACAATAACCAATTAGTATCTATTAAACTACAGTAAGCTCACAATTTAAGACCACACGAAGTACAGTGAGAAGTTAAAATTTACATTATAGATAATGCTTTAAAAAATTTTTGAAACTATTTAAGGACATGTTAAAGATGTCCAGATCAACGTGATCGATAACGTATTAGCTAAAATGCATATTCTATTTAGTGGTGCATAGGTAGAGTAATTGGTTCTACCGGTATCCCCAACCCATCGATTATTTTTCTGAGGCCCATTGAAACCAATATGCGGTAGTAATTCTGGAAAACCTATTATGCTCTTAACGATTTTAAATAAACAAAGTAAGTCAATGTATTCTCTGCAATATTCAAGAGGCTTCAAATTTAATTGGAGTAGTAAATGAGGGTAGTTGATATTTTTTTTAGGAATACCCAATTTATAAGCTACAAATCTTAAAAAGAGCTTCTGCACCCTTTCTTTCTAGCTCCAATTTGTGTACATTGTAGAAACGCGACTATATTGGTGAGGCATACTCCAATCCAGAACGCACAACGCTGCAATAAACATTTTTAAGACAAATAATGTCGTTGAAGTCAGATAGATTCCGTGTAACAAACCCCACTAATTTCATTCCCTTATTTGTGATATTATGTATATGCTCTTTTAAAGTTAACTAATTATCCAATATTACACAATACAATTCGCTTCATACATTATTATGTTCACCAGAGAAATCGATATTATAATCACGTGATAATATTATAGAATATTTTAGTAGTATGTGCCTCAGTAAGACCTCTAGGCTATTAAGAAAACACATTAGGTTTGATATGGGTGAACGATGAATAAAAATTATGTATAGATTCAGTTTAGAAAAAAATACAATAGAGAAAATTTCCTATTCAGTTATTAGAGCATTTTTACCAATAAGTTTTTTTTTTTAAATAAATTCTTCGCTAACTAGAATCAATCACCTCCGATATATTCAATTCTACATGAATTTTGAGCCAATATTCTGTAATGCTAAAAAAAATCCAAAGTTTTTAATATTTCTAAGAATAACTATAGTTCATCAATCTTATGGTTTATTGATTACTTAATAACATAAGGCTAAAGCAATTTTCAGAGCTAAAAGGTACATTTTTTATCCGTCATATCAGATCTGCCATTTTGAATTTGTTAAAAATAATTTTTGATCGTTATGTGCGACCCCAAAAACTCCTACATAACAATTTTGGAGAAATTAACTTTTTTGTCCCCCATATTATTAGTGCCGTCTTGGAATTTACTGAACCAATTTCGACCAAAATGATATGGGACCACCGCAGCAACTTCGTGAACATGACGTAATAAATTTCATTCTAATCGGTGTCGCCGTTTCGGAGTAATCGACGTACAAACATACAAAAATATATTTTAAAATCTCCTTTTTTAGAAGTCAGTTAATAAAATACAAAATTACGCTTTATTTTATTTCTTATCGTCTCCGAGTTTGTACTGTTGTATACAAAACTTATAAAAAAAACTCTGTATACTTACAATCATAACAATATCCTCTTTTCCCATAAGCGCTTTTTGAAAGATCTGAGTTAATTTAGAATCCCTGAACGGAGGTATCTTGTGTTCCTTATTGCACTGTCCATCCCTAATTGTACTTATACACCTAAAAAAGTTATTGATATATTGGTCGAGGGATTGTGGGCATACTTTTTTCCCTATCATATAAATCAAGTGATGTATATGCAGAAAAATTAAATTATTTTATTATATTAAAATTTTTGATGTATTTTTTTTGTAAAGTTCAATATAAAATTTCTAAATTGAACAGAAACCCACAGAAAATTAAACTTTTATTTTGGCATCCTGAAATTTAAATGAGAATACGGTATTTAGTATATTATTATATTGTTCTTAAAGCGAATTAATTCATAACCCTCCTTTATGAACCAAAGAGATCTTTTCACTTACCTTCCAAGTACCGATAAAGAATTGTTAATATTGTTCGATTCCTTCAATCTATCCCCGACATTCATGGTTTTCTTCACTCTTTCTGATCCCGCCAAGTCGCAAAAGTTGAAAGTAGAAACGTGCGAATTTTCCGGATCATAGCCCTGAACGAGCCGAACGGAAAATATACAATGCGATCTACTGCTGTTCTGATTTACTGCTGTTTCGGCATATTTTAAATTGCTAATGCCGTATTGTAAAACTTGAAAAGCATCTAAACCTAAAGAGAAGTGTTCCAATGTTAGTTTTATGTGGTGTAACAATTTAGCTCTAACAGTACCCGCCGCCAATGTTAAGTTTACTTACCCGATTGAACATAAACATATTTCAGTCCCTTAATATATATGTGATCTTGGAGGCCACCTATCGTTAATTTAGGTCTTTGCTGTCCTCTTGCAGGAGGTGGTTGAAGAAGATCATAAACAAATTCATTATATATTTCTGTAAATGATACATACACGCTTAATATATTAGGAGAAAATCCAGCAACTCCAACCGGATCATTACTAAGCCGTTGCTGCATTGCCCTAAAAAAAAACGACTACATTACACTTTTCATCAGCATCATCAATAGATATTTACAAGGAAAATTTTCATACATCCTGTATGATTTAAATACATCTTTTAAAAATCAAATTATCACAGAAAGCAATTAAACGTTTCCTATATGTGACATGCTTTCTTTAGAAACACGGTCACCTGAAAAGCCCAAAGACTTATATGCATCTCTCAAATTTACTCTTGAGTGTAATCATAGTCAAAAGTATCACATGAGATTCTAAACTCTCCTAAACTTTTGACGCTAACTATACTCTGCCACACAAGCCATTTGTGTATGAATAACGAAGCGATGATTCGCAATACTGCTTATACCCGACATGTGCCGACAGTGTCGGTGCTAGTCTTGTGTAAATAATATATCGAATCGATACCGATAATCAAATGGAATATTTAATAAGAAAGTAGATTCCAAAAAAATTTGATGTGCAGTAGCCATTAACGTTGAAAGATGTGTGTATTTTTGGACACCTGGAAAATTGATAAATAAACTTTACCCAATCCTTAAAAAAGATGATCCATCTCTAGTTGAAAACCATCGTGGTATTTTCTTCTGACGTATTTTTGTAAAAGTCTGCGAAAATGTATTACAATAATTTCTATTTTCCAAAATCCAGAACAGGCTATTAATTTATCAACAATTTCTTTCCTAAAAGATCATGCATGACTAACCTTTACAGTTTCTCCTTATATCTGCGACGCCCTTAATGACAGGAGTCAGATCGATGTTATCTATACTGATTTTCACAAAGCTTTTGATCAAGTTGATCAGTGCATTCTACTGAGAAAGGTATCAATTTGATTTCTCTAATGCACTTCTTAAAATATTAAAATCCTACGTCCTAGACCGTCGCCTGTTCATAGAGATTGAGGGTTTCAGGTCAGATCGGCTCGTGCCAACGTCGGGTATACCTCGGGGTTCCAATTTGGGGCCACTCCCATTTAATATATATGTAAACGATCGTTTCGCCGAGGTGGATCGCAAAAAAAATGGCTATGTTGACAATATCACGCAGTCGCTGACTGTGTCTTCAGGCCAGCATTGAGATAGTTGGTCAATGGTATGTGTATCTAATAAACTCAATCAGAATATCCCTGTGTGGTATTTTTCAGTCGCCCAAAGAGTCCTATACTCGTTTGTGTGAGAAATATGGGGTTTTGATGATAAATTTTCTTTGATTTCACATATTGATCAGATGATAAGCAGTGCGTCTCGGTCACTGGGATTCGTATTAAAGAACTGTAAACAGTTTTCTTCACATCTATCTACATTTAAGCTATTGTATTACTCCTAGGTTAGATCCAAATTAGATTATAGTCTCCTGTATATAACCGCCACAAGCATTCTGTGGAATCTAGCCAGAGGAAATTTCTTAATGTATAGAAAGAAGGGCATTTATTCTGAGCGGGGTATTGACCAACAATTGATTCTGATAGGGTTTGGAGGGCCCCCTTATACCCATCGCCGGGATTCCCCAGTCTGTATGTAACATTTCTCCTACATGTGAATTGTTCATTTTTACTGCAGGAAATATCCCTTCAGGTGCCCTGTATAGACACCAGGCGTCAGAAGACCTTTTTTCTTAGGCGCCCAAGATCAAATGTACTTTGTTAGAACCCAATTTATGGTATAAGTCAAACTTTTAATAAAATTTCCGTACCTTATGACATTTATTTTGACAATCTCCCAACAATTTTAAGGCATCTAAGCGAGGCGTCTGTTAATCCGTAAGGTTGGTTTAGTTATTTGTATCCTATTAATATTGGGTTGTATTCTTTTGGATATGTTAGGATTAGTGAAAGTTCACAATTTAAAATGTATGTACAATTTATGAATTTGGATTTCTTGTCATTGGGATTTGGCCTGTTAGAAATATATTGCTAAATAAATAAATAAAACTTAGGTCAAGGCCTAAGTATGTAAAATTGGATCCCCTATTAAATAAATAATAAACTTACCTATATGTTTTAATATGTATGGATTTTTCACCACGGTAATGATGCAAAATACTTTGTAAATTTTGCAATTCAGCTTCCTTTTGTAAGTCATTTAAAGTTACCATTTTTCCATTGGGAAGAGGTTTTACTCGTGGCTTGTCGTTCACTGCAGGAATAGTACGGAAAAGATACTCCAATGCCCTGGGAATTATTCCAGGTTCTTTTGCTGTACCTACCATGGTGAATGTTTTCCCTAAAATATTTATTAGTATTAGTCATTGCAAAACTTTTTAAATATTCATAAGTTCTCTAGTTCTACCTAAGCTAAATTTTAACTATTCTTATTCTCTACCCAAAAACGTCAGCAAAATATTTTAGTTGCATGTGTTATGGTCTAAGCAAAAATTAACACGTCATTCAATAAGTTTCCGGTCTTATACATTTCCTTACCATTTGATTGTTTTTCGATGCCTTCATAGCCAACTAAGATTACAACTGAACTTAAAATCCGCAACAAAATCGCATATGAAAATATTAAATTGGCAATATTTCGAGAACTAAAAATTTTCGGCATAGACAACCTCACACAAACTAAACGTTACTTTTAATGCTAAATAAGATAAAATAAGAAAATTTGGGAGTTTCCATGTGAAAAAATTAACTTTTGACGATTCTCTTTTCAATTTAATTTTCATTTTATTTTTTGAACACCTTGTATTATTGGTTATTAAAATACTATAAAAAAATCTACCAAAGTAGACCCTTTTCAACAAGGAATCCAACCCAAAGAAAATAAAAAAGGTTTCCTTATAGGAAAAATTGATAATTATTTTAGGGCCTGTAAACGTCGTTTTTTACATAAAAACTTAAATATGTCTAAAACGCTTAGTTTGTGCGGCTTTCACGGATTCCTCCGTGTGAGACGCAATAGCAGTGGATATATCCACATTATGCCGTTGTAGTGCTGAAAGCCGCGTTCAGTATTACACAAAAAGATTTTTAGGACACACTTTAATCCATTTCTTGATAGTAAATGTACATTTTCAGCTAATCAGGAAGCAGATTTGTTTTATTTCTAGTAATATAGTTATATTTAACTGATGCACCCTCAAAAAGATCCCTGTTATCAACAATAAACATCACCGAATCCAAAATGTACATATCTATAACCGTTAAAATATTGTTAATAATAAAGATATTTCTACAAATGAATTGTTGTTTCAACGCAAAGATACACCGTAAACATCTTTTTTGCAGAATCAAAACTCTATTAATATCACAGGAATTACCCCAAAATATCACACCATATCTGAGTCTGGACTGTACAAATGCATGGTAAGCTGACAGAGCTGCATCGATTCCAACTCTCTCCGAAATAATTCTTTATGCAAAACCATACCGAGATATTTTAATGGCGACTATCTCGATGTGCAACCAGACCAATCTCCTATCAATGTTTAGTCCCAAAATAACAGCCCTCTCAACTGATGTTATTGTTGTATCCTCAAATGTTAATGTAAATTGATTATTTAATCTGTTACCAAATATAATGCACTGCGTCTTAGAAACATTTAGCGACAGACAGTTGAACCGAAAGTACCCATCGAGAATGTCCATCACAGATTGAACCTTCATCGACAGCAACTCCGCAGTGCTTTCACTGAATATAAGCGATGTATCATCAGCATATAGTACAGTCTGCTCTCCAGAGATTTTGGATAAAAAATTTGTTTAAAGAATATACAAAAGAGGCCCAAGTATTGAACCCTGGGGGACGCCCCTCTTCATTTAACTCTCTGAAACATTATAGCTCTACCATGGAGATCCACCAAACACTGAGTCTTGTCCGTCAAATATGATCTTATTAATTCCATTGCATTACCCCATATACCATACATTTCAAGTTTTAACAATAAGTTTTTATGATCCACAGCATCAAAGGCTTTAGACAGATCCAGGCACATGGCCAATGTTGTTTTTTTTTATTTAGTAATTCTAGAATTTGTATAAGTGTTTGATACAAAGCTCTTACTGTGCATTTCCCTTTTCTAAAGCCATTTTCTTTATCTGATATCATAGAAAACTTATCCAGAAAAGTTACAATTCTCTGATATAAAACTTTTTCAAAAACCTTGCCCATATTAGGCAAGTCTATAATTCTTTCTACAGATTTCTCCCCTTTCTTATGGATTGCTTTAATATGGGCATTTTTTAGCTTACTTGGAAAAATACCTGTTGTAAAACACAAATTTACAATAAAAAATAAAGGCTGAGAAATAAAGTCACCTGCATCTTTTAAAATAGAAATAGGTATCTGATCATCTCTAACCGACTTCTTGTTTTTTTAACCCTTTATAACCTTTAATGTCTCATCAGAATCAGCAGGACAGAAATAAATGGAACCCTCCCTTCAATTTCATTAAGTGTCAACGGTAGGGAATGAATTTATAAAATAATTATTTAAACAATTGACTATCTTAAAAGGATCATTAAATTTGGAAGAAAAGTTTTCAATAACTGTACTGGTTTTGTCTTTTTGATCAGTAATTTGTTTAACAACTTGTAAAGTAGGCCTAACTTTATATAGACTGAATTAGTTCCTGTTGAGACACCCTGTATATTAAAACATGACATTATTATCATTTTAGCTAACAAATAAAATATTTAATACTAGTGATTAAGGTGACCTAAATGTAGTAGGATAGTTAGGAATATGGTAGAAACCTGATTTTTTACAGGGATATTAATATTATACCAAGGATTAAAAAAAAAATAAATAAAAAAAAATTAGAGATCTAGACACGAACAAATTTAAATGTAAATATAAAGCTTTTTAAATGCTTGTATGTACATTCTGTATTAAGTAAAAAAAAGGTCACCTGCTCCAGAGGATCCATAGGCTAGAAGGGTACTATTGTAGCCATTGATGAAGTTTAGAATTTTTGGTTTAATAATTGCATTGAATAATTCCAGCTGCGTCGTCTCAGGACTGAAGATATGCGAAAACTGATACTTTTTAGTCAGGCCGTGACGTGAGCCGTACGCGTCTTGTGGTACTTTACATATTAAAGTATCATCTTCTATCGCATATAAATCGGCGTAGTCGGCACTGGCTTTAATTCTCAGGCATACTTTAACACGTTTATCCTGTAAAATAAAAGTATATATGGAATCAGAACAAAATAGATTACTATATTCCAATAGTTAATAGTTTGTGTAATCAATTTATACATTTATGCACAAAATTATCCAATATTTTTATATTTTTAACCGACTTCTAAAAGAGAGGTACTTAATTCATTGAGAATGTATATTTTTTTTATGTATGTACACCGATTACTCCGGAACGGCGGCACCGATTTGAATGAAATATTTTACGTTATGTTCAGAAAGTTGCTGCGGTAGTCCCATATTTTTTTGGATGAAATTGGACAGTAAAATCAAAGATGGCGCTGAAAATTTTGTCCGATTTTCTCCAAAATTGGTGTGGGGAAATTTTCGGGGTCACGAATCTGAAATTATTTTTTAAAAAATCAATATGGCGGAAAGAAAATTTAATTTTTCAAAATTGGTGTGAGGCTATTTTTGCGGTCGGATACAACGAATTCAAAATGTTTTTAAAAAATTCAATATGGAGGATCCAAAATCCAAATTTTCTCCAAAATTGATACCGGGTAGTTTTTGGGATCGCACATTATAAATATGACATTATTAAAAAAAAACTAAATATGGCAGATCTAAGATGGCGGATTAAAGTTTCTATATCTCTCGATTTTGTCTAAAATCAGTATTGGGGGATTTTTGTTAAATTTAATTACAAATGCAAGATATTTTTTGAACAACTCAATCTGGCGGGTTCAATATAATGTCCTACATTTTTTGGTATTCTCCAAAACTGATATAGGGGGTTCTTGAGGGTGTAAATTATGAATTTAAAAGTATTTTTTCAGGATTTAATATGGCGAATCCAATATAGCGGACGAAAAATTTTACATTTTTCGATTCTTTTCAAGTGTGGGACTGAATCATTTTTGACGATGTAAATAGCGAATATAAAATCATTTTAAGAAAATCTAATATGTCAGATGTAATAAGGTCTAGAAATTTTAAATTTCTGGATTTCATCCAAAGTTGGTATTAGGGGGCTTTGAAGGGTTTAGATTTAGATAAATTAAGACGTTAAAATTATTTTTTCGAAATTCAATATGGCGGATCCAATATGGTGAGTTGAAAATTTTACCTTATTCGCATTTTTTCGAATTTGGTATTAGGGAATTTTCGGGGTCGTGTATTACGAATATGAAGTTAATTTCTTACAACTATTAGGTTGATAAGATATAATGTGAGGGACTGAAAATTTTACATTTTCCGATACTGATATTGCGGGGTTCTTGAGGCGCATACAAACTCAATATGCAGTATAAAATATATCGGGCTAAGAAATTTACATCTCAAATTCTTTAAATATCGATACTGAAAGGTTTTGGGGTCTATATTACCAATCTAAAATTAATTTGAAATTTAAGATAGACTAAATATTTGTTTGATATAATTTCACTGGTATTTGGAGAACTCTATGAATCAAAGAATTTTTAGTGGTTCATTTTAGGGTGAATCACAACTTGGGATAAGTACTTTTTGCCACCTTGGAGTCATTGCAAGGTACACTAATCTCGATTAGTACTTAGTTCAAATAACTTATGGATATCATAATGAATTCAAAACTAAAACCGAAAACTAAAATTTTATTAAAAAAATTGAACCGACTTCTAAAAGGGCGCTAAAAGCTATAAATTTTTATATGAAATTGAAATTTTTGAAGTCGGCGCCAAATAATTTCTAAATTAAACAAATAGCTACTAATATATACAAATTATGGTAAGAAAGCCAATACAAATAAAGTAGTTTTAATCTGTTTATGCGAATCATACTTTGCCAGGTATTAGTTTGGCGCCGACTTCAAAAATTTCAATTTTATATAAAATTTATAGTTATTTTTCACTTTTTAGCGCACTTTTAGATGTCGGTTAATTTTTTTTAAATTTTATTTTGAAAAAATTTTTTAATAAAGTAAATTGTTAAACAATTTTGTAATAAGAACAGTTTATATTGCACATTTTAGGTGAACAATATTTAGTTATTACTGACTGCATTATTTTCGACAACTAACAAGGAAGGTACCTGAAGTGTCCAGCTAACACTTTGATGAAACTATATGTAATATGTTATAAAGAACACAAATTTTTTTATAGGGGTGAAAACCGTGCTTAAAATTCACTCCCAAAAAGTTTTTTTTGAAAATGTCCCTGGGATGTGGCTGGGAAATGATTTAATATAACGGAGCGCACCACATATTTATTCTTTCGATTTTGAAATGTACTAACGCCGTATACAACAGATTTACTTTCACATATATGATGTATACAATATACATATTATACACACAAAGTCCACAGAATCCTTCTACTTATTTGTGTATAAACAATATATATTTATACACATTTAGATCCATCCCAAGGAAATAAAAAGAAAACAAAATATTCTGTAAGAAAAAATTAATTTGTCTTCTAGCATTTTTTACCATATTCGGTAAATTTCTGAATCATTTAAAAAAAAATTAAAAATTTCAAAATTTTTTTTTAAAATTTACATCAAAATATTTACAAAAATAAACATACCAAACTGCTTATACTTGTAGATCACATTACTAGCACTTAAATAAAGTAAATTGTAAAAGGATAACTTTCAATTTCAAATCTTGTGGTAAAGCCATTTGTTTTAATACCATTTTTTTACCGAAAAAGCGAGTGAAAAATCTTTTATTCATCACAACTCCGTTAGTTTTTACGCTAATAACTTAAAAGCTCATTTTAGAGGTTTTTTTGGGCACTTTGAAAAATATTCAACACATTTTTCCCGAAAATTTACCGTTTTTTCGTTATTTAACTTTGAACGCTTTGATTTTAGTTCTCGACGGACAAGACATCCCCTTCAACCAACCATAACTCGGTACACATTGCATATACAGTCCATTTTTGAGTTTTCAAATATACCAGACAATATGATAAAATAATCGCGCGTTTGGAAACATCCTTCAAATTAATAAACATTTTTGACAAATTACTACCTAAAAAAATGTTCTTCCGGTTGAAAAAGTTTTTGGCCACCATACCTTATTTTCTCTAATTGAATCGTCGGTTAAATCTATGGTATCATCACAACCAGAATCAGAAGCTAGAGAAGTAAAACTGGAAGCCATGATTTTAAATAAGCAACTGAACTGTTTAATGCCAAGTTTAATGTAGTATAAAAAAATTGGGCGAGCAAAGAATCCGATAAAAAATATACAAAAAGATTTAAAATATATCAGTCATTACAAAAAATCATTTACACTTGGAGGTATGACACTTCTGTTTTGCTGCATATTACTCTTCTTCAGAAATACATAGCTCTGGGTCATTTTATATTAAATCAAATGGAAGAAGATGCACTAATTTTAATTTCGTTAAAGTAAGATTCATTTAATTTATGTGCCTGTTTCGGTCCCTAATCACCAAAACCATGTGAAAAGGTGATTTTTATAATATATTAATATCATTAACTGACAAAATAAGATATCTGAACGTTAGTGCACGCGTTTAAACGCTAAAAGAAAGTAGTTTTTTGAAAAAATATTATAGTTAGAATAATAATGTATTTATAAATGGTAGGCCTTTGAAAATACACTTTTTTTTCCTTTTTTTATACTACTAGCTCGAGTATTTTTTTGTACTAAAAATGGCATGAAATTTCAATAATATAATATAATATAATAAATAAATAAATAAATATATATATATATATATATATATATATATATATATATATATATATATATATTTTAAGTAATACACTTTATTATATTTAAGATACCTTTTTAAAAGAATATTTTTGTTGGAAATTATTATTATATTACAAAATCAAAACTAAAAAATTATTAGCACTTTTTCCTTGTCTTCAATCGTGTGCAAGTAACTACACAAATTAAAATGACAAAATAAATTTAATAAACCTTTACCCCCTAATGCATTAATATGGTCTAACTTTAAAACCAGTCCAAACTGACAGTAGAAGATTTAAATTAACAAATACAACAATAAGTCAAGTAAAATTTAAACCCTAAAAATACAAGGAAAAAAAAAATCATTTCCTTTAATACAAGCAAAAATGGAAAATTTTATATATTTTAGGGAGGCAACTCTTCTTCTTACCAATTTCAATGCCTTATCTCTAGGTTTGTAACCCTAATATTGCAATAAAAGCCTTTATTTATTGACATATGCAACATGAATTATAACAATATCGTAACTGGCTGTTACTAAAGTTAAAGGTAAGGGTTACATTTTCTGAGAGTTTCAATTTTTTATAAACATAATTTTTTTTTAATTTTATGTTTATTTTTTTACACAGATGATGGAACAAGTTAATGATTTTTTTTTTGTATAATAAGGGGACAGAGTTTCCAAAAAAATTTTAGTTTATTAGATTCAATGGGACATCTGGTAGATCAAGCTGAAGTCAATAAGAAAAAGTGTGAATTTAGTACACTACCATTCAATTAAAAATTCATTACTACTTATCATAAATTCTTTTGAAGTTATTGAAAACACTACCATCTTTATTATTTTAAATATGACCAAAAATGTTCATGTACAATAAGGACGTAAAGTCAGAAATCAATTCATTATTTAAAAAACAATGGTTTTTTTTTTTGAAAAATCGTTCCAACATGTTGACTTTTTTTTTGTGATTTTTTCCAGTATACTAAATTTTATACAGTAACTCGAAAGAAGCTGTGCTATCATCAACTTTGAGTCGTTAAACAATGACCTCTAATTTTTTTACCCTCTCTGCAAAATTCTATTACATATCCTCTAGCTAAATGTAACTGTTTTCGATTTATTAACAGTTAAAACTCCAAATTAAATGCAATCACATTTGTCAAATTGTCACTTTGAGTTAATTTTAACTGAAAATAAAACTTACTGAAGCACAGAGGATAGAAATTATTATGATGATAAGATATGAAAATAGGGTAAGAACCCAAGAAGTGTGTCAGTTATTTTAAGAAGAATATCCTAATTTTCTGCCAATTTCACAAGAAGAGGACCTATTAAATAGCCGCCAAGGTCTCCAGACTTAAACTCCCTTGACTTCTTTTTGTGGGGTTTCCTTAAAATTAAAATTTTCCACACTATGCCAATTGGCATAAAAGGCTTAAAAAATCAGATTATTCAGTTAATTACTATAGAAGTCATCATAAATGTTCAGAATATATCTACAAATTGCTTAGATTACTGTCTAATTAATCAATGGGAGACAATTTCAACAATTAAAAAAATGATTAATTGTTGTTATTACTTCATTTCAAGTTTCAACTGTCGATAACAGTAAATTTTCTTTTTTAATATTCAGCATTAATTTCACCAATATTAGGGCTATTTTATTTGTCTGAGTATCAGAACTTTAAGCTTTCACACCCTAAATAAATCAAAACGATCAAAATTCTGACCTATATTAAAACCCATACTTCACATATACTGTAATTTATTTTTTCAAGAGTCATCAATAGACGTTTTGAAAACCTATAAGGAAACTTGTAGAAAATTTTTGCTAACTCTCTTATCAAATCACCAAAATGTAAACTTTGATACACTTGTATCCTTGTTTGAAGGCCTAAAGTACGAAGAATATGTGATATACAATAACACATTATCATTTAAACAGCTTAAACTGTAAATTACATGTTCAATTATAACATGTATTCCATTTAAAAATAATTTTCATATCATTTTAACACTTTTTCCCAGTATAACTGTTTAGTTTCCTGAATTTTTGGGAAATTCCAGAGAATTTTTAAAAATTAATTGGACTTCTAAGGAATGTTAAGAGAATTAAAAAAAATATATTGATATTAACAATAAATTTATAATTTAAAAAATAATAAAAAGACAATAAGAAAATAATTGAAGAAATTTTTACAAGAATTTTTGTAAGAAGTTACGATTTTATAAAGTGAATTGTGGAATCAAAGATTTTATAAGTAAGAAATTGGAAACTCATATACAAAACTTTTAATTGGTGAGGACACATATCTCTTCTTAAACTCAAATAACATATTTTTTATTACTTAGTAGAAAGGTAATTTTCTGTATCTTTGCCTACTAAATAAAATACCATAAAGGTAAAATTATAAATTTGAAGTTAAAATTAGCATTTATTCGTACTATATAGAAAGTGCAGTGTTAGTATAATGATATATTCTTATTTTAGTTAAATTACCTCCTTTTCGGATGGTATTGATGGAATTGTGCTCTCGCTTTCAAAATCATTCACCAAATTATGCCGAACTCTTTCTATACCATGTCGATTCCAACTTAAAATACTGGGATCTCTAGCTTGCAGATACGAAACGTTCTGTGGAGGATCAAAAATTTCGTTGTCTGCCATGAGGAACTGTTTTTTAAGTTTTTTCAGCAATTTTTAAATGAATCCTACAATGTTTTAAAAACCGCTTGTCAGTCACAAACAGAAAACTAAAGAACAAGTAAAACTTCTATTTTAGGTTCACGCAAAAAAATACCGACAAAAAGAACGAAAAAATACAGAGGTTCAGACAAGTTACAAAAACAAACTTCCAACGGCTATAATGCGGTGTTGCCAGAAGTCAACTATTGTACCGAAAATTAGGGAGAAAACGGACAATTGAAATAAAGATCGTTTTGGAAACTATGATCAGATATTACGAACTTGACATTTCAAGTTCCTTTCAGATATTAACTGAAGGATAAATCATATCAGTTAAGGTACATGGGCATGGTAGTGCCATTCTCTAGTACTCAAACAGCCGGATTCACTAACACGGGAAACTATCCTGAATTGACAGTAGAGGGCTTAAACTGACAAGAGAAACAATAAGCCAAGCAAGTTTTAAATAAACATAAAAAATAATTTTGTTTTATTACTGAACCGGCAAAAATGAAGAACTTTATTTATTTTCAGGATACAACTATTTCTCTTACATATTTCAAGGCTTTATTGCCATGTTCACATCCTTAATTTCCCTATATAAGCATTTATTTGTTGACATATGTATTTTTTTTTATAATACAAATTATGACAATATCGTAAGCAAAATTGTTCGACTACAAGACTTAAATTGCACGACAACTAGATTGGGTTTAAGTCTTAAATCTTCTCAGTACCTGTGAAATTTTATTATTAAATATGCAAGTAATAAATTCCGGCAACACTGCATAAATGTCAAATATTTAAAATGATGGTCGCAGACACCGAAAAATAAACAACCAGTACGTCAAAATATCGCTTCGTCTGGATACTTAGCAATTAAAAGCTTCGAGCATACACTACTGAAAACAGTACCGAGTGCTTTGCGCGAGGCAAAAAGGGAACTGGGGCGAATAGTTATATATGCTATTTCTCTCGCCGCAAACGCGATTGACCATTGCGCATTTCAAAAATATGGCGAAAAGCTGAAAGAACAAAAGTAAATGTAAAGCCACGTCCACATTAATAAAAATTTACGTTGTGTACTACACTACAAATTATCAATTTTTGTAAAGTGAAAAGAGCATTTTCAAAGTCATTTGCGCAATATTAGTTGATGAAAAATCGAATGTTTTTCAACCTCTTACAGTTGAAAAAAACAAAAAAATAATGCTGGGAGTGTGTTTAGATCACGAACTTGAGATATAAAACTGGACTGCTCATGAAAATAATTTTTGACCCCCCCTTATTGGTCGCCATTGGTGCAATGATTTGTATGGCAGCATTGAATTCCCTAATAGTTTCTTACATTGGCGTGAATGAATGTCAATTCTATTATTCTAACTAACAGGTTTAGACAATAACTATCTCTTTCTGTACTATATCTAAAACAATAAATCGCTCTTCCTTGTTTTACTTGACAGGTTAATCGAGTATATTAAATAAAAAAGACCAGAGCTCCGATTCTGTATGCATATTTTTTTGACATTCTCTCTCCTTATCTCTTTTAGGACAGTGATATACTTATGTGTTAATACAGACTGAACAAAGATAGAAAATCCTTATTATGACATCGTCTTTCCCTTTACTCTTATAGAATCGCAACCCAGGATAATTGTTTCTGTAAAACAATATTTAACTTGAATTTCTACTTTTAGTTTTCTCAAAATTATAATTTTTTTGTTTAAAGCAACTCCAATAAAGCAAATTTTTTTATCTTCTTTGGAACAGCGTAAATATGTAACAATTTTATTATTTTTAGATAACAAGCATGAAATGTCAGTTGTTATAAATAAATGAAAATGCTTTTTCTATGACTGTTTACATATTTTATTTTTTACGATAAAACTGTTATTTAGTAAAACAGCTAAAATGTGAAATATGCACCAAAAACAAATCGAGACTAATTTTTTTTTGAAATATCTGTTTTAGAAACATCCTTATTCGGAAGTAGAGTATAAGAAGTTAACGAAAACCAGTATTAAGCCATTTATTTTTAAAAATTTTATATCATGAATTAATATGATATTAAAAATGATTATGTCATATTTTTTACTGGTATGGAAAATGCACGAAATGGAACGACTATCGACAAAGACAGTTGGAACATACTCACTGATATAGCCCAAAGAACAAACTTAATAATTGTCACTCCATCGTATTGTGCAAATGGGAAGGTGCTGAATGATTTTGTGTATAATTTTAACCTGGATATTAAGATGCGTATTCAGCAGAACAAGATTGAATGCATCTATATTTGCTCCGACAGCTTTATGTCAACATTTGAAAGAGATTGGTATGGAACAACGAATTTTGAGGTTAAACGTAGAAATTCCAAGTTTATATGTGCAGAGCTGATTGGTGGCAGGAATGTTAGCGGAAATTTTCCGCGAGGTGTCCTTTGGCCACATCTTCAATAGCCATAGCTCATCCAAATTTCAGCGAGGCCTCTGCAATTGATCGTACACCGCATAAAACACTTATCTCTCTATATTACCAGAATGTTCGCGGATTAAGGACTAAGTCTGTACATTTCCAACAAGAAGTAATAAACAACAATCACGACATTATCGTTTTAACCGAGACATGGTTGAATGATGGAATTGCTAGTCAGGAACTATTTCCACCAAATTACGAAGTTTACAGGAAGGACAGAGATCCTGATCAGTCCAACAAGTCCAGAGGTGGAGGAGTCTTGATAGCCGTGGAGTGTTCCCTAGAGTCTTCAGTATGTGTTGTGCCAGACTGTGGTGTTGACCAGGTGTGGGTGAGTGTCCGGATTGGTGGCTTCCGGAGCGTTTTAGGCGCAGTTTATGTTCCGCCATCATCTAATAAGTCAGTTTATGAGGAGTGTGTGAACTCTGTCAATTATATATTTGATCATTTTCCGACATCCAAGGTTTTATTGCTGGGTGACTTTAATTTGCCTAACTACACGAACTCGTTTGTACAGATCGATTCCCGCAATACTCTCGGTAGCGACCAGCATTCAATTCTAAATTTATGTAATACCGATCTAAATACAGACATTGTGTTTACTTCCAACAATGAAAGTGAACAAATCCTCTATGACTGTGTTTGCTTTTATGACCTTACTCAGCATAACAATATTTGCAACACCGGCAATGTAATATTGGATTTGATTTTTTCTAATTATTGTGAAATAATGATCTCTAATTGTAATTCACCTTTAACTAATGCAGATAGACACCACCCTCCTCTACTAATTGATTTCTGTGTTGATTTTGTACACGACATAGCATCGGAGTCGCAATTTATTAGCTACAATTTTCATAAAGCTGACTATAACCAATTGAATAACCATTTTGAGCTCACTGACTGGAGCTTTTTGAGTTATGGTGACATTGACGGCGCTATAGAAATGTTTTACACAATTCTTTATGTTGCAATTGATATGTATGTCCCAAAAACTAACAGACTCAATCTTAAATACCCTAGTTATTTTACAAAAGCCACTATTCAGCTCATAAAGGAGAAAAATAGAGCTTACTCGAAATTTCGTCATACACGTCAACTAACTGACGAGACTGCGTGGAAAGCATTAAGATCCCAATCCAAAGCTTCAATCAAAAAGGACTATGACACTTTCATCCACTCAACCCAAAATAATATCCTGAAGAACACCAAAGCTTTCTGGTCTTATATCAAAAGTCAACGAAACGCGGCTGTGCATCCTTCACATATGAAGTTTAATAACTCACAACTCACTGACCCACATTTAATTGCGAATTTATTCGCCGACTTCTTTCAGTCAGTCTTTACTCCAATAAGTTTGACCCTCTCAAAGCCTATACATATTCGTTCAATGAATAATATAAATCTACAGAACATAGATATTAATAGCTCTATTGTATTTGAGAAGCTTATTGAACTTGGTGAAACCAAGGGTGCTGGACCAGACGATATTCCACCAATCTTCATAAAAAACTGCAGTCCAACTTTGACTTTTCCACTTAGTTATATCTATCAACGTTCCCTAAATCAAGGTTTATTCCCTAACATATGGAAGTCCGCTTATGTCACCGTGATTCACAAGAGTGGAGATAGAGCTGACGTGAGCAATTACCGTCCGATATCTGGTCTAGACTGTATGGCAAAAGTCCTTGAATCTATAGTTGTCGACAAACTCATTTTTAATCTAAAAAATATTCTCTCTGATCGTCAACATGGATTTTTGCCTCATCGCTCCTGTGAAACAAATTTATGTATCTATTCCCAATATCTATCATCCGCTATTGATTTGGGTGGTCAAGTCGACTGCGTATACCTCGATTTTAAAAAGCCTTCGACCGAGTCGACCACAGTATTCTCATCGGTAAATTAAAATCATACGGTGTAGGTGGTCCTTTATTGGCATGGTTATCGAGTTACCTTCATAACCGTACACAAGTAGTTAGAATAAGCGGTGCTCTCTCCGATGAAATTAGGGTGACTTCGGGAGTGCCTCAAGGTTCACACCTGGGTCCGATTCTGTTCCTTGTTTTCATCAACGACCTCACGGATGTGTTTGGATGTTGTCAGTTTCTTCTCTATGCAGATGACCTAAAAATTTTCCGAAGAGTTATAAGTATTAACGATTGCTTAATTTTGCAATCTGAACTTCGTAAAATAAATGACTGGTGTACTGAAAACCGGATGGAGTTAAACATTTCTAAATGTAAAATCATTTCGTTCTCGAGGAAGAAAGTGCCAATATCTCATACTTACTTTATATCAGACACTCCAGTCCCTCGAGTACAGTTAATTAATGATTTAGGTTTGATTTTTGATTCTGAACTGAGATTTAAAGATCACATCAATTATGTTTTATCAAAATCCTTTAAAATGGCTGGATTCATAATGAGACGCTGCTGGGAATTTTCCAACACCGAAGTCCTAAAGTCCCTATATTATTCTCTTGTCCGAAGTCATTTGGAATATTGCTGCGTAGTCTGGTCACCATATCAGGGAACTTACATAAAGCGCTTGGAGCGGGTTCAGTCGAAGTTTGCAAGTTTCTTATTGTATAGACTAAAAATTGATGAGTCTTTTACCATACCAGCAGCGATTATCAATTCTGAGCATGACCAGCCTAGAAAAACGCCGAATTTTCTTGAGTATACTCTTTGGATTTAAGATAATTGCGAATATTATAGACTGTTCTGATCTCTTGGCGCTTATTAATTATCGGGTTCCTTCACGAAGCACTCGTCTCACCGAGGGGTTTTCGGTTAACAGGAGCCGAACAGATGTTGGCAGATACAGTGTTATGAATCGAATCATGCGTTATTTTAACATTTATGTCCCCTTTGACACCGAATTCAACGGTACAGTGATAATGTTCAAACGAAAACTAAATTTACTCATATCTGACGATGTTTGACATTCAGAAATACCGTGATGATTGCGACTCTGATGTTTCCTGTGTTGTTGAGTTGTATGTTTGTGATTGAGTATATATACATATATTTTTTTTTAACTGTTATTGTATTTTTATTAAACTGGTTTAAATTTTCAATGTATTATTGTATTTTAATTTTTATTTTAATTTTAATTTTAATCTGTAACTAGCTTTGACAACAGTGTACTATTTGGATTTAGATCTGTAATGTACTGTAAATAAATAATTAAATATAGTATATTGTTTAATGTAAGGTATCGAAATGTCCACATAATCTATTGCAAAGTAAGATAGTTTCATCATTTAAAAATAGCTTCGATTAGGTCTTTGTTAAAATTATTTTCTTCTCGATGCTTTTAGGGAACTGATATGTTAGGTATTTATATAGGATTAACAACATTCATAATAATGTTGACATTTCCTTCATAAAAACGGAGCTTTAATTTAAATGAAGTAAAGTAACATTATGTACTAAACCCTTTTTATATAAAAAAAATTAAACTCTAAAGGGGATAGTGTTAAAGCAGTTTATATTTAATTGTAAACAAAACAATATTTATTAAGACACTTTAAATATAAAGAAGCTTGTAAATACAAGAGAATTCTTACATTAATACAATCATTTTTAATCTAAATATATACATAAAGATTTACTAGCAACTTTTAATTTTTACACTAGGTCAAACTTTCAATTTACTTAACTATTTAAGGATCTGGAATTGGCCTTTTCTAGAGTTGAATTTTTGAAATGGTAATCAATCGCAGCTTCTCACTACTTTGACAAAGGGTTTTCATGACACAAATTTCCTATCTGAGCTAAAATCAAGAATTTTTGTTTTATTAATTAATAACATATTCAAACAAAATGTTATTACTTTATTTTTAGACAAAATAAATACATAAAAGTAAAATTTAAGTAATTTCCAAACATCCTTAACAATATTGAAAAATTTCATATTATATGCAATCATTTATTTCTATTTTAATATGGCATATTGGTTTTTAAACGTATAATCATTTAAAATTTTAATACCATACCAGTTTCGATATTTAGCTTTATATGTCAGTGGAACATTAACTTTATGGTAAAACGATATTGTTGTTGGTTAATGCACACCTAATTCAGGACTTTTTTTGTAGAGCCAGTGTATGTTATTAAGTCCAAGTTTACTTGCTTCAAGATGTTTACATCGTAGTTTTTTTCAGGCAGTTTATTTGTAAGAAGCACAACACAAACTTTTTGCACATCTTATTGTATAAAACAATTTCCAGAAAAATGCTCTGAACAGAGTTACTTATCCGATATATAAAAGAATCATGATCATGACCAATTTGCTTCAGCTCTTGAATTTGAAGATTCTTTTCTCTTAGAAAACTAAAATATTGATAGCATTTAATAATTATCATATATCATATCCATAAGATTAAACTTGTTACCCTTAGATTTACAATTTGATTCTAAGGTAAAATTTTATATAATTATTATTGAATGCTTTATAACTTACCAAATAAATAAATTCCAATTTATCAGATGAGGTATTTGCACGTTTTACAATGAAGAATCACATTTTTTAAAATACAAAAAAAAAACCTTAAAGTTCACATTCCTGTTTGAAATTTTCAGTAAAACGTTACATAAAATGTGACAAAATCCATAAAACAGCAAAATCAAAAATAAATTTTTGTTAAAATGAAAAGTATTCAGTCAATGTCAAAATACATTTTCACCAATATCATAAAAACTTAGGGAATTCATTGTTGCCAAAGCAATTATTTGCACCAAATGGCACGGAGCATGGTGGGGTCATTTTTTTTATAAGGGAGATATGGAACACGAGCAGTCCAGTTTTATATCTCAAGTTCGTGGTTTAGATATAGGACATAGGTCCATTACTCACTTAAATCGCGACCTTTCAAAAATCTACCTATCTACCCTTACTCTTCTGAAATTGCGTCGTTTTGTTTTTCCGTTTTTCTTCCAATATGGACCCGCCCTCGTCAGAAAACTGGGGCAACCTGGTGGCAACTCTGACCTGACCTTATTTTAACCTATTTTTTTGGTTTCGGTTTTAGAATTTCAAGCTGTCAGGCTGCTGCTTCCGTAAGAATGTCGACGGATTCTTTGGAAATTGAGGTATTTATGATATTATGTTAATAATTCCTTTTCAAATAACTTACGTAGATACAATGTATTTATTTCCAAAAAGTCTTATAAAACTTTAAGTAATCTTTTTTCAAAAATACTTTTGACACATCATGACAGCCATATTGCAGATATGGAAGAATAAAAAACATCGTTAATTTTTTCAGAATGAAAAAAACGAATATAAGGATGAACTTGATATTGAGGCACCTATGGATTATTCCATTAAACATCCCTTACAAAACGTCTGGACGCTCTGGTACTTTGAAAATGATCGAAACCAAACCTGGGAAAAAAATCAAAGAGAAATTGCCTCTTTTCAAACTGTGGAAGATTTTTGGAGGTAAGTTATTGGCGTAAATTGGTAGAGGAATACTTTTGAGTATAAAACATTTGGATAGTGCAGTATTCTTGGTAATTATTGATAAACTGGAATCCAGTCATTTTGATTTAATTCTTGTCACTTAATGATTTATGCACAACTGTTTTTAGAACGAAAAATATAACTAGAAGTGCAATGCATTCAATTAATTTATAGTTAAATGAAATTCTTTTTGTTTTATGAAATTTTGAGAATAGTGGTACATAATATTTTTTTATGGAAAATTACAAATTTAAAAAATTGTTTCAATTGTAGGTATAATAATAAAGGCTTAAAAATATTGTTGCTCTAAAAACACTGTGTACTTTTCCTATACATTCAATATTTGGATTTTCTAGCATAGTTGGGTTACCCTTTTTATCAGACTTATGCCGACAGACTTGAATCTGTGTAGCACAGTTTTTTAAAACATGTTAAATATGTTCTAGGTTTCCTTATATTGAAATAAATTTTAATGTGGACCAGACTATATGGTATCTAAGTATGATTTCTCTTGTCAGTAAAAGGGCATATTATGATCTCTGTCTTATGTCCAATATTTTAAGGGGTTTTATCATAAATCCTGTCTTAATTATTTTGATCTTGATAGTTCATACTAAATAAGACTTTTCTTTATATTCGTCAGTGTTAAATCATATTATTTGCTATACAGCCCAGTAAACAATATCACTGATGTAAATAAATATTATGAAAAAATAAACTTTTTTGGGTGCCTCTAGAAAAAGGTAATTTTAGAAATAACCTTCTTTTGAATTATATGTAAGCCTGTAAACTTTCAAAATTTCAAAATGCTTTATTGTTCAAACATTACTTCTCAGTAAAATTGTTTAAATTTAGCTTATTTATTATTTTTTAATATTAAATGATAAAAATTATAACATAAATAAATGGAGAAATTCCTGATAAAAATTACATTATGAAACATTCTAAAAGCCAACAAATTAAAATCAAAGGTAAATATTGCAAAACAGAACATTTACATATTTAAAATATAACACTACACTTCGAAATTGGTTATTAATATATTGATATTCTAATTTTTTGACAAGGTGGACTAAAACTATCCTGTTTAACACTCTGATATTGCCGCACTTTGTTTATTGCTCCACAATTTTGTTCCTTCTTAGTCAAAATGAAAAGGCAAGATTTCAAAAATTGCAAAATAGAGCCATGAGAGTTATACTCTCATGTACAAGAAGACCATCAATTAACTACATGTTGAGAGAAATGCAATGGTTGTCGGTGAAGGACTTCTTTTACTATCAAACATTAATCTTCATTTTTAAAATCAGATCGGGTAGTTCTCCTATATATTTACAAAATCATATTAATTATAATAGAAATATACATGCGTATGACACTAGAGCGAAGAATGACTTTTATATTCCTCCAGTATTAAAGAGACAAACACAAACCTCTGTATTTTTTAAAGGTTTGAACAGTTTTAATCAATTGCCCACAAATATTAAATGTTTAAAATCTCTAAATAAGTTTAAGCAGTGTCTGAAGCAATATTGTGTTAATAGGGTCTGTCCTTGAGGGACATGAACTTTCTGTTATTTATTTTTTTTTTAAATTTGTGTTAGTTTAGTTTAGTATGTAATTGTTCTGCAAAGCTTGACGATGTTTGATTGTTGTTTTGAATTTTAAAATATGAATTTAGTTGTTAAGATATGGGTGTAATTATATATTAGTCTATGACTAAATAAAGGAAATAAAGGATTTATATATATATATATATATATATATATATATATATATATATATATATATATATATATATATATATATATATATATTGTGTGTGGTATGTGGTAATAAGAGCTGACAAAGGCAACTCAATAGCTATATTAAAGTGAGATCAATACAATGAGAAAATTTTAGATTTGTTAAAAAAGTAAAACTTATTTTGTTAAAAGAAAGATTCTACAAAAAAAAATACAAAAGATGCTAAAAGAACAATAACATTTAAAAAATAAAGAACTAACCCAACCTAACATATACGGTCTAGTAAAAATCCACAAAGAAGGTCCCCAATAGGACTTGTAGTTTTGTACTATAAGTACCCCCTAAGACAAATTACAGTTAAGCTTGGTAATATCATAAGAGAGATAGTTATCATATCAACTTTGAACCTAGATACTGAATAAAAAACACAATATGCTTAACCTTAAAACTAATATAATCTCTTACATAAAATAAAAACGTTAACCCCATCATGATTCAAGAAATCTGACAACTTCTGGAATCATGTGTAATCGTAAATTTATATATAAAGCATTTTCTTAGTTTGTTTCTCATAGCATCCGAACGTGTAGTTGTTACTATGAAATTGCCATAATGCCAAAGTATTATGTTATATGTGATAAATAACTAATTATATATCTTATTTATATATTGCCTTTACAGTAATATTAAATTTGCTTCAAGGTTCCAATGATCTTACACTTTATGGTAAATGGTGAAATATTTTTCTACCATTATAGAATACAGAATTTCATACTTTAGCAGTGTAGGTGTGGGCAAGGGGATCAACACTATTTGTCTTGTGCCAGAGTTATTAATAATAATTTGATCATATAGTTTTTTATACATTTAAAATACCTTTTCCAAAATGAATAAACCTGTTAAGGTTAAAATTTTATCTTGCTTTAACCGTGGTTTACTAGATTCCCTAACTCCGGCCCTGCTCACATACTTTACTGCCAGTTTTTGCAAAATAAATACTGAGTTCAGAAGGTTCTGACTAGAATTTTCCCAAATACCGATTCCATATAAGATTCTATAGGAGCTACATACACACAGATTGTGTTATAATGGTGTTTACCTCCCTTGATACTGCCCTCAAAGCAAAACATGTCCAGTCGCCAGCTTATTATAGAACATAATATCAATAAAAATATAATTTAATCCGCCCCTTTGTTGAAAAATGCACACAAGAATACTCTAAATTTTATATGATTGTATTAGTTACACCAGATAACCAGTGACCCAAATTAAAAGTTAGAGTAACATATTAACAACTATACAGTCCAATTTTTAGAGGACATCATTCAAGAGATTTTACACTAAATGCAATACAATTAATATTTTTTTCTGGTTATCTCTATTTTAAAAATAAAATAACAGGGTCTCAATATCATGGAAAACCTGGAATTATCATGGAATGTTTTTTCGTTATGGAAAGTCTGGGATTATCAGGGTCTTTATTTATAAACCTTAAATTTTTAAACTTTACAAGTCAACATAATAATATTCGCGCTATCGCGTATAAAAAAATAAGACTATGAATGAAGTATGTATTCTTATATCTCAACTTTTCTAGGACACACATCTAGTGATTTCTTCGATCATACCCTAGATTTAAACAACAATAGATTTGTTTGAAGGCTGTTTATGGTCAGTGGAGGAGGCGCCTTTTGATGTTTGTCAGACATATACATGTTTACTTATCCTTTCTTTCAGTTTAATTGCTTGTGACTTTTTTCGGTGTTTTTAAGTGTTAGAAATTACTATAAATGCGAAGTTTAGAATTAATATTAACAAAAAGAGGATTTAAAAACTTATTTTTATCAGTAAATAATGTTTACATATTAAAAATAACCATAATAAGAATTTAGGCAACCAAATATGTATTCATACTTTATGTATTCAGAATTGACGTACCAATTATTATATGATACTCGTTTAAATAATGTAATTAGAAAAGGATAGCGTAAAATCGGTATGTATGTACCAAGAAATTAAATATCTACTGTTTTATCAAATATAAATAAAAATCCTCGACGCGTTCAAACAACCGGCCTCTAGTTCTGAAGTTATGCTAATTCTACAGGAGTATGTTCGAAGAGTGATTTAGTGCAAGCTTATATTGATAGTATAAACAGAAAACTGTTTTTAGGAATGAAATTGAGGACTGTAAAAAACTAATTAAAATAGGTATGCGTGAATTACACAATGCTTTTAAAGCAGCTTTCAAAATTGGAAAATGGCATATTAATGACATTTCAATATCTCTGTTTGATAATCAACCTGCTCATCAAGAAGATTACTTGAAAAATGCCACTGTGGAGCTTTTTTCAAAGTATTTTTCAGTAGCCAAAAGAGCCAAATTATTATACCTTCAGTTTTTCAATACTTTAAATATGTTAAAGACAAAAAAAAAATCTACTTTTAAAAGCTATACAGTACGGAAAAATAATATTAATCTTCGATCATACCCTAGATATAAACAATAGATTTGTTTGAAGGCTGTTTATGGTCGGTGGGGGAGAGACTTTTTTGATGTTTGACAGACATAAACATGTTTACTTATCTTTTCTTTCAGTTTAATTGTTTGTCGTGACTCTTTTCAGTGTTTTTAAGTGTTATAAATTACTATAAATGCGAAGTTTGCAATTAATATTAACAAAAGGAGGATTTAAAAACTATCTTTATTAGTAAATATTGTTAGATATTGTATACACACTGAAAATAGCAATAATAATAATTTAGGCAACCATAAATTCATACTTTTATGTATTCTAGAAATGACGTACTGATTATCATATGATACTCGTTTAACTAATGCAATTAGAAAAGGATAGCATCAAATCGTTATATGTGTACTAAGAAAGGAAATATCAACAAATTATCAACACTTTTTCAAATACAAATAAAAATATTATTACGTTATTCAGCGTTCAAACAACCGGCCTCTAGTTCTAACGTTATGCTAATTCTACAGGGGTATGTTCGAAGATATTAATTATACATCACTCAGGACAAAATTAACATGTTTCTAATAATTTGCTAGGTCGAATATCAATCAAATAACCCAAAAGTCCTATTTATGTTTGATGATTTATTTGAATTCCATGTAAATTGTTTGAAGCGCTCTGTTAAACCAGATTGTTTAAAAAAGCATTGAAGATGTTCTAATCTCGTGGAATAAAGATCCCTTAAGATGCCTTGTGCAATCGTAGGCGAAATGTCGGATAATAATTCCAATTTGACGCGGTCTAAACCCAAGAACTATGATTTTCAAGTTGATCAAATGTAATTGTTGAAAGTTCAAATAAAAAACATGTATCATAACGTTGTTTGAGTTCTTGTACTACTATATTCTAAAAAAATCTGGAAAATTTTCAAAATTCATCGGAAAACCTGGAAAGATGGATTTTTTTTTATAACGAGGCCCTTAACACCTTGAATAAAATCATTATTTGGGGATCTAAAGGGATATGTAAAATATTGTGCGCATATCTATGTGAATTTCTTTATTGTTCCATTAATGTATCATGTAATTATACTGGTCCTCTATATTAACTTAATAAAAATCTATTTACTTTCTCTGTTTATTCATCTGTATGACCTCATCATTTTTCCTTCTGCAATGAAATTTTTCAACATACATATAGTTTCATTTAACTACCTCTACGGAACCCTTATATATTGCGTGCCCAACACACACTTGCTAGCTCTTTTTTTTTACGTGAATGCGTTGCCTCAAGTGATTCAGATACTTAAAGAACATAGTGATTTAATTTATTTTAAGAAGGGATTTTCTGATATTAATAAGTTACATTTTTAGTTTATACAACCACATAAAACCTGCCAGTGAACTGAAACAGGGAACGGATTATTCTCTTTTCAAAAAGGGCATTAGGCCCATGTGGGAAGACGATGCAAACAAACGAGGAGGTCGATGGCTTATTAGTCTTGATAAAAAACAAAGAAATAATGATCTGGATAGATACTGGCTAGATATTGTAAGTATATAACTATTCTTTGAGAAAACACTTTTAGATTTGTGTGTAGACTTAAAATCTTTAAATTTAAGATAAGTCTATAAATAAAACAGAACGTCATGAAAGGGAATCTAAACGGAACAAATTGCTAACTATTTTTATGCCCAATATTTTATTTTGTTGATAATTCATTTATAACTTACTGTTCAGTATTTTTCTAATTTCAACTTTAGAACAAGTTGGCAGCTTTATCAGAAAGATTATTTTGATTAGCGTTGTATACAATTTATTTACTTGGTAAAATTATCAATAAGCGGAAAAATAATTTTCCTAGTCACGAACCTGTAAAATACGGGGCCAAGTTTGGCGACTGTTTGGCTATAAAAATTAATGAGATATCTTGTGGTACCAGGTCTGTAATATCCAGATTATTAAAGCAAATACTTTTAATTACAGATCTATATACTTTCATATATACACAAGTGTTTTTCTAAAATAGCAGATAAAATCAATATAAAGTAAACGGGTACTTGTTTGGAAAAACGGTCAGACCCGTCGAATTTTATTTTTTCCGAATCGTTAGATGGGCAGAAGAGGGACAATTGTGTGGCCAGCCAGAACACCAGATTTGATCCCGCGTGATTATTTCTTGAAGGGGATACTTAAAAACTAAAGTATAATTAACCCAGCCCAACACTTTAGAAGTCCTAAAAGTTCAACTACACCTAAAAGAATGAAACATAATCACAGATGTCACTGACAGTGTTCAAGAAGAATTTATTCATTGACTTTGTTATTATCAAATTGTTAAGAAGACTCAGTCTGAACATTTAATAAGTGGTACCAATTTTTTTTTATATATTTTAAAATTTTACAGTAATTTTTTTTGACAATTTTCTTATGTAACCAACATCAATATTTACCTTGACGTATGTAAAAAATGTGCCCTTTTTATTCTGAAATAAAAAATGGGGTTTACAATTAAAAAAAAATATATTGATGACGTCTTAGCTCCTTCTTGAGTTAGTCTGTATATTTCAATATCATACAAAAAACTCTTAAACTAAAAATAAAATTCGATGGGTTCGAGCGTATATACTAATGACATCTATGATGTTTCGAAAGGCAAACATACGCCCTTAAAAGCCAATTTGTTATCAGTTGTAATTGTGCAAAAAACACAGTTCTTTATGGGTTCGGAAATGTCGAAGTTTGTACCAGAAAAAAAAACGTTTTGCGAGAAAGTTTAATAACCTTTCATTTAAAAAAAATAATAATAATAACTGCTGAAAGTTTTCGATTGTCAGTTGAAGCTTCTGGTGAGAATGTTTTAAACAAAAGAACTTGTGAACGATGGTTTAGACGCTTCAAAAGTGGTGATTTTGATGTAAGATGCTGATTTGTAAGAATTATTAGATTTTTTCCGAACATCTACACACACTGGACAAGATCTAGAAAGAAGGAAATTGGGTTTTGTATGAATTGAAGGAAAGAGGCATTGAAAGGCGAAAAACTCCTTGTGAAATTTTGTTTGCTAGGCAGAAAAGAAAATAGTTTTTGTATTGAGTTATTATAGATGATGAAAAGTGGATCTATTGTAACAACCCGAAGCGTAAAAAGTCATAGGGAGATCCTGATCTGCCTTTAACATCACAACCAGTGCGCAATATACTGGGAAAGAAGACTTTGCTATGTATTTGGTGGGATGATAAGTGAGCTGTATATGTATTACAAACTACTAAAACCTGGTGGAATAATTACTAGCGATCGATATCCACAACTGAAAAATTTAAACCAAGCATTGAAGGGAAAACGACCAGTATACGTCGAAAGACATGAGAAAGACATTTTTCAACAAGACAGTGCTTAGCTTTACGTTGCAAAAAGTATAAAAAATCTATTTGAAAAACGTTATTTAGGACGTCCTACCCCATCCTCTGTATTCACTGGACATGCTCCTTTGACCTACTATTTATTTCGATCAATGCAGTACAGACATTCAGAAAATACTTACATTCTTACGAAGAAGTGAAAATTTATCTTGTTGAATGGTTGACCTTAAAAAACGAACAGTTGTTTTGGCGTGGCTGTTGTAAAAGTTCCTTAAGGCTGTTGTAAAAGTTATCAAAACGTGTCATTATTGTTTAACTATAATATATAAATTATAATCCGGACAATCAAATTAAAGGAAAAATATAATCTTAAAGATAGAAAAACCAAATCTTTATATTTTAAATGTAAACATGATCATACTAGATTAGTAGAAGGATCCTAAAATAGAAAATTAAATTGACCTATAATATTTACTGGGAGAATATTCAAAATGGTTTAAAGTATAATCCAAAAAAATTTTTGGCTTTTCTCAAGAATCAAAAGGAAAGTCATGATCTACTTCATGAAATGGATCAAAATGATAATACATTTAAGGGTACTCAGAATATTGTTGCCGGTTTCCCTTCTTTTTTTTAGTTTTGTTTTTGTGTGTGATGGTATATGTTCTAGCACTAAAAGTGAAAAGAAGACTTACTTTTGTGAAAGTACTATTGCTAATTCAGAGATAGCTATGACTATTGCAAAGCTTAAAGGAAATAAGGCAACCTGATGGTATACCTGCATATATGTTGAAGGAATGTAAAGATTTTATTTTGAAGCCGTTAAATGTAATTTTTAATCTTAGCCTACAGACTTCAGAGTATCCTGTTAAGTGGAAAACTAGTAAAGTTGTCCATATTTTTAAGAGCGCATTTAAGACAAATATTACAAATTACAGGCCAATTAGTATTTTGTGTGCAGTTTCTAAGGTATTTGAGACAATTCTTTTTGAAAATATTTATAGACTGGTGGCATCAAGTTTGTCTGTCCGGCAGCATGGGTTTCTGCCAAAAAAATCAACTTTCGCAAATTTGGCATCTTTTTGTCAACATGTTCATGAGTCACTTAAAAGAAAATCGCTGGTGGATGTTATATACACTGATATGGAGAAAACATTTGACACACTGTCAAATTTTAAAAGCATTCATTGACATTGATGTGCCTCAAAGTTATATCTTGAAATTATACTTGTAAAACCGTGAACAATATGTTGAAATTAATAGGATATAAATCTGCAACCTACACCAATACGTCAGGAATTCCGCAGGGCTTAAAATTTGGGACCATTACTTTTTATAATAGCAATAAATGGTATTGCAAATATCTCTGAAAAATGTGGAGCTTTGTTATTTGTCAAGAATTTTAAACTGTTTCTACAGATTAACTCTAAGAAACTGACCGTGATACATTGCAATCTGACTTCTGTTATAGCAGACTGGGGTGATACTAATGGTTTTAAATTAAATGTTAGTAAGTTTTCCTGCATGTCTTTTACCTTGAATAAACGCATTATCCCATATAATTATGAAATTGGGAATAATGAACTTAAGCGAGTAAGCAGCCAACGTGATTTAGGAGTAATCTTTGATCCGACTCTATCTTTCTCTGATCATATTGTTACGATGGTCCAGAAGGCACAAAAAACAATGGGTTTTGTCGTCAGAAACTCTAAATATTTTAATATTGACGTTAGTTTTAGACTGTTTGATGCATTGGTTGCTCCTGTACTTGAATATGGTAGTATTGTATGGTCACCATATTACAATATCTGGAAAGAATTTATTGAAAAAATTCATAGAAAATTTTTAAAATACATGTTTTATAAAAAATATAGATATTACCCAGAAAGAGGATGTGACCAGGCATACTTATTGAATATTTTTAGCAGAATGTCTTTTGAGAAAAGACGAATTCGCATATATCTTTGCACTCTATTTAAGGTTATCAAGGGCGTAATTGATGCCCCGGATATTCTTTCACAATTGCCTTTTGCAATCCAGGGACAAAGCAGTCCGGTGTATAATATGTGTAACTTGTTTAATTTGTATGCTTCAAACATAAATATAGGATTAATTAACTTCAATAAGTTTAAGAAAATTTATAAATAAATAAATACATTATTCCAATTGTCCTAAAAAATCGAATTTTTAAAACTAATATTTTGGCAAAAAGAATGATATAAAACTTTTTTTTTGATAAGTCTTGATCCATTTTTTACAGGTATGTTGTTAGATTATTTTAACAGAAAATTTCAAATCGGTATTTCTCTTTTTAGATACTGTGTTTAATTGGCGAGGCTTTCGAACATTCAGAAGAAGTTTGTGGCGCTGTAGTAAATATTAGATATAAAGGAGATAAAATAGGTACGTGAGTATTTATGGCCCAAGGTGTTGCTAAAAAACTCTTTCTTTTCCAGTAATATAGATAGTTTTTAAAAAATCAAAATTTGAGTAAGAAATATGGAAATCTATCTGCCGTATTTAAATAGTTATTATATATGTAATTTTCCTTTCAGGCAGAGAAAAGGAATATATATATATATATATATATATATATATATATATATATATATATATATATATATATATATATATATATATTTATTTATTTATTTATTTATTTATTTATTTATTTATATAAACAGTTTAGTTCCTGCAAATACCTCTCTGGTCCTCTCTACATATCGCCAGTCGAATGACATCTGTGAATCACTGGAGTAGTGAGAAATTTTTAAAAAAAATCAAAATTTCAGTAAGAAATAAAGAAATCTATCCAGATAGAAAATTTGGATTGGAATTTATATTTCATATATCAGTTATTTCCTGCGAATGTTGCTCTCGGTCCGATACAGCTCCACTGACAAGATCATAAGGTGGTCGAAAGGCGTATGGAGAGAGGACCAGAACGCTATTTGCAAGAAATAAACTGTTTATATTTTTCCTTTTCTCTGCCTGAAAGGAGAATTACATATATATAACAAATATAGTAAGTATTACAAACTTCTTGGGTAGATAGTATGGCATCAAAATAAGAAAAACAGTTCTTATATAGTCTTAAAAATGCGTTTTAAAGGGGATATGTTAAGATCCTTAAAAGCAAATTAAAATATGAGGTGTGGTTATAAAATAGTGATGCTTCTTCAAAAGAAGTGTGCATGTGCCAATGGCGAATGACCTAGAGGTGTGTAGCATGAAGCCTCCTCTTTCGAATGCGACGTCTTCCGTGTCTGTAGACAAATCAATCTAGCTGTGGCCTTCGATTGTATAAAAGCTGTTTTTTTTGTTTTGCCGAAAAAAAAAGTTTGCCAGACCAACGAACGCCAATGAAACTCCATCATTGACGTTCACTGACTTGATGTTTACGCAGCTTTAATTAAATATTTGACGTTCATGTCATGTGATTGATAAATAAATTTATTTTAGGTATTTGGACTGCAGATGCCAACAATGGCACGTCTGTTTTGGAAATTGGCAGAAAATTAAAAGAAAGGCTACACATCCCCGTACGTACTACGATAGGGTACGAGGTCCATAAAGATACAATGGATAAGACTGGATCTAGTTCCAAATACTCTTACACCGTCTAAATTTAAGACTTCTATAATGTTATATTAGTTAATAATTTCTATATTATTTTTAATATGATTGAATTTAAGAGAAGCATTGCCCAGCAGTGTTTTATAACCCTAACAGATACTTTAATAAACAATCTTTTGTGTTAATTGGTTGTATTTATATTTATTATAAGCTCTTAATGAAGAGCAGCTACTACTGCATCAATGGCATGTCTAGACCTTTGCCAAGGGGCAATCTATTGGGCGATGAGACAAATGTAACAAGAATAAAAAACGCGACCAACAAAATAGGGGACATTTGTATTCACAGCCAGTCGACCTTTTACACTTTTAATAATTTTCGAGTTGGCCTATTTTTGAAAATAATTTGTTTTTTCTTCATAACATTAAAAATTACAATACCACAGTCCCAAATTCTTCGTTCATTTTCACCACCATTCCCGTCGTAAGCATATAGAAAAGTAAGGGCCGGTAGACTGTCGGAGGTATATTATACATCCTACTCAAACATTCTAAGGCAGGTAATAAATGCAAAAATTATGAGTCACACTTCTTACATAAATTCAGCGGAAAATAAAACGGGCGACTTGATCTCTTATAAGAGAAATAAAAAAACATTTCAATATTAGATTCTTTTCCAGATAGAGATGATCTTGATCTCCTTAATGAATTTAACGATTATTTCCTAAACATTAGTTCTAATATAAATAAAAATAAACAAATCAATTTATCGAAAATTAGACCATGTAAACATAGCATTTTCTTTGAACCAATAGTTGAGTATGATGTATTTAAGTATACAATGTTAAAAAGTCAGTGGGCTGTGATGAGCTACTGGTGTCTGCACTTAAGAGTGCAGCGGAGAACATAGCAATTCCATTAACACATAATAAAGTTATTCTTTCAGAATGGAGTATACCCTGGAGCGCTTAAATAGGCCTGGATTAGACCCATACACAAAAAAAATGCTAGGGACAAATTTGATAACTACAGACCGATCTCGCTTCTCTCGAATGTAAACAAAATATTTGAGAGAGCAATCTTTGGTTGACTAGTGGTATTTCTTGAGAGAAATAATGTTCTTACAGAACAACAAAATAATTTCCGTAAGGGTAAGTCTACCATGACTGCAATCTATCTGGCCATACAGAATATCATTGCTTCTTTAAATGAGAACAAAATAACAGCAACTTTGTGTTTGGATCTGTCCAAGGCCTTTGACAGGGCGGATCATGGGGTGCGTTTGGAAAAAAGAGAGCGGTGTGGTATCAGGGGTACTGCTTTGGAGCTCATTGGATCGTATCTGGCTCAAAGAAAACAACATGTAATTGGAAGAAGCGTGAGTGGGGAGCAGTTGATGTCTGACCCCTTATACATACAGAGAGGAGTACCTCAGGGCTCGGTTTTGGATCTGTTTATATATTATATACAAATGATATAGTAAATGTCATCGATGGTGATGTTGTGCTGTTTGCTGATGACAGCTCAATGAATGTAAGGGAATGTGTCCTGGATGCTCTTGTGGGCTTGAACGAGTGGTTTGCTGCAAATGACCTGCTGTTGGATGTCTCAAAGACTAAGCTTCTCATCTTTGGTGTACATAATGAACATAAAATATCGGTTCAATATAAGGATACGGTAGTTGATTCGGTGAAGAGCCTTTTGTTTTTCGGCATTCAAATTGACCATAGATTGGACTGGAGATCTCATGTGGAACAGCTTGCGTGTAGCATTGCACGGTATTGCTGTGGCCTTAGAATTATTGCAAATGTGGTAAATGTTGATGCTGCTCTGACAGGATATCATGCCTATATACAATCTAGAGTAAGATACGGTATTATATTCTGAGGAAACTCAGTGGATATTGACAGAATATTTATACTGCAAAAAAGATGTGTCGGAACAATTTATAAAATGAAACAAATTGAAACCTGTAAGAATGTTTTTGAGAGAAAGATTTTTACATTGTATGGCCTGTACATATATGAGTGAATAAGTTCTTGGTTAAGAATTATTCTTCTTTCTTTGGAAGTGTGAATAGTTATAATACAAAAAACAGATATGTACTTTTGCCAGATAGAGCTAATTTCAGTTATGTTCAATGTAACGTAACACATAGCATAGTATCAATTTGGAAAAAACTATTTCAAACTTTCAAGTTATAGTTCTATGACCAACAATCATAAAAATAAATTAAAATGTTTTCTTATAAGAAAGTATTACTATAGCTTAAAGGAATACCTAGAAGATGAGGATCTTTCTGGACTTGTTTAAAATGCTTGCTGAATGAGCATTAGTATTTTTTTTCTTTATGTGACGCGATCTACACTCTATGGGTATATGTAATTTATGTAATTATTGTAAGATCTAATGATGTATAAATAACTTACACTGTCTAATTATACGCTTGCTTTGCCACCAATTCAAAAGTTCAAAATCGCATTTTTTTTTTCATAAATTACAAACGTTACTGTGTAAGTTCTTTTATGCACAAAAATTCTTACAGACATTTGCCAAATTTAAAGAAATAATATTTCTGTAGCTAAAGATGTCCACATAATGGCAGTAAATTGTATGAAATTGGCAATATAGTAACCAGAAAACCAGGTTAGAGAGTACGGATGTGGTGACACCTCGGTGTAGTTTTTAGTGCGTTAATTCGTTGTGGTTTGTTAGGTTCTCGACTGTTAGAATTATTTATTTAATCGGACACAGCACAACGTCAATAATAATTTATAGGGCCGTATAAAAACAACATAAAATATACAAAATATACTTTCACTAACAAAAAAGTTTAAAAAATTACAGAAATAACATTAATTAAATTAAAATGAAATCGAGTCCGTAAAATCACAGCTGGCTATAGCAACTTCTCATAAATTTCTTATAGAAGTCACTTAAATCGCATGCAGTGGTGGACACTATATGCGTTAAATCTACTGAATATCTTCAGTACTACAAAGGTAACTTCACTTAGTAAATAAGAGGAAACAACGGAGCCATTAATTAATTTACGTAAAAAAGCCAATTTATGCATTTCTCTTTTGTGTAAACCACCTAAATTGAATCTTTCCAGTAATCTACTGTTATATACTAGGAATGCGCGATACTCTTAAAAGTATCTATATTTGGTATCGATCCGTATCGCAAGAAGAGGTATCGATACAGGAAAATATCGTCAAAAAAATCGATACCTAGAATCTCGATATCTTTACGATACGGGTATTTGCACAAAAATCTTAGAAATCGCGTTTGAATTTAGAGAACTACTATTACAATGAATGAATACCGAGTTCCTAGATCAAATACATATAAAATACAAACAGAAAGCGAGAAATACAATAACTGTTTAAGACAAAGTAGCACAGTAACATTATTATCTATCGGCACGGATCTTAGGATAGGATATTTTCTAAAATACGCCAAGCTCAAACTGATATAATTCAACGGTATTTAGGTAGATCGGGTAATTGAACTGAAAATCGGTAGATCTACAGAAAAATCGGTAGAGGTAGTAACGCAGGTTCAAATGTTCTGACAATTTCAGGTTAAAATGCAGGGGCCTAACCTGCCAGCTAAGTTACAAGAACCTGTAAACTTATGTAGGCAGTGTGTCCTAGTAATAATTAGATGCCGTCACTTCAAACCCGGATCGCATGTTAAGATACCAAACTCAATGTATCGACACCAACAATGTATCGCCAATAAATATCAATACAAAATATCAGGTATCGGAAGCAAAAGTATCGATACTCTAAAATATCGTATCGTATCGCCCATCCCTATTATATACCCCATCCACCTTGTGAGTTAAAATTTTCATAAATATTCTTTGTGTTGCCTCAATTAATAAGTTGTATTTTTGAGAAATAAGCGACCATATAGTCGATGCATATTCTAATTTATTTCAAGCTTAAACCATTGTATAAGGTATATATCTAAACCAAAGCGTCCTATCAAGATTAACATAGTTCTGGCATTTTCAACATCTTTACCACGTTCGAAACCTTACATGCACATCAAAATACAATTTAGAGTCGATACTAACACCAAGGTATTTAGCACAATTTACCTTACGATGATTTACATTATTTATTCTGAATTGAAAGTGTATATGCAATTTTTTTGCCAGTTATTAACATAATTGAACACTTACAGACATTTAAAACCAACTTATTCAAAGTATACCATTTTTGTACTGCATGAACAGCACCCTGCAACCTTAAGCATTCCTCAACTGAATTTACTGTCATATATAATTTAAGATCATTGGCAAACAGCTGATGATCAACATATAACCACACTAATGTCTTCATTAAATATATTATTGGATCGAGTCCTAGAAGAATGGGGAAAAAAATCACCAGACTACTGTGAGAGTGTTGTAAAAACTACGATATGTTCTAAATATCAATTTATCACATTCTCTAGGTTAAATAATTTTCGTTTATATAATTTAAGCGCCCCAGCATGATTACTAATAATTTTCAAATAGTAAGTGACAGCTTCATGCATTTCATTAGCATTTGATCGCTTTTCAATACAGTCATAGCTAGCTATGAGTTAAATATCATAGCCAACTAAGATTACAACTGAACTTAAAATCGCATATAAAAATATTAAATTGTCTATTTCGAGAACTAAAAATTTTCGGTAGACAACCTTAGAC
Source organism: Diaprepes abbreviatus (assembly GCA_034092305.1). Taxonomy (NCBI): domain Eukaryota; kingdom Metazoa; phylum Arthropoda; class Insecta; order Coleoptera; family Curculionidae; genus Diaprepes; species Diaprepes abbreviatus. The sequence goes on along the minus strand of JASJET010000051.1, from coordinate 35,299 downwards.
ACAAACTTGCCCTTATTTTTAACGCTAAATAAGTTCAAATTAGAAAATTTGGGGTTTTCATTTTTTTAATCTTATTTTTTGAACACTCTGCATTATTGATTATCAAAATATTATAAAGATCTAATAAAGCAGGTCCTTTTCAACAAGGAATTCAACCCAAATTAAATAAAAAAGACTTTCTTATGGGAAGAATTGATAATTATTTTAGGGTCTGCAAACGTCATTTTTTTGACATATATATCTATAAAATGGAGCACTGAGTCAAAAGCTTTTTGTTAGTCGACATAGGCGGCGAAGAATTCCTGTAATTGATATAAGTTGCACCTTGTAACGCCTAAAATTCGTTTTATTATTCATTACATCATTGATTTTTACCTATATTTTACAAAAAAAACTCATATGTTATGTATAATAAAAGATGTCTTTTATTTGAACGATATATTTAAATAATATGCTATATATATTTTTAGTTTAAAACATGACCTGACTCTTACATTTTCACTCTTTGTTCCGCCTAAGAATAAAAGGGTATTTTTATATAATCAAAAGAATCAGTTTTTACACCTTATCATTACGTTTCGCATTACAATCAAATAATACAGCTTGTGATATTACAGTCAGAAAATGAGATAGTTAACAAGAGAGTAGAAAAAAAATACTTAGGAAATGAATAGGTAGATAATAAAGGCATTGTTACTAAATATCAATATATTAATCATTCCCGGAAATAAATGAAATTAAAACAAATATATGAAAAAATAATTATTTGTTCTAATCTTAAGTTTATGTAATGGCAACTTGAACTTCAGAAACAAAAATAAGTCGAAAAATGACAAGCAGATATGATGCTTGTGGAATGAAATTGGTGGCATTTCTGGTAAGTTGATGTGATATCGACGAGCCAACTGTCGTCATGCCATATTTCTTACCATTGTTACGTATGGAATCACTCAAACAATGAATGGTTAAGTAATATTCATTATTAAGCTTTGCGACCTCTGTGAGGAATTCTTTTGGTCTCTACTTTTCTTTCAGCCTCCATTCCGATAATTGTTGCGATATTTTTATGTCAAACTCGTAATGACAACAATAACGCGTTTCAAGTAATTTGGGTCGCTAGTTACATTACAAATTATCTCAAAAGAGACAAACAATAAATGCTGTTTTTGAAGAAAATTCTGTGTTTTTCGTGCAACGCGAAAAGCCACGCATTTCGTACACAATTTTTTCGATAAAAACAACATGGCGTTAGGTTTCTGGGATTGCCAACTAGCGTACCACCTCTTTAACAAACAAAATAGGATTTTTGCATTTGTTCATGTTTATTAAAAAGTAAACATAAAATACCGAGTAATCTAGAGAATGTGTAGATATCAATATTTTTTTGGTAAAAAAAAACTTTCAAAGAAATGTCAGGTAAATTAATTTTGGGAATTTGCAATATCCACTTTCAAAGACGCACAATATATATGCTTGTATGTATAATAAATAAAATTTTCCATTGTCGCAACGACAGGAATTAATTTTTATAGTTTTTTTGCATGAAACCTGGTGCTCTACATAGATTTTTTTAACGCCCTTTAACTCTCTCTCTCTCTCTCTCTCTCTCTATATATATATATATATATATATATATATATATATATATATATATATATATATATAGTTGCTTTGTAACGAATAATGCGACCCCTATCCTTTGGGCAGCGCGTTTTGTGTATTCGATTTTACAGATTTCTATTTTTATTCACCGTCGCGCCACCACATGGCGGTTTTTACAAGTTTTGTCAATCTGTGTAGTTCTTGTGTTATCGAGTGAACCATCGAGATGTCGCCTTTGTCGTCCTATTTGCTGTTTTTAATCATAAATTCAGTTTTATAGGATACAGAGGATATATATATATATATATATATATATATATATATTAATTTTCTTAAGAAAAATGATATATATATATATATATATATATATATATATATATATATATATATATATATATATAGGTGTGTACGATATTATTAATTACATCAGAATGAGACAGAATATAAGCATCGCAAGCATCGACATATGTGCTTAAATTTTATAAATTACCAGTTTGGACCTAGGGTGAAGGGTAATAAAATGCTCGCGCGGTGAGGGTGGGCGGCAGCATACGCTACGCCCTAGAAAAACAAGCGTTCCAAGTTATTTTCTTTTTTATCTAGGCCGTCGAAGCGTAAGTACCGAATATTGGTATTTTCGTGTTTCGAGCCAAATTTTTTTATTTAAAATGGTAGTTTATTCCACGGAACAAAAAGTGCACATTATTAAGTGGTATTATTCTGGTAAAAGTATGGATGAGATAGTCGGCAGATTTGCATTTACTTACGAAAATCATCCTATTCCTTCAAGATCTAGGATTTCAGAAATTATTAAAAAATTTGAGACAACCTGTTGTCTAAAAATTTGTAAAAAATGCACTGATAGCAATGAGGAGCAACCGGTTCCTCAAATTACTGAAGAACAAGCAAATCGGGAGACCGACGTATGTAGTTTAGCGGAAATTAATTTTCCAGTACCATAATTGCCGAAGAACTTGATATGAACGCTCGAACGGTTCGAAATATTTTAAAGCGTAACAAATATCGCTGTTACAAATTGCGAACAACTCAATAAATTTTTCCGGAAGACCAGGAAAAACGTATGGTGTTTTGTGAGGACATGATGGAAAGGGCTAACAGGAACGACAGATTCATCAGCAACATTTTGTTTACGGATGAATCTTCATTCTCCGGCACGGCCGTCACAATCCTTCTATTGCCGTAGGATGCTCTAGAGAGTATCATCTCAATATTCCTCAGAGAACACTATACCCGCAAAAGGTTAATGTATGAGCTGGTATGTTAGGGGATTTTATCATTGGACCCTTTTTTATTAATAGGAACCTAACTGCCAATAAATACTTGGACCTTTTGCGAAATCACGTCATTCCAGCTGTTCGAGCACTGAATATTAATTTTGAGGAAATTTGGTTTCAGCAGGATGGTTGCCCTGCTCATAATGCGAGAGAAGTGCAAGAGCTTTTGCAAACTATATTTCCTGAGGGCCTCATAAGCACAAGGAGAGCCATTCAAATGCCACCTAGGTCTCCTGATTTAACCCCAAACGATTTTTTTCTTTGGGGTCATGTTTCCCAAAAAATTTATCGACACATATATGAACGTGCTATGAATGGGAATGAATTGAGACAAAAAATTAATGAAGTTCTTATAAATATAACACCTGAAGTTTTGGCAAATACGCGAACCGGATTTTACAATAGACTGGGTTATTGTCTCGCTCAAAGTGGAGGCCTGTTTGAACACCTCTTGTAGAATTTTAGATGTTTTTGTTGAATTAAATAGAATTTAATTATTTGTTTATTTATTTATAACTACTGAATATGTTACTTTTATTTTTTACCCGAATCAAAGTTTATTTTTGAGAATAATTTTATATATGTATATATAATGTTGTGGAAACGAATGCGCTCAGTACATCTGACCGATGTGTTCCGAGATATTGTAAGTCACAGACGATGGGCGTTTGGGAAAGGTGTGAACGGACCCAGTGATGAATCCACCGCTGACCCCGAGGACGAAGAACTCGAATTTTTAGTGGAATATTTAGTTTGTAATTCGTAGTAGGGATCTGCGATTACAGCAAAAAATAGATTTTCATGGTTTAACAGATGTGGATATTATGGCAATTGGTCGATAATTACATACATTACATTTGTCACCTTTTTTCAATACTGGACATATTTTTGCTTTCTTCCATTCGTTCGGGAAGGTTTTGGTTTTCAAGCTTAAGTTAAACAAAAATAAAAGAGGATAACAATATGTCAACAAAGTCTTTAAATATAAATAATGGAATACCATCTGGGCCAATTGCTTTATTTATCAATATACCATCAGCATGAACATTTTCTACAATATTCGGGTTGTGTCCTAGATTATTAGAGCACACACTGCTAAAATAGTTACCAAATGCATTATTTATTGCAAATGCCATGGTTTATTTTATATTCAATGTCATTGAGAAACATCCTGCTAGGTATATGCATTTAATTTCTTTAATTATTAGTGTAGAACTAGAAATTACGTGCATCTACGCCAATATTTATCTTTTAATTGTTTTATATAATTTCTATGTTCAATTTTTAAAGGTTTTTTAATTTCGAATCTTAGTTTTTTCATTGTAGTAAATTACCAGTAGTTTTTTTTTATATTTTATTATATCCTTATCTTTTCATTTCAATTTAGTGATATGATTTTTAATAAACCAAATAGACTATTTTCTAGTCTTAGTCTTAGGTACACACAACTCTACTAATTCAAATATTTTAACATAAATTTCTTGAAAAGCTATATTTACATCATTGTGTGATTCAAGAAACCTCTAATCAGTTTGTAAGAAAGAATATTATAATGATAAATAATCTGTCATTCTAAAGTTATATGTAAATTCTGTATTTTTTTACAATTTAAGTTAAGTGGGATGAAGTTTATCTTCAGCAGTAAAATTGAAATCACTCTTTTGTACATGATAATCCATCTGGGTTATAACAACATTCAATAGACAGTTCAACGAATTAGTGAAATGGTTAATTCGCTTAATATTAAATAAATTCAAAAAATTGAAAGAACCTTCAACATATCTATCAGTGATCCTATTGATATGCTCTGAGAGGCAACGGATGTTGCGCTGAAGATATAAGACGTTCTATTAATAAATATAAAAACCCAGCTACTCAACAAAATGTCATAAATGAACCTCCTTTGGACAGTGTTGTCTTAACTTAAATACACGGAACCACCGACAAGATTGCCAGATTGCTCCGAAAATCAAACATTCGGACAATTTTTAACACATGGAAGAAAATTGGACAATGTTTGAAGTCTCCAAAGGACGCAATTCCATTTTAAACGGTAAACGTTTACAAGATACCTTGCTCTTGTGGTATAGTAAATGTAGGTGAAACAGGACGGTATATATCCACTGGGCTTAGGGAATATAAGAGATGTATAAAAAAGAAGCAAATTGTACAATCTGCAGTAGCTGAACACCAGCATTCCTCGGGTCACACTTTTAACGAAAAAATAAACTAAGGTGCTAGCATCAGTATCTGCTTTCTTTAAACGTAAAATTAGAGATTTCATCGAAATTTCTAAATATCCAAATAATATTAATAGAGATGCATGCTACATACTACATCACACGTGGAAATCGATTGTACGTTGGATCACGGTTCGTTGAGCACCAGCACCGGTATAAATACCGGACTGTTGCTCCTCGATAGTTATTCAGTGGAGTAAAGATCCCTGAAGATGCCTCGTGCAATCGTAGGCGAAACGTCGGATCATAATTCCAATTTGACACGATCTAAACCCACGAACCATGATTTTCAACTTGACCAAAGCCGCGAAAGCTTTCGTTCTTTACTTATTGAGATTGTTAATGTTAAGATCCCCCAGTATTATATAATTAGAATCAAACAAACAACGTTGCTTTTCTAAAAAGTCAAGTAATTTTTCATAGTTTTGCAAATTACACGACGGAGCAACATATATAGCTAAGACATATTACATTTTTATTAAAGTTTATTTTTACACAAAGCAAGTGATCCTTTTTACACAATTCTACAATTCATCCGTTTACACCATCTGGCGATGGCTCTTGGGCCAAGTGGAGATTCACTTCATTTTTAGGTATTGTTTCGTTAATTACGAAACATACAAATAAAATTTTGTATGTGGTAGTAAAATTAAAAGTGTGTAAAGCTTGGGAACAATGGTCAGGAACGAAAGAATCTGCTGAGTATTTAGAGTGGTATGAAGATTATAAAGATGATTGTGCAGCGAATCTTGAAGGAATTTCAGGGAAAATGGAGGTAGACGGAGTAATCGAGATGTTCAAATGATCTGTGGAAAAATTTGGTATCAAATATAAAAGTTACATAGGTGATGGAGATTCGAAAACCTTCACAAATTTATTAGATGTTGATCTTTACAACGGTAATTCTGTGGTCGAAAAGAAAGAAAGAGCATTACACGTTGTAAAAGAAGCCAAAAAAAAGCACAAACGCAGTTTTTAGGAACTAAAAAATAACTTGAAGCAGCGCTGAAAAAAAATCTGCAAAGAATAAAGCTGAAGTTCCACTCAAAAGACGTAGCAGTACAAATAAAAGCAGCGCTGAAAAAAAACACTCTCTCCAACTAATAAGATAATGATAAAGGTAAGTACTATAGCTACAATGGAAGCAGACCAAACATACAAATATCTAGGTATGAAACAGGCTAAAAGAATTGACCATCGCACTATAAAAGCCGAATTGACAGCTGAATTTGTCAGGAGGGTAAGGCGGATATTGCGAACTAATTTAAATAGTAGAAATTTGTTTAAGCCGCTCAACACGTATGCTTGCTCTGCGCTGAGCTACTCTTTTGGAATTGTAAAGTGGAGCAGGACGGACATCCAAAACCTGCAAAGAAAAATAAGGACACTCCTAACAAAAGCACAAAAACATCACCCTCGGAGTGCTATTGAACGTACAATGCTTCCAAGACACCAAGGAGGAAGAGGATTGGTGGATATTGATAAGCAGCTCGACCAACAAATAATAAACTTACGTTCATATTTCCACAGGTAGGCGGACTCTTCCACACTACATCGAGCAATATGTGAGGCAGACGTTTCAACGTCGCTACAGTTGAGGGAACAAGATATTACTTCTCACCACCAAACAGACCAAGAGAAGTTACAAACCTGGCTTCAGAAGCCACTTCTTGGACGGCATCCAAATGAAGTCAATCAGGACAATGTCGACAACTCAGCGTCGAACTACTGGTTGATTTCAGGACAGATGTTTTCGGAAACGGAGGGCTTCTTGTTAGCTATCCAAGACCAGGTTATTCCGACGAAGAACTATTGGAAGTTCATCATTAGAGATCCCTCAATAGAAAATGACCAATGTAGATATGGCTGTCGAACATCAGAGACAATCCAGCACATAACTGGAGGATGCCAAGCTTTTGCCGCAACCGAGTATAAGGAAAGACACTACTCAGCCGCTAAGATACTCCACCAAGAGTTAGCAGAGAAGTTAAACCTATTACAGGTAGGAAAAGTGCCTTATTACAAATACAATCCGGAGCCTATTCTTGAGAACAACCACTTCAAGTTATACTGGGACCGAACGGTTCTGACGGATCAGACAGTTGCTCATAATAGACCAGATATTATACTAATAGATAAAATTTCTAGGTGAACTACACTAATCGACATCGCTGTACCTAACAACAACAACCTAAGACCAAAATACAACGAGAAGATCGCCAAATACAGAGATCTGGAGGTCCAAATCCGAAGATAATGGGCAATGAACAGCGTCCAAACGATTCCCATAGTACTGTCAACAACTGAAGTGACATCAAAAAACCTCCTGCAGAACATCAAGGGACTGGGCCTTAGTGAGCATCTGTATAAGCCGATGCAGAAAGCATTTTTCCTAGCAACAGCGCGAACCGTTCGAAAGCTCGTAGGAAATACAGCAGACCACGCCACCTAGGACCCGGTAACATGGAAAGGGTTGCCACAGAGCTTCATACTTTTGGTATCTTTGTGTACCTGGTATGAGTGAATATTCCCTGGAGGGAGTGCGAAGCCATTTGGCTTGTTAATCAAAACCGAAGGTAAGTACATATTATGGATTAGCTTTAAGAAATTGTGTTTCTGTCGCAGAAATGAAAAAAGCTATCATGACAACTTTCTACCACATGACCTCCATAGACGAAAATCCACAGCACTTAAATCGTCCAGAGAGCCCAACTTCATGGTGCGAGTACCAAAAATTAAAGCATGAAAATAAAGAAAGTACTTTTACACATCAACCAGCATTTATATACGAAGATATAACAACCCTTTTGTTGCCGATTAATGAAGAATTATCAGCGGATAGTCTCCTTGAACGATGTCTTGGGAAAAATACGTAAAATAACAATGAGAGTTTTAGCCATTGCTTATGGAATTTTATACCCAAACATATTTTTGTCGGCAAAAAGATATTGTTGATAGCAACATTGACTGCTGCCGGGATATTCAATGAAGGATATGTGCCTGTTTTGAAAGTAATGGAAGTTATTGGCGTAAAAATCGATTCTAAATCCATGTACAACAGGCAGCGGATCAGCAACGCGGGGAAGGTGACTTCCGATGCTTCAAAAAAGGCCAGGTTAAATCAAAAGGCTGAAAAATTGGAGAAAAATAATTCGTACGAAGAGGAGGAAGGATTATTGTATGCACCAGGCATCACAGATTGATGTAAGTGTACTTTTTCATTCAAAAATATCAAAATTTAACTTTAAACGTTTTTTTCTTGAAACAGCATTTTTATTTGCGGCGCAGGTGATTTATAAAAAACTACTTGACCGATTTAACTGAAATTTTAATATGTTATTCTAAACAATAATGGCTCTGTCCGGAACTAGAATCATCCATTTTTAATGAATATGTTTTTTTTGCCAAATTTTATCCGAAAAAATATACAAATTTTTGAATTTTTTTTAAAAGTTCGCCATTTTGTTATTTTTTCATAAAATTTTATAATTTTAGTTCGGGACAGAGCCACGATCATGCAAAACAGTAACCAATTTCATTTTTTCATTTCAGACAACTGCAACTGTCGGAATCACTTGCGCAAGCAACCCACTTGAAATTGAGGGTGTCAACTTTGTTGATTAAAATAGTAATAATACTAATATGTAAAATTAAATTAAATTTTTTTTTACTTAGTTCATAATGCCAATAAATATATTGAAAATTTGAAACGTTTCTACTCTGTATTCTTTCAAAAAAAATCCCTAAAAACACCTTCAAAAATCGACCGGAACATGAGACTAATACCTTAAGGCATCACTTTCTTGTCTTACAAAATACCAGTTGTATTTATAAAACATCACCAAATATGTAGAAAACAGACTAAATGCATGGATTGTTCACCAGTGCAGAAATGTTTTTTTTTTGTGATGAATAGAATGTCAATCTTTTTGTAAATTCTGGATGACGCTGACTGAATTGTACTTTCTCTTAAGAACAGGCTAAATTACACACTTAATTACGTCATGAAAATTAAAGGTATATAAAAAAACATAGGAAAATGATGCTTGTTTACTAAACGCAATACACTTTCGTTCGTTATATTACGACATAATCAGAATAAAATGATTTCTTAAGGTCGAAAATTGAATAAAATAGACATAAACAAGTTTTTGTAGAAATTACACCTCAACATAATACGTAAAATGTGATTTAAATACAATATAGTTACGCAGGTCACCTGGAAAAAATTATACCGTTTTATAATAGGAAATTTAACTTTTTTCTATTATTACATAATTAAGTTAGCCGTTCAATCTTTATTTCTCATTGTATGTATTATACGTATGGGTTTAACTGGAATACTAATTTGGCCTTTTGTGTCATCAACCACCTCTCTTGAGATGTCGTGAGATATATTTTTGGTCATAACCTTCTTTATATAAAGCTAGAATTTGTCCCGTTTCAAATTCATTACATTTTCTATCTAGATATATGTTCTGTTAATGGAGAAAAAATCAAATGCGAACTACTATTACTCACTTATTTATACATCTACACTATTACAAACTTCGATCATATCCTAGATTTAAACCACAATAGATTTGTTTGAAGACTGTTTATAGTCGGTGGGGGAGACGCTTTTTTGATGTTTGACAGACATAAACATGTTTACTTATCCTTTTTTTCAGTTTAATTGCTTGTTGAGACTTCTTTCGGTGTTTTTAAGTGTTAGAAATTACTATAAATGCGAAGTTTACAATTAATATTAACAAAAAGAAGATTTAAAAACTTATTTTTATTGGTAAATATTGTTTACATATTGAAAATAACAATAATAATAATTTAGACAACCATATATTCTTATCAGAATTGACGTTTAAAAAATGCAATTAGAAAAGGATAGCAAAAAATCGGTATGTGTGTACTAAGAAATTAAATATCTACTGTTTATCAACACTTTTTCAAATATAAATAAAAATATTATTACGTTACTCAGCGTTCAAACAACCGGGCCCTAGTTCTGACGTTATGCTACTTCTACAGGGATATTTTCGAAGGTTGCAAATATGCCAGCGATGTTATGATATAAGTACAAGCTAATTTTCGACCACTAAAAATTTTTAAGGCGTATTTCGTCCTAACACCGGTGGCGTGCTCGTCAGTGGGTTTTATCGATGCCTTTCCCAGACACCCTTGGTTAAGTACTTAATTATTTTTGGATGTTATATTTAGAGTCATTCCTTGACGGGATCTATAGGTAAGATATTACACCTATAGGCGGTCGTTCATACAACAATACATATTAATAAAATTGATGTGTCTGTCTTGTCTTTATTGGCTAATCTTCAAAAGGTCGGATCCAATTTTGATGAAACTTTACAAATATGAAGTTGAGGTTGCCAGGAGGGATACAGGTAGTTTTTTCTGTTTGTCTGTCTGTCCTCACGGCTGAACCAACTTCGATGAAACTTTACATGCTTGAAGAGGAGGCTATCAAGAATGATATAGGCTGCTTTTTAACCGACTTCTAAAAGAAGGAGGTTCTCAATTCGTCGAGTATGTATGTTTTTTATGTTTGTACACCGATTACTCCGGAACGACGGCACCGATTTGAATGAAACTTTTTACGTTATGTTCAGGTAGTTGTTGCGGTGGTTCCCTATTTTTTTGAACGAAATTGGTGAAGTAAAATCTAAGACGGCGTTGACAATATGTCGGCCAAAAAAAATTAATTTTGTCCGATTTTCTCAAGAATTGGTATGGAGGAATTTTCGAGGTTGTACACAACGAATCTGAAATTATTTTTAAAAATTTGATATGGCGGATCCAATATGGCGGACAAAAAAAAATTAAATTTTGTCCGATTTCCCCAAAATTGGTGTGGGGAGTTTTCGGGATCGCACATAACGCATCTAAAATATTTTTAAAAAATTAAATATGGCGGAACCAATATGGTTGCCAAAAAAGTCAATTTTATCCGATTTTTTCCAAAATTGGTACAGGGGAGTTTTTAGGGTCGCACATAACGAATCTAAAGTTATTTTTAAAAAATACAATATAGCGGATTCAATATGGCGGACGAAAAAATCAATTTTGTCCGATTTTCTCCAAAATTAGAACCAAGGAATCTGAAATTATTTTAAAAAAAATTAAATATAGCTGATTCAAGATGGCGGATTACTTATTCTACATCTCTCGATTTTGTCTAAAATCAGTGTCGGGGGATTTTTGTTAGAGTTAATTTCGAATTTAAATCTGGTGAATTCAATATGGCGTCTTAAAATTTTGTATTTTTCGATTTTCTCCAAAACTGATATAGGGGGTTCTTTATGAATTTAAAAGTATTTTTTCATGATTCAATATGGCGAATTCAATATGGCGGACTAAAAATCTTATATTTTGGTCAAAGGTGGGACTCAATCGTTTTTGAGGATGTAAATAGCGAATATAAAATTATTTTAAGAAAATCTAATATGTCTAATATGTCTAGAAATTTTAGATTTCCGGATTTCATCCAAAATTAGTACTAAGAGGCTTTGAAGGGTTTAGATTTAGATTAGATTAAGACATGAAATTAATTTTTTTGAAATTCAATATGGCAGATCCAATTTTATCTTATTCGCATTTTTTCACATTTGGTATTACGGTGTTATCTGGGTTGTGTATTACGAATATGAAGTTAATTTTTTACAACTATTAGGTTGATAAGATAGAATATAAGGGACTAAAAATTTTACATTTTCCCATTTTATCTAAAATTGATATTACGGGGTTCTTGGGGCGTATATAAACTCAATATGCAATATAAAATATATCGGGCTAAGAAACTTACGTCTCAAATTTTTTAAATATCGATAATTGAAGGTTTTGGGGCCTAAATTACCAATCTAAAATTAATTTGAAATTAAAGATAGTGGATTTACTATGACAGAGTAAATATTTGTTTGACACAATTTCAATTTTTAGTGGTACATTTTAGGGTGATTTATAATTCTGGATAAAATGGGTATAAATGAAATAAATAACTACTAATATATACAAATTATGGTAAGAAAGCAATTGCAAATAAAATATTTTTAATCTGTTTATGCGAATCACATTTTGGCAGGTATTAGTTTGGCGCCGACTTCAAAAATTTCAATTTCATATAAAAATTTATAGTTATTTTTCACTTTTTAGCGCACTTTTAGAAGTTCGTTCAATTTTTTTATAAAAATTTTATTATCGCTCGCTTTTTCTTAATGCAGATATAACAAGTTCTCATTTATGGTGATAGGAAACTATATATAGTTTTATTTGCTAAAAATTCTACATACACAGGGGAAGGAAGAATTAATAGCGTTCTTAAGAAATATATGAACGTTCTTAAAAAATATATTAAGTTGATAAGATACAAAATGAGGGACTGAAAATTTTACATTTTCTGATTTTGTCTAAAATTTATATTGCGGGGTTCTTGAGGCGTATACAAACTCAATATGCAGTGTAAAATATATCGAACTAAAAAAATTACGTCTCAAGTTCTTTAAATATCGATATTGGAAGGTTTTGGGGCCTATATTACTAATCTAAAATTAATTTGAAATTTAAGATAGTGGATTTACTATGACAGACTAAATATTCATTTGATACAATTTCACTGGTATTTGGAGAACTCTAAGAATCAAAGAATTTTTAGTGGTTCATTTTAAGGTGATTTACAACTTTGGATAAAATGGGTGCTTTTTGCCACCTTGAAATCATTGCGAGGTACACTAATCTCGATTAGTACTTAGTTCAAATAATTTATAGATAATATACAAATTATGGTATGAAAGCAATTACAAATAAAGTATTTTTAATCTTTTTATGCGAATCACATTTTGTCAGGTATTAGATTGGCGCCGACTTCAAAAATTTCAATTTCATATAAAAATTTATAGTGATTTTTCACTTTTTAGCTCATTTTTAGAAATAGGTTCAATTTTTTTAATAAAAATTTGATTGCTTTTATGGATCCAAAGTTCTTGAAGTTTTCTATAATCCTTTTAACAGTTGGTGGTGTTGGTTTCTGTTTCTGCGGATATCGGATCGCGAATATATCGCATGTTCTTGAAATAACTCCATTTTTATTCGTCTTTTTTGACCACTCTGTACTAATAATTTTCAAAATATCATAAAAGACTACTAAAGTCAATCTTCGTCTACAAGAAAACTAATCCAAATTAAATAATAAAGACTTTCTTATAGGAAAAATTTATAGTTAAGTTTTGGTCCACAAACGTCATTTTTGACATAAAAATTTAAATATGTCCAAAACGGTGAGACTTAAGTATAGAATATTATACATGATATATGTCTAAAAATTTTCGTAGAAATCAAAAATGTAATAATATATAGGGCGTTCTATTTAAAATAAGCAAGTTGACATCTACTTTGGGTATAACCAGAAGAGCCGTCATCTTGAAAATACTTTAGCTCGCTGTCCCTCATGCACGTTAGTCCACTGTCAAATTTTCAGAGTCTTCCTAATTATAGTTTTTCCACAATCGATTAATAAAGTTTCCGGAGAATCATCCTATATTATTTTTGTGTCTGTATAAATAGTTTAAAACAAGACATCATCATTGTTTTAGTTTAACTATAAAGATTCTTTTCGCAGTCTTTTTACCCCTCAATATCTGTTACAACAACGTTGGCTAGGCATTCGACATCAATTTAATCAAATTTTATTTATGTTTCAAGCAGACAATGTAATCAGGACGGAGTAGAACGTTATTAAACAAACAATATTTTGTTTATTTTCATTACATTACTCGTGCATGTTCAAACAAAGTCGTGATTATATAATACAGAAAATTATGCGTGAAAAATTTTTCAAATTAATTAAATCTGTAATATCATTCCGATGGAAATAAACAAGTAACATGCAAGAACGTATTACTACCAGAAGTGAAATAAGGAACTAAGCTAAATTTTTTAGAGCTCTTTGTAAGTGAAGCTTGTGAAGCAGTCATGTTTCTGGTGGAACCTAATAAAAATAATTTTATAGCAGCGAAGAATAAAAATGATTTAGATTAAAATTTACTTAAAATAACTAGTTGAGATACAATTTTTATTGAATAAAAAACGTTTCAAATTTTAAATTGAAATTTTGTAGTTGTGTGACAGAATTTGATCATAGACTCCTGCAAATGATATATTGTGGTAGCATGAATCATTTTATATATATATATATATATATATATATATATATATATATATATATATATATATATATATATATATAATCATATTTTGCCCCATATTAATTAGTAGCTATTTTGATACCCTATAATTAAATTTTACAGTAATAAAGACACTCTGGAACTCTGGACGTTCATCTTCTCTCTTGCAGCTTTAGTTCCAAACAACTACGGTTATTTAAGCTTACCAACCATAATTCAGAACTTCAGGACTCAGGCAGTGCTGCTCATTAGCTGGACAGTTAACATCTCGTGTTTTGTAGGTCTCGCAACAGCGCGCCCGCAAGTTAATTCGCGTGAAGGTTTTAATTAAATTGAATAAAACAAGTTTCTCAAAACACTTAAATCTATTTAACAAAAATAAATAGAAAAACAAACTATTTACAATGAGAAACTTAATAACAATTACGAAAACCAACATAATTCCTCTTCTTGGTCGATTTAATAACCAAAAATATAAAACACAATTTAAAAAAAAACACGTATAAATAGCTTAATAAAATATTAAACAAAAAAAGAAATGAAACCCGAAAAGCAGCTATTTATATTATTTAATCAAACCGTATGAAAATCGCGAAACGCCCGATTAAAATAATACATGATACTCCCTTAACTTCCCGAATTAAATCAAAAATAAATCAAACAAAGAAAACATTCATTCCCGCCGAATATACACTACGGCACTGGACTTAAAGAACGGTACCGATCACCCTAATTCGACTTTCAGATTGGTACTGAAATTTACTATTCCTTAAAAGATTGTCTTCGAATCTTACACCCCCTCTCCCTCTTTGAATTGGCCTCTGAGCGTCTTAATCTTAATTTTCATATAAACACAGTTAATAGAACTATTCTATTTCTTTCTATAACTAAAGGAATAAGATAATATAACGTCTGTGAAAAAACCTGAGTGCCCTTTTATTCACATTGCTGGTAATTAAATCATTCTTTCTTGCAATCAGGAAAAACAGACGCTATATACCTCCTTTCACAGGTCAAACGTTATATTACAGAACAATGAGTCTACTTGATTATTCTTTTGTTTCCTAATAATGGGAAAATCGTTCAATATTTTAATACATTTTAACGGTATTTCATATACCACATGTTAAAAACTACCCTTAACACGTCTGGTTTTATTTACATAATCAGAGTAGGATTATTTCGACAGATTTATGGCCAAATCTTAGAAAGGGTCTTTTAGTTTTATGTCTTCATAAATTTATTGAGTTTATGTATTTTATTTAAACGACAAAGATAATAAAAGTTAAGTTCGGTAACTGATTTATTTTTCCTTTAGATTTTCGTGGATAGTGATAAAAAATATAACTACCCTATTCCCACGGGAAATCTATTCACAGAGTGATTATTTAATTATTCATTTTAACAGAATATAGTTCACATTGGATGGTGTAAAATAATTAATATTTGTTCCATTACAGTTGTATCGATTGCTGTATTGATTTCACTCCTACGACTTGTGATTTGGGGAGCAGAAAATCGACATGCTATCGAATCATACTTTTGGAGGCCATTTGACTGACGTTTTTATGAATTTAAATAATTACTCTGTATATATCAATAAAAATTTCTAGGGAATTTATTAAAATATTGTTTATTAATTAATTTAAATTTCAAGTTATTATTATTAAATACCTTATAATTAAATAACTATAAAAAATGAGAATAACAATAATTGTTTTGTAAATAAGATCAGTAAGGAAAATGTGAATAGTATAATTTTACATTTAAGACAGAATAAATTGTCCTATAAAAAATATGATATGCTTTTTTAAAATACAAAAAGAGTATAAAGTCGAAACATTATATGAGAAATTCCTTTCTAATAAAAGCGTTCTATGGATTGGCGAAGCTTTTTATCTAATCCAAAAGATTTTAGATGAAAATTGGGACCGTCAAGCGTTCTCCAAACCATACAGTTGTTTACAGCTAAAATTGTTAGGAATACCTGAAGAAAAACTATATCGTTTTATGTGTCACCTTAGATTATGAAAGAATAAAATTTTTATAAAAAAATTGAACCGACTTCTAAAAGTGCACTAAAAAGTGAAAAATAACTATCAATTTTTATATGAAATTGGACTTTTTGAAGTCGGCACCAAACTAATACCTGACAGAATGTGATTTGCATAAACAGATTAATAATACTTTATTTCTAATTGCTTTCATACCATAATTTGTATCTATTAGTAGTTATTTATTTTATTTACAAATAATTTGGCACCGACTTCAAAAAGTTCAATTTCATATAAAAATTTAGAGTTATTTTTCACTTTTTAGCGCACTTTTAGAAGTCGGTTTAATTTTTTTATAAAAATTTTATTTTTCTATTTTTAGTTTTAGAATTCATTATGATATCCACAAATTATTTGAACGATCGAGATTAGTGTACCTTGCAATGACTCCAAGGTGGCAAAAAATTACCCATTTTATCCAAAGTTGTAAATCACCCTAAAATGAACCACTAAAAATTCTTTCGTTCTTAAAGTTTTCCAAAAACCAGTAAAATTGCGTCAAAAAACTATTTAGTGTGTCATAGTAAATCCACTATCTTAAATTTCAAATTAATTTTAGATTAGTAATATAGGCTTAACGATACTTAAAGAATCTGAGACGTAAATTTCTTAGCTCGATATATTTTATATTACATATTGAGTTTGTATACGCCTCAAGAACCCCACAATCTCAATTTTAGACAAAATCGGAATATGTAAAATTTTCTGTCCCTCATATTGTATCTTATCAACCTAATAGTTGTAAAAAATTAACTTCATTTCGTAATACACGACCCCGAAAACCCTCTAATACCAAATCTGAAAAAATGCGAATAAGGTAAAATTTTCAACCCACCATATTGCATCCGCTATTTTGAATTTCAAAAAAATTATTTTAAGTCTTAAATCTAATCTAAATTTAAACCCTTCAAAGCCTTCTAGTACCAATTTTGAATGAAATCCGGAAATTTAAAATTTCTAAACTTACATTTGCTATTTACATCCTCAAAAACGATTCAGTCCCACCTTTGAACAAAATCGAAAAATGTAAAATTTTTAGTCCACTATCTTGGATTTGCCACATTGAATCCTAAAAAAATACTTTTAAATTCATAATTTACACCCTCAAGAACCTCATATATCAGTTTGGGAGAAAATCGAAAAATGTAAAATTTTTAAGACATCATATTAAATATGCCAAATTGAGTTTTTCAAAAAATATTTTTAATTCATAATTAACACTAACAACAATACCCCAAAACTGATTTTAGACAAAATCGAGAGATGTAGAATCTTTAATCCGCCATCTTGGATCTGCCATATTAAATTTTAAAAAAATAATTTTAGATTCGTTATGTGCGACCCCGAAAACTCCCCCGTACCAATTTTGAAGAAAATCGGACAAAATTGATTTTTTCGTCCGCCATATTGAATTTTTTGAGAAATAATTTCAGCTTAGTTATGTACGACTCTGAAAACTCCCTCGTACCAATTTTGGAAAAAATCGGACAAAATTGATTTTTTTGTCCGCCATATTGAATTTTTTAAAAATATTTTGGGCCTATTATGTGCGACCCGAAAACTCCCCCACACCAGTTTTGGAGAAAATTAGACAAAAATAATTTTTTTTGTCCGCCAGATTGGATCCGCCATATTGAACTTTTTAAAAATAATTTCAGATTCGTTGTGTACGAGTCTAAAAATTCCCCCATACCAATTTTTGGAGAAAATCAGACGAAATTAATTTTTTTGGCTGCCATATTGTCAGCGCCATCTGGGACATTACTGCACCAATTTTGTCCAAAAAAATATGGGACCACCGCAGCAATTTCCTGAACATAACGTAAAAAATTTCATTCAAATCGGTACCGCCGTTCCGGAGTAATCGGTGTACATACATAAAAAAAAATTTAGAACCTCCTTCTTTTAGAAGTCGGTTAAAAAAAGATGCCCTACTGTGCAAGTCAATTTATCATTTGCCACATATCCTGAAACACCAGTGGCGTATCTTATAAGCCAAAAGACAGCGACAGGTGCTTCAGTTCTCAATTTTCAAGCCTTATAATAAGGTTATGATGCATTCAGATACCGAACCGACGTCTTCAGGACTTGCATTTTTGCCTAAAAATTACATCAACATAAGATTATTTTTATCACTAACACCGTAAAATAAATTTGTTCACTGAATGAAGAAAAATTTTCACGCAAGAATATAAACTTAGATTTTGTCCAGGTAAAAAGTTATAAAAATAGTAGCAAGGTTTGAGACGCCTTACCTTGTTTACTTTTCAACATAAAGAATTTTGCAGAACTCATTTTAACGGCCCTAAGGTCAGTTTTCTTTTTCGTGAGCAATGCCTATACCTAACTTTACTTATAGAGTAAAAATTAAAAAGAAACCTTGTATTTTTTTGCTTTTCATGATTTTGTTTCTGAAATATTACTTTTTTTGACTTGAGGTAATATTTCGAAAGGAAATTTCTACAACTTTTCTGTAGATATTTACCCACGAAAAATGCATAGTTTTCGAGTAAAACTGAAAAGTGAACAAATCGACCTTAATCTCAAAAATGCACCCCTTAATTTGGTAGAACTTTGCAATGTTATCATATTAATTTTGTTCGATTTTCTCCAGAATGGGTGTGGGGGAGTTTTCGGGGTCGCATATAACGAATCTAAAATATTTTTAAAAAATCCAGTATGGTGGATCCAATATGGCGGACAAAAACAACAATTTTCTCCAATTTTCTCCAAAATTGGTATAAGGGAGTTTTTAGGGTCGCCCATAACGAATTTAAAATTATTTTTAAAAAATTTAATATGACGGACGAAAAATCAATTTTGTCCGATTTTCTCCAAAATTGGTATGGGAGAGTTTCCAGATTTGTACATAAAGAATCTGAAAATATTTTTAAAAAATTCAATATTATGGCGTATCTAATATGACGGATAAAAATTAATTTTGTCCGATTTTTTTTCAAAACTGATATGGAGAGTTTTTGGGATCGCACATTACGAATCCGAAATTATTTTTAAAGAATTAAATATGGCGAATTAAAGATTCTACATCTTTCGATTTTGTCTAAAATCAATATTGGGGAATTTTTGTTAGTATTGATTACGAATTTAAATATTTTTTGAAAAACTCAATCTGGTATATTCAATGTCCTAAAAATTATATATTTTCCGATTTTCTCCAAAACTGTTATAGAGGATTCTTGATGGTGTAAGTTATGTATTTAAAAGTATTTTTTCAGGATTCAATGTGGCTAATCCAATAAAGAGGATTTAATCATTTCTAAATTAAATAAATAACTACTAATATATACGAATTATAGTAAGAAAGCAATGTGATTCACATTTTGTCAGGTATTAGTTTGGCGCCGACTTCAAAAATTTCAATTTCATTTAAAAATGTATAGTTATTTTTCAGCTTTTGGCGCACTTTTAGGAAGTCAGTTCATTTTTTTTATAAGAATTTTATATTCCTCTTTTTTCTACATAGTTAATACGAGAACGGCTAAGATAGGATCAGTATTATTTTTTACATATTTTCATAAATTTTTTCTTCGAAATAAAAATTACTTCATCTTCGTGGCATTGTGATGATGCAATTTTAAATTCTTTGTCAAGTTTTAGTAATTTTTCAAATAACTTTTTTATAAAGTTAGTGTTATTACTAGCCACGAAGCATATTAATTATTACAAAAATTCTTCATTCTGAGAAGGTAAAAAAAACAAGTATAAATCTTAAAATAGCTTTATTGTTATATCAAAACAAAATATTGAAGCATTATTGTCAGAATATGTCCCCTATGTAAAAATAAATATGAACGTAAGAGACAATTTGTTCATCTTCTTTTTCGTTATTCATTAAATAATCTTTGTTTGATAGTTTTCATTCTTGGTGTATCTTGCTGGATGGCTGTTTGTGAGCGTATAGGTCACGGCTATTGGTAAGTTCTTATTGAGATCTGTTTGTTGCCTAAAACAGATGCTATAATAGAAATAGATTTTCTCTATATTACAATTAATAATTCTATTATTAGAAATATAACAAAACAATATTCTCTAAGCTAATTTAATTTCATATTTATAGAAGACGAGGTAATGTGTAGCCAAATTACAAGAAAAACAAAGAAAAAAGATTTGTAAATTCAAAACTATTTATTCAAAAAAATATAAAGTTCAATCGTGACACAGCATTCCTCTACACACAGTTGACAATATATTAAGACACAACATAATAAGCACGTACTTTGGAAATTCAGGAAAAATCATTGGTATAGCACTGAACAAACGAACACTTGTTGGGGTGCTGGTCTTATAAAAATAGCATTTCTCAAAATGTTTCGAACAAAGTCTAGAATTTTTTGATGTTCCCCAACCTTCAACTTTCATCTTAATCAGAACTTCACATTTTACGTTTTTTCTAAATCCTTAGGAAAATTAAAACAAATTACCAATTTTAATACATATTTTACTATTACCAGATTCAAAAATGGGGGTTCAAAAACTTGTTTTCCAGTAAACAAGAAATGAACCCGATTTTAGGGAAAGTTGAAATATAGAATGCAATCGTCCGCTCAATACTGTCGAGTCCAGTGGAATAAGATTTTTATAAATCCCTAACGCCGTCACACATATCACACAATGATACATCCATTGAAGAAATTTCCACCGTCCTATCAATCAGAAATTCGGGCATTTCAATAACCTGATCACCTTGTGTAGCAAAAAAATGTTCAACAAACACATTAACTATGTCCAAACCATCATTCCCAGGAAACATAGACTCAGTGTGCTGAAATTACATAAACAATTAGTTTTCAAAATAGATTTGGGTTACTACTAATATCTTCTTTAATTCGATTTAATTAATTAGCATAGTTGTTCGCCTGAAGGGCTTTACACCTCTCTCGCAGTACTGAAAAGTCATTATAATTGCACCTCGAATTATTTTCGTTATATCGACGATGTGCAATTCTTTAACCTACTTCTAAAGGGTGTTTTTTATATTGGTATAGAACTTTTAAATGGAATAAAACAAAGATTAATTTTTTAAATTGACATGAAATTTACTTTATTCGAAAAATAACCTTCTGGCATAATAATTTAAATATGACTTCTGGCATATGACCGCCACGGCTCGCTCGGACGTAGTCTAATCTGGAGATCCAATTTTCGATGACTTTTTCCAACATTTGTGGCCGTATATCGGCAATAACGCGGCCAATGTTGTCCTCCAAGTGATCAATCGTTTCAAGCTTATCGGCGTAGACTAGCGACTTCACATATCCGCACAGAAAATAGTCTAGCGGCGTTAAGTCGCACGATCTTGGAGGCCAATTCCGAAACGTGAAACTATGCGGTTACCAAACGTTTCCTTCAATAAATCAATTATGGCACGAGCTGTGTGACATTTTGCGCCGTCTTGTTGAAACCACAGCTCCTGCACATCATGGTTGTTCAATCGATGAATGAAAAAGTCAGTAATCATGGCTCTATAGCGGTCACCATTGACTGTAACGTTCTGACCAGCATCGTTTTTAAAGAAGTACGAACCAATGATTCCACCAACCCATATAGCACACCAAACAGTCAGTTTTTCTGGATGTAACGGTGTCTCAACATACACTTGAGGATTATCATCACTCCAAATACAGCAGTTTTGTTTATTGACGTATCCATTCAAACAAGAGTGAGCTTCATCGCTTAACAAAATTCGCTTATGAAAATCGGGATCAACGGCAATCTTGTTTTGGGCCTATTCACCGAATCTACGCCTTGCTAGGTGATCGTGTGGCTTCAATTCTTGCACAAGTTGGATTTTGTAAGCACGCAAACCAAGATCTTTCGGCAAAATCTTCCATAAAGTGAATGGACACATATCCAATTCCTGTGCAACATGGCGGATAGACTGATTCGGGTGTTCCTCTACGCTACGCTCTACAGCAGCAATGACTTATTCTGTACGCACTGTACGACGTCTCTGTGGATGCGTATTATCATTTAGAGTAAACGTGGCGCGAAAACGTTCCATAGTTAATCGAATTAATTGCTCTGATAGACGATTATGTTGACCGTAAAATGGACGTAGTGCGCGATACGTATTTCGAACAGAACCATGATTTTCAAAATAAATTTGCCCAATTTGGAAGCGTTGTTCAGGCGTCAGTCTATTCATGTTGAAATGCCAAACCAAACTAAACATAAATCACTTGACAGCTGACAAAATGGCCGCCAGTTAAAAAAGTGTTGCCAACTTAAAGATCTATACCTCTATAAAAAAAAACACCCTTTATAAGAAGGAGGTTCTCAATTCGTAGACTATATATTTTTCAACCGTAGACTATGTATTTTCTTTTTATGTTCCGATTACTTCGGAACAGCGGTACCAATTTGAATGAAATTTTTTACGTTATGTTCAGGAAGTTGCTGCTGTGGTCCCACATTTTTTTGGATAAAATTGGTGCAGTAAAATCAAAGATGGTGCTGACAATATGGCGGCCAAAAAAATTAATTTTGTCCGATTTTCTCCAAAATTGGCAAGGGGAAATTTTCGAGATCGTACACCACGAATCTGAAATTATTTTTAAAAAATTCAATATGGCGGATCCAATATGGCGGACAAAAAAATTGAATTTTGCCCGATTTTGTCAAAATTGATGTGGGGGTATTTTTGCGGTCGCATACAACGAATTCAAAATGTTTTTAAAAAATTCAATATGGCGGATCCAATATGGCGGCCAAAAAAATTAGTTTTGTCCGATTTTCTCCAAAATTGGTAAAGAGGAGTTTTCGGGGTCGCATATGACTAATCTAAAATTATTTTTAAAAAATTCAATATGGCGGATCCAATATAGTGGACGAAAAAATCAATTTTGTTCGATTTTCTCAAAAATTGGTATGGGGGAGTTTTCGGGGTCGCATATCACGAGTATGGAATTATTTTTAAAAAATTTAATCTGGCGTATCCAAAATGGCGGATAAAAAATTAATTTTGTCAGTTTTTTTTTCAAAATTGATACCGGGTAGTTTTTAGGATCGCACATTATAATTCTGACATTATTTAAAAAAACTAAATATGGCAGATCTAAGATGGCGGATTAAAGTTTCTATATCTCTCGATTTTGTCTTAAATCAGTATTGGGGGATTTTGGTTAGATTTAATTACAAATGTAAGATATTTTTTGAACAACTCAATCTGGCGGATTCAATATAGTGTCCTACATTTTTTGATATTTTCCAAAACTGATATAGGGGGTTCTTGAGGGTGTAAATTATGAATTTAAAAGTATTTTTTCAGGATTTAATATGGCGAATCCAATATAGCGGACTAAAAATTTTACATTTTTCGATTTTGTTAAGTGTGGGACTGAATCGTTTTTGAGGATGTAAATAGCGAATATAAAATTATTTTAAGAAAATCTAATACGTCAGATGCAATATGACCGTTTAGCAATTTTAAATTTCTGGGTTTCATCCAAAATTAGTACTAGGAGGCTTTGAAGGGTTTAGATTTAGATTAGATTAAGACGTTAAAATTATTTTTTCGAAATTCAATATGGCGGATCCAATATGGTGAGTTGAAAATTTTACCTTATTCGCATTTTTTCAGATTTGGTATTAGGGGATTTTTGGGGTTGTGTATTACGAATATGAAGTTAATTTTTTACAACTATTAGGTTAATGAAATACAGTATGAGAGACTGAAAATTTTACATTTTTCGATTTTGTCTAAAATTGATATTGCAGGGTTCTTGAGGCGAATACAATTTCAATATGCAGTAAAAAAATATATTGGACGAAGAAATTTACGTCTCAAGTTCTTTAAATATCGGTATTTGGGGCCTATATTACCAATTTAAAATTAATTTGAAATTTAAGATAGTGGATGACAGATTAAATATTTGTTTGACACAATTTCACTGGTGTTTGGAAAACTCTAATAATCAAAGAATTTTTAGTGGTTTATTTTAGGGTGATTTATAACTTTGGAAAAATGGAATCTTTTTTGCCACCTTGGACTCAATCTCGATAAGTACTTAGTTCATATAATTAATAGATATCATGATGAATTCAAAACTAAAAATCGAAAAATAAAACTTTTATAAAAAAAATTGAATCGACATCTAAAAGTGCGCTTAAAAAGTGAAAAAGAACCATAAATTTTTATATGAAATTGAAATTTTTTAAGTCGGCTCCAAATTATTTCTAAATGAAACAAATAATTACTAATATATACAAATTATGGTAAGAAAGCAATTATAAATAGAGTATTTTTAATTTGTTTATGCGAATCCCATTTTGTCAGGTATTAGTTTGGCGCCGACTTCAAAAATTTCAATTTCATATAAAAATTTATAATTATTTTTCACTTTTTTGCGCACTTTTAGAGGTTGGTTCAATTTTTTTTATAAAAATTTTATTTAAATTGCTGATAACTGTAAAGAGGAATATAAGAAAAAAACGCTAATAGCGTCAAAAAAAAAGCTATTAAAAATAACAATAGAAAATTAAAAACATTATTTTTAATAATTTAATAATACACAGGTGTGTTTGTGTAGGTTAAATTCAAGTTTGCAGGTGTATCGATCCACTTCAAATATTTTTGTTGATATCATGTTCACGCTGGTCAGGTGTTTTTTTAATGCTATTTAAAAATTACTCTAAAAACCAAAAAATTACAAATTTCTTTATTACCTTATTAATCTGAAATCAACGGGCACCCAGAATAAAAATTCTTTATAGAAAATATTTTCTTTCTGTTAATATTATGGCAAGTATTGCGAAGTAGTAAATATATGTTGGACTTCTATTGTCTTTATTTTTTGTTGAATATTACGAAGTTTCAACTGATAGTTATCTCTAGCCTTATTCAGGTGGAACTGAACAAATTCTTAAGCTGCATGTCGTATTATCAACA
This sequence comes from Diaprepes abbreviatus, assembly GCA_034092305.1. NCBI lineage: Eukaryota > Metazoa > Arthropoda > Insecta > Coleoptera > Curculionidae > Diaprepes > Diaprepes abbreviatus. The sequence continues at coordinate 10,012 of JASJET010000051.1, read as the reverse complement.
TCTTACCGCCATCCTCCGGCCAGAAATGACTTCAAATATCAGATTCGAGCAATAATAAGTACGACGACGAGGATATCTGCGGAAAGTACCAACTTAATCTCTACTGATGGTACCTATAGTTGTTACCAAGACGAAACACCCTCATTTTTAGAAAGAAATTCCTAAGCGATATAGACAATGCAGGTCTTTCCTTGGCTTTCCCTGACATATTTACCCGATGAAGACGAGTTAGTAGAAAAATTCTTAATAGTGACAGCGTGCCTTGTCAAAAAACATAGAAAATATTCGACGTTTAATCTCGACAGAGCCAATTATAGCCCTAGAACACGAACATGACATATAAAACTGGACTGCTCATGAAAATAATTTTTGACACCCCCCCCCCCTTATTGGTCGCCATTAGGTGCAATGATTTGTATGGCAACATTGAATTCCCTGCTAGTTTCTTATATTAGCGTGAATGTATCGTGTATGAATGTCAATTCTATTATTCTAAGTAACAGGTTTAGACAATAACTATCTTTTTCTATACTATATCTAAAACAATAAATCGCTCTTCCTTGTTTTACTTGACAGGTTAATTGAGTATATTCAATAAAAAATACCAGGATAATTGTTTCTGTAAAACAATATTTGACTTGAATTTCTACTTTTAGTTTCCTCAAAATTATAATTTTTCTGTCTAAAGCAACTCCAATAAAGCTGATTTTTTTAACTTCTTTAGAACAGCGTAAATATGTAACAATTTTATTATTTTTAGATAATAAGCATGAAATGTCAGTTCTTATAAATAAATGAAAATGCTTTTTTAACCGACTTCTAAAAGAAGGAGGTTCTCAATTCGTCGCGTATATATATATTTTTTTTTATGTATGTACACCGATTTTTCCGGAACGGCTGCACCGATTTGAATGAATTTTTTTACATTATGTTCAGGAAGTTGCTGCGGTGGTCCCATATTTTTTTGGAGGAAATTGGTACAGTAAAATCCAAGATGGCGCCGACAATATGGCGGCCAAAAAAAATTATTTTTGTCCGATTTTCTCCAAAATTGGTATGGGAGAATTTTCGGAGTTGCACATAACGAATCTGAAATTATTCTTAAAAAATTCAAAATGGCGGATCCAATATGGCGGACAAAAAAAGTTGAATTTTGTCCGATTTTCTCCAAAATTGGTATGGGGAAGCTTTTTAAGTCGCGCATTACAAATTCAAAACATTTTCAAAAAATTCAATATGGCGGATTCAATATGGCGGACAAAAAATCGATTTTGTCCGATTTTCTCCAAAATTAGTACAGGGAAGTTTTCGGGGTCGCACGTGATGAATCTAAAATTATTTTTAAAACATTCAATATGGCGGATCCAATATGGCGGACGAAAAAATCAATTTTGTCCGATTTTCTCCAAAATTAGTATAGGGGAGTTTTTGAGGTCGCACATAACGAATCTGAAATTATTTTTAAAAAATTCAATATGGCGGATTCAATATGGCGGATAAAAAATCAATTTTCTCCGATTTTTATCAAAATTGGTACGGAAGAGTTTTTGGGGTCGCACATGACGAATCTAAAATTATTTTTAAAAAAATCAATATGGCGTATCCAATATGATGGATAAAAAATTAATTTTGTTCAATTTTTTTCAAAATTGATATTAGGGAGTTTTTGGATAGCACATTACGAATTTGATATTATTTTAAAAAAAATAAATATGGCGGATCTAAGATGGCGAATTAAAGATTCTTCATCTCTCAATTTTGTCTAAAGTCAGTATGGAGGGATTTTTGTTAGTGTTAATTACGAAATTAAAATATTTTTTGAAAAATTTAATCTGGCGGATTTAATATGGTACAAATTTTACATTCTTCGACTTTCTCCAAAACTGATTCAGAAGGTTCTTGAGGGTGTAAGTTATGAATTTAATAGTATTTTTTCAATATGACGAATGCAATATCGCTGACTAAAAATTTTCCATTTTTCGATTTTGTTCAAATGTGGAACTGAATCATTTTTGAGGATGTAAATAGCGAATATAAAATTATTTAAAGAAAATCTAATACGTCAGATGCAATATGACCATTTAGAAATTTTAAATTTCTGGATTTCATCTTAAATTAGTACTAAGGGGCTTTGAAGGGTTTAGATTTAGATCAGATTAAGACGTTAAATTTTTTTTTTTTGAAGTTCAATATGGTGGGTTGAAAATTTTACCGTATTCACATTTTTTCAGATTTAGTATTAGGGCGTTAGGGGGTGGTGTATTACGAATATGAAGTTAATTTTTTACAACTATTAGGTTGATAAGATACAATATGTGGGACTAAAAATTTTACAATTTCCGGTTTCATCTAAAATTGATATTGGGGGGTTCTTGAGGCATGTACAAACTCAATATGCAATATAAAATATATCGGACTAAGAAATTTACGTCTCAAATTCTTTAAATATCGATATTGGAAGGTTTTGGGGTCTACATTACCAATCTCAAATTAATTTGAAATTTAAGGTAGTGGATTTACTATGACAGACTAAATATTTGTTTGACACAATTTTATTGGTATTTGGAGAACTCTAAGAATCAAAGAATTTTTAGTGGTTTATTTTAGGGTGAATTACAATTCTGGATAAAATGGATACTTTTTTGCCACCTTGGAGTCATTGCGAGATACATTAATCTTTAATTAATTAAACAAAACAATATTTATTAAGACACTTTAAATATAAAAAAACTTGTAAATACAAGAAAATTCTTACATTAATACAATCATATTTAATCTAAATATATATACATAAAGATTTACTAGCAATTTTTAATTTTTACACTAGGTCAAACTTTCCATTTACTTAACTGTTTGAGGATCTGGAATTGACCTTTCCTAGAGTTGAATTTTTGAAATGGTAATCAATCGCAGCTTCTTATTACTTTGACAAAGGATTTTCATGACACAAATTTCCTATTTGAGCTAAAATCAAGAATTTTTGTTTTATTAATTAATAACATACTCAAACAAAAGGTTATTATTTTAATTTTAGAAAAACAAATACATAAAAGTAAAATTTATGTAATTTCCAAACATGCTTAATAATATTGAAAAATTTCATATTATATGCAATCATTTAATTCTATTTTAATATGGCATATTGGTTTTTAAACGTATAATTATTTTAAATTGTAACACCATACCACTTTCGATGTTCAGCTTTATATGTCAGTGGAACATTAACTTTATAGCAAAACGATATTGTTGTTGGTTAATGCACACCTAATTCAGGACTTTTTTTTGTAGAGCCAGTGAATGTTATTAAGTCCAAGTTTAATTGCTTCAAGATGTTTACATCAAACAGTGCTTCATAGTTTTTTTCAGGCAGTTTATTTGTAAGGAACACATTACAAACTTTTTGCTCATCTTCTTGTATAAAACTATTTCCAGAAAAATGTTTTGAACAGAGTTATTCATCTGGTGTATAAAAAGAATTATGATTGTGACCAATTTGCTTCAACCCTTCAATTTGAAATTTGTTTTCTCTTAGAAAACTAAAATATTGATAGCATTTAAAAATTATCATACATCATATCCATAAGATTAAACTTGTTACCCTTAGATTTACAATTTGATTCTAAGGTAAAATTTTAAATAATTATTATTGAATGCTTTATAACTTGCCAATTAAATAAACTCCAATTTACCAGATGAGGTATTTGCACGTCTTACGATGAACAATCAGATTTTTTAAAATACCAAAAAAAACCTTAAAGTTCACGTTCCTGTTTGAAATTTGCAGTAAAATGTGATAAAATTAGCAAATCAAAAATAAATTATTGTCAAAATGAAAAGTATTCAGCCAAAGCAGTTATTTGTACGTAATGGCACGGAGCATGGTGGCATCATTTTTATTATAAGGGAGGTATTATGCATGATCAGTCCAGTTTTATATGTCAAGTTCGTGCCCTAGAAAGAGAGAGATTATAATTTAACACTTATGAAGATTAATAAAGGAAACCGAAAATGGCTTGTAAGGCACATACAGGAGGAACAAGTCTGTAGGTAGGTAAATTCAGCCTTAGCCTATATATAATACAACACAACTATTTATACTAAAAGTAAATGCATTGTATTCCGGCCTCTCTCTTTGGGGGGTGACGGTGATATCACAAAAATGGCCAAGAAAAGCAGGTTGTCGACGGGAGGGGAGATGTCGGCAATATTCACACTCCTAGGTAAGAGGCAGAGTTGGATCTATTTTTCTGAATTCAAAGCCCTTGGGGGGGGGGGGGCGACCGCAGCATTCATATAGCTAGTGTAAGAAGCAGAGTCGGGTCTATTTTCCAAAATTTGAAGCTTTGGGGAGGCGGGGGGTGGGGCGATCGTCACTGGTGGAGTCCGATCGAGGTAAGTGTAATCATGCGTCTTACGCTACGGCTCTATTTATGTTATATTTAATTTTAGTTCACGATAATTAAAAAGCGGTTTCCATATTTCTTTTATATCTAAAGATGGTTTACTAAAACAAACGATGTATTTTTTTGTAATGATTTCAGGATTAGAAGAAGGAACTTGGCAAGCTCAAAAGTGGGAGAGTTCCGGGATCTAGTGATAGATCGTAAAGGAATGTCTTGCTTATATATCTTCGGGAGTCTATAAAAATGTGGAGTTTTGCTATGGTATGGTGTTAACTTAATCCCGTTCTTCTTAGGAACACACCGTTCACATATTTCTTAAGAACGCTATTAATTCTTCCTTCACCTGTGTATGTAGAATTTTTAGCAAATAAAACTATATATAGTTTCCTATCACCATAAATGAGAACTTGTTATATCTGCATTAAGAAAAAGCGAGCGATAAAAATATAAAGGGTCTTTAAGTCATTGTTAATTAATCTACAACTAAGATTTAAAATTTAAGCCTATTTCTAAACTCATACATATGTGTCATATTGCGAAGTAGTAGATATCTGTTGGACTCCATTGTCTTTATTTTTGTGGAATATCACAACGTTTCGGCTAGTAGTTACCCCTAGCCGTTTTCAAAAGAAACTAAATAAATCCCTTAGCTACATAACTATTTATACTAAAAGTAAATGCAGTGGAGTTTGACTGAGATAGGTGCAGTCATGCCTGCTACGGCAAAATCCCATTTTTTTTTTGCTGCATTTGGTTTTAGGTAGCAATTATTAAGAGGTGGTTTCCACACTTCTCTTATATCTAAAGATGGTTTACTAAGACAACTCGGGTTCTGATATATAACCGCGGCTTCTTTGAATTTCCGTTTTCTCCAATGTTGTTCTCGGTGTAGTATTTTAGCTTCAGACCATTTTATGTGGTGTCCATGAGTCCAGGCATGGTTGGCGGCACCAGATTTTGCTGTTTCTCCTCGAGATGTGCATTTTTGGTGTTTTTTGATCCTTACGTCAAGAGGTCTCTTTGTTTCACCAATGTAGGAATTGCCACATTCACATGGTATCTGATATATACAGTTCTTCATGTCTCTTTGAGTTGTTGGTTTGACCCTAGTGAGCCGACTGCTTAGAGAGTTATTGGAATTGAAAAACAACGTTGAATTTTATATCGTTTTCCTATCCTTCTAACTTTTTCCGAAATGCTTTTAACATAGGGCATGTTCAGTACTGGTTTTCGTTCTTCATTCGTTGTCGAAACTCCACATCTTTATGGACTCAGATACCATGTGAATGTGGCAATTCCTACGTTGGCGAAACAAAGAGACCTCTTGACGTCAGGCGCGGATCCAAGGGGGGGGGGGGTGGGGGCGATCGCCCCCCCCCCCCCAAGGACTTTGAGTTTAGAAAAATGGACCCGATTTTTCCTCTTATACTATAGTTTATTCAAGAACTAGGGAGAGTAATAAATCATTTTTTATCCGTTTTCTCTTCGCAAACTACCTGTGTTCTTTAGTCCGGTGTTTTTAGCAAAATTTGTTAGACCCATATATTTTTCATAGGAATGTGTTAGAAATTTTATAATCAAAAATACTGTTCTATAATAATAGACTAAAACGTAGGATTATTCTCTCAAAAAATTCTAAGTTATAATTTAAATACTTACAAAATACCCATTGTTAAAAATACAAAAAGTTAACCATATATAAAAAATTAAATTCGTCCATATAATAATAAAATATTTTTGGGGCTATCGGTCATTTTATTATTAATTAAAAAGATTTTTAGGGTATTTGACGTTTCAGTTTATTTATTTCTTAAACCATCTGCAGAACTACAATTAAACACTAAAAAGGGATTCAAATGTAATTACTTTTTTTATGTTGTAATTAAAATTAGACCTACTTATTATTATTTCTATTGTACGGATATCTTAATTTAATTTACTTTTATATATGGAAATACGATAGCCCCAAAAAAATAAGATAAACATGTTAATTCTACACGCTTAAGAAAAAGACACAATCACAATAATAAAATAATAAAAAACTTACGGCTAATTAGAATTAAATATATATAAAATTAAAGAGTGGGACACACTAAAATAAAAATATATAAAAAAATAAAAAGACATATAAACAACATTAAACAATAAAATACAACAAAAACAAAAATTTAAATAATAAATTGTGTTTACACTACTAAACATTACGTATCTAATTCCTAATCAAAGTCAGTGAAACTATCTTCGCTAAAATTAATAATAATTGGTTCCTCTATCTCACCGATTATGAGATCGAGTTCTCACATTTTGTTTTATTCTTTTATTATAGGGATTTTTCCCAATTTTTCGCAGTAACTTTATTCAAAAAAATCTTTCAAAAGTCTAGTTAAATTACTAATTTTATTAATTGTGTTATTTCTAGCAACTCTACCTTTTACTTGAGAGAGATATTTACGTCTCCAACGGACAGTTTCCGGACGATTTATAAGAACAGATTTTCTATCTGGTTTTTCCCAGCAAAAATTAAGTTCTCTGAGCAATTTCCAGAGATCAGTTCTTTTAATTTCAGGTAAATCGCGTTCCTCAATGATTTTAGTTAGAATTTTGTAGGTGGTTGGGATCTGCTTCTCATAATAAAATGTATATACAACCTCTTTAATTGCAGTTTTCATCTCTTCTTCCAACGAGGTTTTTCGTTTGCCTGTGATCAAATGTGGCTTGGGAGTACTAACAATTCCAGTCGTTTTTTTCTCCTTCAGTATTCGGTATATAGTAGATTTTCCAACTCCTGTCATGTTGGAATATATCTCAACAGAGCTTTTAACATTATTATCTAGATATTGATATCTGAAGGCATCATAAACATTCATAGTAATAAGTTTTTCGTTGAGGAAAAAATGCCCTGGTTTAACGATTTTGGAATAAATATAGAGGTGAAAGCCATATCTTTTGGATATCTCACTAATCTCAAATAATATATAAAAACAAGCGCAAACAAGATAAATCACTAAAGAAACTATAAGTTGTACTTTGCTCACTGACAGAAATTAAATTAAACTATCGGAAATTCTATGTTGCAGTAAATTTATAAAATATATTTAAATATAATGAAATATAATTAGATTTACGGCAGTTCTCAGTTACCTGCGGCACTGGAGCAGGTACGTTAGAGGTTTTGGTAACAGTTGATTACTCTCTCTAGTTCTTGAATAGAGTATAGGAGTCTGTATGCTTGCGATCGCCCCCCCCCCCCTCCCAAAAGCTTTGAGTTCAGGAAAATAGAACCCATTCTGTCTTTTATATTAGGAGTGAGTATGTTGCTTGCAACCCCCCCCCTCTCCCCCCGTTGACAACTTGCTTTTCTTGCCATACTGTACTTTTGTGATATCACCGCCCCCCCCCCCCCCAAAGAGAGAGGCTGGATCCGCCCCTGCTTGACGTAAGGATCAAAGAACACCAAAAATGCACATCTCGAGGAGAAACAGAAAAATTTGGTGCTGCCAACCATGCCTGGACTTATGGACACCACATAAAATGGTCTGAAGCTAAAATACTACACCGAGAACAACATTGGAGAAAACGGAAATTCAAAGAAGCCGCGGTTATATATCAGAACCCGAGTTGTTTTAGTAAACCATCTTTAGATATAAGAGAAGTGTGGAAACCACTTCTTAATAATTGCAAACTAAAACTAAATGCAGCATAAAAAAATGGAATTTTGCCATAGCAGGCATGACTGCACCCATCTCAGTTATACTCTACTGCATTTACTTTTAGTATAAATAGTCATGTAGCTAGGGGATCTATTTAGTTTCACTTGAAAACGGCTAGAGATAACTACTAGCCGAAACGTCGTGATATTCATCAAAAAATAAAGAGAATGGAAGTCCAACAGATATCTACTACTTAGCAAGAAACATCGTTGTCTAAGACCTTCAAAAAAAATATGTATATCCAAAGTTTATATTTTTAAATCAATTTAATACTTATGGTAATTTTTGAAATTAAGTATTTGTACGTAAATATGTTTTTACCTAAGACAAAAACATGGTTTGAGGAAAACAAGAAATTATAAGTAATTTATACTGAGATATTATTTTTTTACATTTTATGTTTAGAAATAAAAAGCAGAAATCATTAAAGTACTATGTAAAAAAAAGCCAGTCAAAAATGTTGTAATGGTTTTATTTTCTAGTCATGATTAATACAAAACAAGCTAACAGCCGTCATTTGAATATTTAACTCACGTTATCATTGGAAATTAAAAATTTTATCTCGGTAATCGATTTTATCTCCTTACTTTATTTATTGCTTTTTGATATATACAGATGTTGTACAAAACATTCGGTAATATTTTAAGCTCGTCAAAAATAACATTTTAGCATCATATTTTACAAAAGCTAAAACACACTATAATAAACAATCAAAACGATACCAAATTATCAGTTCAAACTTAACCCAAAAATCGTTCGTATAAAAAGTATCGAAACAATTTTTTCTTGACGTGACTGTTAGGCTTGATTTTCACTATAGTGCCGCTCTCGATACGACCTCGGTCGATAATTTTTTTAAATGAATTTTACGATATCGAAATCTTGGCGAAACCGATAGTGTGAATAGATTCATTGTTTTTCCTTTAAGAATATTTTATCAGGCCGAGAGCGTATCGAAATTGTATCGAGAGCGGCTCTATACGGAGAATCTGGCCTAACTCACAGCGCTCTCATGCGATCTTCATTGATTTTAGTTAGAATTTGGTCGACGGTTGGGATCTGCTTCTCATAATATGTACCTACATAATATTAACAATTCCAGTCGTTTTTAACCGACTTCTAAAAGAAGGAGGTTCTCAATTCGTCGACTATACCGGGTGTCAACGAATCTATTAGACAAGCCATTATTTTTAGAGTATTATGTGTATCAAAATGAGAATTGGTACAGGTAAATGTTATGTTGAAGACGAGAGTTTTCGCATATTTTCCACTTTTCGGTCACTTCCGTTTCACCGGAAATGGCCCCGATTTTGAATTCTTAAATAGAACACCCTATATATTTTAACATCTTTGGATTTTTGAGACAATTCTAGATCAGAGTGTGACATTTTAAAAACTTTTTACGTCTACTTCATTTTTTAGAGCCACTTTTAAAATTGCATCTAGGTGGCCATGATCGGACGCTAACTAATCTAACGGCCTTAGGTGATGTCAAAAAAATACAATCGCAAAGTTTTAGTTACTAGTATAAAAGACAGGAACAAGACAAGTTGACAAAATTACGTTTTCATTTCTAACTATTAATTTTCAAATAGCGACCCCTTTTTGACAACTACTTTTCGAAAAAAACATTCTTTGACGAATCTAACGGTACTAATTTATTTGCGATTGGATTAGACATAAGAACAGAAATTAAATATTATTAAGCAAAATACTGGACAATTTATTTACTTATGACAAGTGCGCCATGGACAGCCATGATGCATAATAATTTGCAACTGTTTTTATCAAGTCTTCTTTGAAAACAAAGCACTCACTTAAGTAGATAATGACAGTGACATTCTCTATGACACTCTCCAAGTATTAATAACATATCCACTTTTTCACTTTGACGTATAC